>CM040124.1:8477520-8900376 GCA_022559845.1 Amorphophallus konjac
AAAACAAACAACGACAACAAAAAGAAAGACGGATGATCAGTCTCAAATTAATATCAATGGCGTTATGCATCAAGCAAACTCAAGAGCCGGTGAAATCAGTAATGCACGGGCCGGCCGCCGTCACCCTTGGCTCCGACGGACCCCCCCGTGGGGGGCATTTGTTGACCCCATAAAATATTTCATTGATCTCAGAATGAATATTAATGGTGCCCATTTAGGCCTTAAGAAACATGTTTATTTGACTACTGACTCAAATAAACATGTTTGACAAAGAACAACATTCCAGGAGCAGCCACTTGATTCCACCCGAAGAAAATTCAGTCGATTGCTTCCGAAGTAGTCAAAGTGGCGCAGCTAGCTCTGGATGCTGCTATAAGACTCTGCGGGAAATATTTCCCAACTATAAATTTGGGTACCAGTGAGGTGATTTTGGAAGCCAACAGAAACTTGGGTGATGGCACAAATTGTCGATTATGCTTCTCATGTTACTAGCATAATCGCATGCACAATAAGAAATCTGTGTGAATTTTAAACGTGTCATGGAAAGGTGTGGTTTCTTGCAGTTGCTGGTGGGGGGAGTCTGGTGACAATTTTAAACGTGTCATGGAAAGGTGTGGTTTCTCTTCTGCAGCTTGGCAAAAGAGTTTTATCTGATGGAGATAAGTAGATGTCTCTTGCTGGTGTCATCTTTTGGCATTTTATTTAGCAGAGAAGTAAATATGCGAGCTACAAGTGAGGCATTGGCAGATTTTGTAGAGCCAATGTCTAATCTTCTACTACATGCCATTTATAAACTCAACTGACATAGAGCTTGAGTCCAAATTACAGGTATTGGACTGTTTGTTCACAGATCAATATGATGCTTGCACTTTGCATTCAGATGGTGTTGATCCTTTTACAAGTCAAATGACTTCATTTGATGGAATACTAGTTGTGGAAGATGGAATGCCTGGAGCTGGAACACTAATGCTAGTTCTGTACCAAACAGTGGAACACATGAGAAGTCTGAAGTAAGGGATTGAATTGAGTAAAGTAAAGGCAACAAAAGATTAGAGCAGAGATCTGCAGCATGCTCTAACTACAATGCTCTAACTACATGGATCAGCATGCTCTAACTACATGGATTCAGAGATTGAAACAGACAGTGAGACCAATGGTAAACCAACTCCAAGTTTCCTTATCAAGGAATATAATGGGTTTAATCCAAATGGAGAAAGGAATTTGCTTGATGAGCATCTAAGTTCACATGTGACTAAAGAATCATCTACTCAAAATGGTTTATCCAATGAAAGAATTTTCAGTCCTCCTAAGGAAGATTCATTATTCAGTTCAGTTGATGCAACACCCACACGTGGTTTCACAAGAAAAAGACAAGATGAAGATCCTCCGCACAAGCCCAAAAGCCAAAGAAGTATTCCACTTGAAGTGAGTTTTTTTTCTTTAAAAAGATGTACGGAGGCCTTTTTTTATAGGAGAAAGAGACCCCATAGGCCGGAGGGACCCTCCACCCTGCCTGCAGGCCGGAGGGTGCTCCTCCGCCCTGCTGACAGGCCGGAGGGGCCCTCCGACCTGCTGGCAGGCCGGAGGAAAACCCTCCGCCCTGTTAGCAGGCCGGAGGGAGTTCCTCCTACCTGCTGGCAGGCCGGAGGGAGTTCCTCCGCCCTGCTAGCAGGCCGGAGGGGCCCTCCCCCTGCTAGCAGGCCGGAGGAGGCCTTCCTCCGCCCATGGTCTTGCGGTTACCAAAAAAAAGAAGAAAGAGAAAAGAAAAGAAGGAAAGAAAATAAATGATGCAGTTACGGCATATGAAAAGGCAGGGAGGAGAAGATGAGGGGCTTACCTTTTCGAATTCCACCGGAGGAGAAGAAGAGGATTCCCCTCCGCCCTTTCTCCAATCCAATATAAAAGGCTCCCACTAGGAGCCAAGGAGGGGGACAGCCACAGCAAAAAGGAAAGCAACCACAAGAAAAGAAAGAGAGGGACAGCAGCAAGAAGACAAGAGGTGGCAAGAATACAAAAAAAAGGAAGGAGAAAGAATACAAGGGAAGAAAAAGAAGACAAGGACAGCCAGCAGCCTTCTGTTTTTCAACAGATCGCAGCCACCTTCCGAGTCTCTCTTATAGATAAAAACCTGTTTTTTAAGTGAAGGTTTTACTTTGAAGAGGGGACTTTACTAAAATACCCTCCTATTAAGTATGATGTGTACAAGATGAAACCAAGTGGTTTTAAGTACAGGAGTCATGTTGATTGACTAAGAGGTGTGCTTAAAACATTTCTGCTATATCCAAGACTTTATGGAAGGCCTCTATGTGCAAAATTATGAACTTACCCCTACATCTTGGGAAAATTATGTAAATGCCCCTACAGAATTGGGCAAGAATAACAGGAATCAGAAACTCTATGGAAAAGTTCTTATGACCCCTAATGTATCCAAAGTTGATGAAAAAATTATTATACCAAGTTCACAAAGAAATCTCACCTTGCAAATATACCCTCAAAGTTTGTGATATTGTGCAGATACCCAAAATATGTGCAGATTTCAGAAAAAGCAAATATTAAAAAGCATGAAAATTCCTGCTAAGATGGGAATAGACAATTGCATTAAAACCCCTTCCATGAAGGAAACATTACAAATAAATCCTTCCTAGGAGAGATGATTACAATAATGCCCTACCTTGGGGTAAAAAGAAATATTTTCTCTCGAACTAATATTTCGGTGAAAAGAATCAATATGATGAGGGTAAGAAAGGAACATTTAGCAATTTTAATCAAGGGTATTCGGACTTGTCCGATGTAAATTAACACCGATTCCATTCGGTGGGGAAGAGTCCAGTACACGAACTCTTAAATCGTCTGATAAATCACGCGCGCGGAAATCATAACATGCGAGTTTAAAAAGTCAAAATACAGATACGCATGTTTTGTTTCCTTATCGGAACGGAATTATTATATTTTTTTTTCCGCGTGTAAACAGTCGACATCAAGTAAGGAAATATCAAGCAAGAAGTCAAGAAGACATCAAATCAAGCAATGCATTATGCAAGGAATCTACTTTATGTCAATCTCAAGCATCTTTACTTTATGTAAATGCCAAATGAGTCACCATTATCTAGTCATCATGAAAGAGACATCAAATGAATTATTGAGCCCCGGGGAGCCATAATTCACAAGAAGTCACTTTCTATCACATCATGTCACATCCCCATTGCATTATTGTACCCACATTTCATATGAATGTACAACACATTTGCATTTCATTTAGAGCTCTCCACATCTATATAAGAGAGCTAGGATTCATTCGTAAGGATCATCAGGAAAGAAATCCATCCTTGGAAGAATCCCTTGAGGATCCTACGAATCATCATCCATCCAATTCAGGAGGACTTTTCCTCCAACCCATCGCAGCAATGTAAGTCCTACGCCTTTAGTCCTTCGGGACATATTCAATAAATTTCATATTTCATATTGCAAGATTGCAAGAATATCCATGATATTGTATTGCATATCATCTTCATACATATCAGTATACATCATGAATCATGTTCATGAAGAAATCAAGATTATCCATCTTGAAGAAACCATGAAGATGATATCAAACATATCTTATGAAGAAATCATGAACGAATGCATGAATCTAGAGATACTGAAGCATATCATGAAGAACTTCGCAAGTTTAGCAACTCTGGAGGCTCTGGTTTCGCGATGTAAGACCCAAGTGGGGCAGCAGCGATTGAGCTTGAGCTCTGTTAAACGAACGAACTATTCTGATATCTTCGCCTCTCTTAGATCAGCATGTCTATCATCATGTCTATCTTATGCTACCATGTTATCTCTGCATCATCATCATCATCATCATCATCATCAGAGCCTTATCCCAATTAATTGGGGTCGGCTACATGAATCATGTTCCGCCAAAGATTTCTATCAAGTGCAATATTCATATTTAAACTCAAGGAACTAATGTCCTTCCTAATAACATCGCACCATCTCATTTTAGGCCTTCCTCGAGCTCTTTTGCTAGCATCCACTAAGATTTGATCACATCTTTTAACCGGCGCTGAGTTAGGGCGACGAAACACATGTCCAAACCACCTGAGTCTATTTTCTCTCATTTTACTATCAATTGGAGCTATCCCTAAGTCCTTACGGATGCGTTCATTCCTAATCTTGTCTTTCTTAGTCTTGCCACACATCCATCTCAACATCCTCATCTCTGCTACACACATTTTGTGGATGTGTTCCTTTCGTACTGCCCAACACTCGGTACCATATAACAGAGCGGGTCTCACAGCCGTTCTATAAAACCTCCCTTTGAGTTTCACAGGCATACGACGATCACAAAGGACACCTGATGCACTTCTCCATCTTAACCAGCCTGCCTTAATCCTATGTGTAACGTCATCATAAATCTCCCCATTCTCTTGTATGATAGACCCTAAGTATCGAAAGCTACTACTCTTCGGAATGTTATGTCCATCAATTAGAACCATGTCTTCCTGAACCACTCTCCCATTACTAAAATTACAGTGCATAAATTCTGATTTGCTCCTACTAATTTTAAAACCTTTAGACTCCAAGGCAAGTCTCCAACGCTCTAACTTAGCATTTAGAGCATCAATACTCTCATCAATTAAAATAATATCGTCTGCAAATAGCATACACCAAGGGATATCCCCATGCAATTGTTTAGTTACTTCATCCATAACTAAGGCAAAGAGATACGGACTTAGTGCAGAACCTTGATGCAAACCTATAGAAATGGGAAATTCACCAGTCTCCCCAGCAATAGTTCGAACACTAGTAATAGCACCGTCGTACATATCCTTAATCAAATCAACATATCCTTGAGAGATTCCTTTCTTTCTTAATGTCCACCAAATCAATTCTCTCGGTACTCGATCGTACGCCTTCTCTAAATCAAGAAAAACTATATACAAATCTTTTCTCATCTCTCTATACTTCTCCATTAGCTGCCGTAGCAAGAAAATAGCTTCTGTAGTAGATCTATTTGGCATAAAACCAAACTGATTTTCCGACACAGTAGTCATACCACGGAGGCGTTTATCAATTACTCTTTCCCAAAGTTTCATAGTATGACTTATAAGCTTAATTCCACGATAATTATTACAACTTTGAATATCTCCTTTATTTTTATAGAAAGGAACTACAACACTTTTTCTCCAAACTTCTGGCATTCTCCGTTCCTTTAAAATTTTATTAAAAAATTTAGTTAGCCACTGAATACCAATATCTCCTAGGCATTTCCATACTTCAATAGGTAAGCCATCTAGTCCTAAGGCCTTGCCCACTCTCATTTTCCTTAAAGCATCATCCACTTCTGACATCTTAATACGCCTGAAATATTGATATTTATCAAATATTGTGGACTCTTGGGTACCTTCTAAAGATAAATCCTTGACGGAATCTCCATTAAGTAACTTCTGAAAATAGCTATGCCACCTCCCTTTAATCTCAAGATCCTTAGTTAAAACCCTTTGATCTTCACCTTTAATGCACCGAACATGATCTAAATCTCTAGTTTTCCTTTCTCTTAATTTAGCTAGTTTAAATATGTCCTTTTCACCCTCTCGGGTTCCTAATTTATTATATAAATCTTCAAATGCCTTTGATTTGGCTTCGCTGACTATTTTCTTAGCTCTCTTTTTAGCGATTTTATACGCTTCTAGGGTTTGAGCATTTTTGTTAGCTTGCCAAACTTTAAAGCATTCCTTTTTTACTTTAATGGTATTTTGAATTTCCTCACTCCACCACCAAGTCTCTTTTTCTAAGTTCTTTTTACCTTTAGATTCGCCTAAGAGTTGTTTTGCAACCCTCGTTATACAATTTGTAACATTATTCCACATTACATTAGTTTCTTGTTCTAAATTCCAAATATTTTCCTTTAATAGATGATTTTTAAAAGTTTCTAAACTTTTACCTTTTAAATTCCACCATTTAATCTTGGAATAATTATTTATAATGATCTTTCTTTTGAATTTAGGGATAGTGACAACCATTACTAACAATCTATGTTGAGGGGCTAGACTCTCACCAGGAATAACTTTGCAATCTTTACATAAAACTCTATCGACCTTCCTAATGAGAAAATAGTCAATTTGACTTATATGTGTTCCACTCTTGTATGTTATTAAGTGTTCGTCCCGCTTCTTAAAGAATGTATTAATAATTGCTAGATCATAGGCCATAGCAAAATCAAGAATAGTGTTACCCATATCATTTCTATTACCAAAACCAAGCCCTCCATGAATCCTCTCATAGCCTCTATTATCTATACCCACATGACCATTAAGATCCCCTCCAATAAAGATTCTCTCTTCACTAGGAATATTTTGGATCAAACTATCAATAGCCTCCCAAAATTGCTTTTTAATGCTCTCTTCTAATCCTACTTGAGGTGCATATGCACTAATTATATTCAAAATATCATCACCTAAGATAAGTTTAATTATCATTAGTCTATCCCCCAATCTATTTACTTCCACAACTCTGTCTTTTAAGTTTTTATCTATTATTATAGCAACACCATTTCTAGAGTTATTATTACCCGTATACCAAATTTTATACCCATCAATGTCTTTAGCTTTATGTCCTTTCCACCTAGTTTCTTGTAGGCAAGCTATGTTAACCCTCCTGTCCTTCATTAATTTAACTAATTCTAAACCCTTACCCGTTAAAGTTCCTATATTCCAAGTAGCTAGACGGATCCTATGTTTTTGGACTTGCTTCTTTACCCGTGTGCGTCCAACCCCACACGAGAACCCTTGCCTATTTGACACCGCAATCGGGCGCCATTGCGGCGCGTCGCTTACGGGGGACGCCCTAGCTAGCCCTTGCTCACTTGTCATTCCATCCGGGTTCCGATGTAACGCGTCGCTTACGGGGAACGCCCTAGCTGGCCCTTGCTCACTTGTCATTCCATCCGGGTTCCGATGTAACGCGTCGCTTACGGGGAACGCCCTAGCATTAGCACATAATGTATTTGGATCAGAATTCATGTTGAAGATGTGACAAAATTTTACTGCTGGCTGTCGACCTAACGCAAACCCTCCTCTTTTCTTTATTTTGGATCAGAATACCATGTTATCTCTGCAATATCTTTATTTCCGCGATGCCTTTCCGCTATCCTGTAAAACACCAAGCATGTTTAAATCAATCCTTGAATCCATAAAAAATGGAAAACCTGACAAAACCAATAGTCACAACATCATGAAGCTTCTATCATATCTTGAATTCCACACCCCAAGCAGGCACAACAAATCTCCTGTAAAAGAAGTCTATCCTTATGTCGACATCAAGCAAAGAAATATCAAGCAAGAAGTCTACCCAATCAAATATGCCCCGTAAGAAGAGTTATTTGCTGATTAGTTTCACAAGCATGCTTTTCCATCTTACATTGAATTTTTATCTTCCCCAAATACTAAAATTTAAATAACCCACAACTTACCCGTAAGGACGATTTCCTACGTAAAGAAGGGCAAAACGTTCCAGATAAGCTTCCAAATTCTCCGTCTCTGTCTAAATCTCTGTCCAATATTTTTCTTATTCCGATCTCATCTTTATCTTTTCCGCTTATTTATGAGAGAGAGTGAGTAGAGAGATGAGAGAGAAATGGACAAAGATTAGAGAGAGATGAAAGAAAAAAAAATGAGAAAAGTGAGAGGGAGAGGTGAGAGGACGTGAGAGAGAGAGAGATGGGAGAGAGAGAGATGAAAAGAAAAAAAATGAGAGAGGGAGGAGTTAGAGAACGTGAGAGAGAGAGATGAGAGAAAAAAATATAAGAGGGAGAGAGAGAGAGAAGAGTGATTACGGTGGAGGGGGGGAGGAGTGAATTCGTGTGGGAAAGAGAGGGGGAAAGGGTGATATATATAGGGAGTAGGGGGAAGGATAAGAAGAAGAATGAGGGGATTAGGATAAGAAGGAGAAGAAATAGATAAGGAGGGGGGGGTGAGAGATGACGTGGGGGAGGGGGAGGAATAAAACGTGGGGGTTTTGTTTTATTTTCATTTATTTTTTTATCCTCCATCGTATGAAGAAGGAGGGAGATAAAAGAGAGTGTGATTTTTTTTCACAAAAATCCTAAAAAAATGAGCAATAACGATATGTCAAAGTATTAGTTCATTGTATCTTATTTTTGGCGTACCAAATGATAAATTTTCAAAATGTGCTCAACATGAAATTTGTAGATCTTTAAATTCTCTTTCCAATGGATCTAATATTGACCATATCCTGACATTCCTATGAAAAGTTACACATTATTAAAGTTAGATATCTATTTAATTTGCTTAATAAAATTCGTTAAACTCATATTCATTATACCGTTCAAGGTACTGGACTTTGATTAAGAGAACCTAAAATTTATATGGGCTCTAAATATAAAATATTTAATTATTTTTAAATTTTAGACAAATTAAGGTGTTACACTTAGACCAGACCAAAGGTCATGAAGGCTGCTGGTCAACACCCGCCACTTATAGCAAGAGCAGTCAAATTGCATGAGTCAAGTTGCACAAGTCATATTACAACAAGGTTTTCCAACACATGCAATCAATATATGGTAACAAAAATAATGCATGTGACAGTTTCATTTTGATATTCACTAAGATATTCATTCATTTACTTATCCATGCAAAAGGGGGGAATAATAGAAACCTGAAATTGGCAATAAACTGGCCATGGGAAGGAGAACCTCTGGCTCTGGCTCCAAGCTCTTAATACTTTTATCAGTCAATTTCTGAATCAGAAGATACCTCTGTTAGACATTGCAATAAACTGATATTCTGAGAAGAAAATAAAATAAAAGGTTTTACATGTAACTCGGCACTTCTAAGTTAGTCAATGTAATTGAAAATATAAGGTGCCAGATCCAGCACAACTTGGAAGCTCAAATTATGAAAATAAGTCCAAGTTGATAGCTCTTGTGGCATTGAGGGTTCGCCATTTGATCTTTATCTCTCCAAAGGACTTGAGATAAAATTTCTAATGTGATCAAGGACAAGAGGGAGGAGGAGGCAGAGGAGGGGAGAGTAGGACAACGGAGGAGGAGGAGGCAGAGGAGAGGAGGAGAAGATGGGGATGATGGGGGGACCGGCAATTATCTCTATATATCTTTCTGATATCTCTTCGAGATCTGTTTACAATCTCTCCCAGTGCACCGAGATGGCACTAAGATCCACCAAAAACAATCCTAGGTGGTATTCTCAGCTTTTTAAAAATCAGAAGAAGAGAAGACAGTGACTCATTTTTCCTACACTCATTGATCTGAAAGGGGCAATGTGCCAACAAATAATTAGATTTTCTTGGCTTCCCCTGCGGTTGGGAATAAACAAAAATCAGCCAATTGGTAAATAAATCACCCAATTCCTTGCCAGAATAGTTCAATTTATAATTGCACACCCACCCAGAGGACCCAGAGGCACATATCAAATTATATTCTCAATGCAAAAAAGTTTAAATGGAGCTTCTGTGACTTACCTTCACTGGCGTTACATAATCATAAACAACCTGATTCCATTTGCTCATGGAAGACATAACCATATCAACTTTCTTTTTCACACCTGAATCAGTAATAAATGCAAGTAAAATGACGTGTATGTAACATATATTGTATAACAGTGTAAAAAAGAAAGTAAGTAATAAGAGATTACGTTTTTCAATAATATCTTTCTCGTGCCTTTGTAAGTCATTGCCTGTAAAGTGAACCACCTCAATTCCTTCTTTGGCCCATGCATGGCATTTTTTTGTCTCCTCATCAGTCAATATGTTACTCTTTGGTGCTTTCTTGGTTGTTTCACTGCTTCTCAGAGAAGATCTCTCTTTATTTATTTCCTCGTCAATCAGTATGCTACTCTTTGGGGCTTTCTTGGTCGTTTCACTGCCACGGAGAGAAGGCTTTCCTTTCAAAGTGGAGCTCTTTAGTGCTGCAGACACAGTAGGTTTTGCAGGTTTTGAGAGGTCTGCCAAAGCTTTCCGGTCCTTGCGCTCCTTCCTCTCAGGTTTCAGCGGATCAGCCTTCACACCTTCAATTCCTTTCCCTAAAATTAGAGCAAAGTAGCAAACACAGTTTGTCCTCGCTTTAGATGACAAAGATTTCAGATACTCAATGACAGGAGTTTGAGTATCTATTCCAGATTTCATGCACTCAAATGTGAACCAGAATCTCGTAAACAAGATTAAGGTTACATATTACCTCTAGGAATGCCTACATTCTCATTCTGAATGGTGGCAGAAATCTGAGTAGCCATTTGATGTTTACCAAGCCAACCTTTTAGAACAAAATATCTAGCAAGCTCAAAATTACACTGCAATGAATATATATATAAGTGGCAAAACTATAACCAGATAGCTATAAAATATAGAATAATTGATTAATGCCTAGGTATCAAAGAAAAGCCAAAGGAAGTTCAAGTTTGCACCAGTGCAAATAAGCATGATGGAACTTACAATCACAGGATAGGGTGTGCCAACTACTTTATTTTAAATTTTATATTTTGAACTATGATAATTAAAGAAGCCCATGTGCTATAGAACAACAAAGCAAAGGTGTATAGGAAAGAGGGATAACTGCTCAGAAGCAAAAACACGACAATTTTATAGGACTGAGGCAGCAAGGCCGTATAGGAAACCTGCATGCAATCAACCCATTGATGATTAGAGAAACATTCTTTTTGTTTGTCTTTGTCTGTTCAATTTCATTATTCTTCATGTGCTTACAAAACAATTGAAACAGTGAAGTGCAGGAAAAGGAGAGATGCTCAAAGGACAAACAGTGAAATTTCCACACAACAAAGGTAGCAAGTCCAGATAGCAATAACCCAGATAAAATCTTCAAATTGAACAGGTTTATAACTAAATTAGGAGTTTCTGATAGTTGCTAGCTCTTGAGCAACAGACCACTAAAGAAGAAGCAAGCCAGACTTTGTATAAAACTGATAACTAAACAGAAAGCTTAAAAAGTGATATTCAAAATTTTCCCAATTAATGATTAAATTGAAGAAGCCTTAAATAAAAAAAGCAAGTAAAAAGAAAAAAATAGAAAAAGATTTAACCATTCAAAGAAACAGGCACAAGAAAGTTGGCATACTTTCACACCAAAGTCAACTCCTAATACTTCCACACTGCAGTGTTCCATGCATACTAAAAGTATCCAGATCACACCAAAGATTTACCAGTTGGATCCAAGTAAGCATGCTTGGAACAAAGGGACACATTAAGCAAGAACAAGTAGAATATGTAAGAATAAAGGGGGGAGAGAGAGAATGCATGTGTTAGAAATACAATGAAAATAAATAAAAATAGGATTGAAAGCATCTGTATGCATTTAAAAAAATCACAAAGTACAGGAATTCTAAAAGATCCAACCTCCAACACCTGAACTTACCAGATTCTGACAAAGGTGTCTGTTTGGATCTATAAAACCTTGCCTTCTTGAGATCCTTCAGATTGAGTAGAAGTCCTTTGTGTATAAATGGAAAAGACTAATTTTTGGGTCTCTGATATGATTAACAAAAAATAAGTCAAAAGCTATTTCAGGATATTTCTACAGCATTTAGTCAAGTATAAAACACTTATCACTTAAAAATAAGTTATAAAACGCTTATGTCTATTTCATGTGCCTACTATAATAAGAGAAAATTTATTTATGCATTCACTTCCCAACTTGCAACTCTTTCATACTGAAACATCGTAATGGATATCTTATATTTCATAATCTTTTTAAGTTAAATCATTTCCAAATTGTTTTTAGACTGTAAGTGGATATCTTCATAGCACATGGCATTCCATGCATGCTTGCATCCAAGTACAGTATCCCATTTTAAGCCTGTGTGTTAAAGGAGAATCACTTGAATGCTCTTCCCCCTCCACTCCTTTTTTCTTAGTACTTACTGGGCCTCTAGAACCCTTTTTGGGACTTGACAAATGGGCATGTTTCAGGCTAGGCCGGAATCAACCTGGTATGGAGCTCTCTTCAATCTTCAGTCAGGATCCCCCACAAAAATATCCTGTTTGTCACCCTTCTCCAGCTCTCCAAAAAATCACATGAACAAAAGATTCCAAGAAAATGTATCCTCTTTTTCCCACAGAGCTGCTGTTTCACCATGTGATCATGCCTGCACTTACAATCTAATTCCTCTCCCCTATAAAACAGAGAAAGTGTCTCAAAATACTCAAATTGATGGCAATTCCAGTGGAAGACAATTTATCTATGTTGAATGCTTACAAGCATTGTTCCTCTACGAAAAGATATGCAATATACCTTCACATTTTTCATGAAAAATCAAATTACAAACTTCTATCTCTAATCAATTCAAGAGAATAGGATTACCTCGCAAAATAGTTATGCTTTTATCATCTGATTACCGACCAATATGAAAAAGCAAGTGTGAATATAAAAGTAGATATCTATTTTTCACCCAAAGTTCATAGGGCTCTTATTCCTCATGAATCTAAAGCAATGTGCTAATTGGCATGGACGCTGCATGGTCATATCTTAACTGGGAAGTTTTCCAGGGCATAGGAGTCCCTTTGGGTACTTGAACGTGCATCCTTTAGGCCCTCGAGAACATTCTTCTTGCCCACTTTGAGAGGCACTCATATTTCTATGTTCCACTTCCAGTTTGAGAAGACATCCTAACGGTCCCGTGACGTCCAACGGCCAAATTTTAACCTTGGAAAATGGACAGCAGACTTTGGCGATTTCACAGAAGTTGGGGGGGGCAGGAAGAAACTGTGAAAGCATCATCTCAGTTTACAAAGGCAAGTGGAGAGTGAGTGTGAAGGACTTTGAACATGTCTCAAGGGAAAAGAAGAGAAGGGGGAAAAAAGATAATATAGACTTCAAAAACAACAACAGGATACAGATGGAGAGAAGTGCCTAAAAGTTACATATACCACAATATTGCAACAAAAAAAAGTATAGAAGTGGAACTGGGGGCACAGCCTTGGGGGTGGCGGTGGAGGGATAGGGAGCAGCAACGAACTAACTGCATAGGAAAGCGAACGGCCATGAGGAAGCCATGAACATGCACAAGGAAGGAGAATGACAATAATAAGCATGAAAAAACAAGCATTTAACTTACCAGCCCAGTGGAATGACATGAAGAAAACACGATTCGGAGGCATTGTTTACCTTAATTTCAAGAAGGAAAAAGAAACCAGAAATCAAGCGGCTTCTGCCTCCAACAACCTCGGAAACCAAGCACGGAGTAGAAAGAACCCGTCTAGGGTTTCAGCATTTGCGCACATCAGGAACCCGGAAGATGGACATCCGAGAAACCAGAGAACGTAGCCAAAAAGGTGGCCAAAAATCCAAGAAGAAGAAGAGGAAGAGGAGGCTGAGGAGGGTACCTTCGCTGCCAATGGCGATGCCAAACTGGAGGCCTGAGAGAGGAGAGGAAACTGCCCGTTAGAGACGGAGAGAGAAAAGCGATCGGGGAAAACCCTATTCGAATTTCGAGTTGCGGTCCGGAGAAGCGCTTTAACGGTCACATTTTGGGCTGCCAGAAACGGGATTTTATAGGGTCGGTAAATAAATTAGATTTTTCATTCACCGATACTGGCCCCGAGGTCAAATAATTTATCCAACTTTAGAGAGAGGAAGGAAGAGAAAATTAATTTAATATCTTTAAAATTTTGAAATACTATCTTTATACTCCTATCTTTGTGAACTTTATCTAAAAAAATCTCCGATCTTTATGGTTAGACACCGTTTGGGAATCCACCTCATTTTACCGGTGTCAGTATAATCTTTCATGGGCACCCATCTGCACCCATGGAGAATTCGTAATCATTAAAAATTCCAAGAAGCACATTACACTTACTTCTGGAGATTCACGAGCACACATGGGTTTTGTGTCTATAATCTCTCTCATCCGGATTTTTTGTTAGCTCAAAAATTTAAACAAACCTAATACCATTTATTATTACTTAAAGCATGTCAGAGGTTTTCTGCCTTGAAATCCATGCTCCGAGCATCACCCAAATGTAGTCTAATTTTTGTAACCCTACGTCAGCAAACCTTCACCATTATTAACCCGAGGTGGATTAACACGAGGAGAAAGACTGACCTACCCTTCACGGCCTCTCCCCTCTCCATCTCTCACTCTACCTCCTCTCCCCCTCCACCTCCTGTAGCATCCCTACCCCATCCCCGCAGCGGCCCTCTTACGCAGAGGTCATTAGGGCTATCATTGGGTTGGGTCGGCCCGACAGACCCGCGGGTCTAGTATGATTTCAGGTCAGGTCGTAAGGCTTTTTCGACATGTGGACTCTTAGTCGAACTTAAAAGTTCAGCCCGACTAGGTCTGCAGGTCGGACTCGGACTTTAAATTCGACCCGCGGATCGACCCGGCCAGTTCTCTTTTTTGTCTCCTCCTTTTAAAATTTTAAAATCAATTAATTAAAAGTATATTATTTTACTTAATTAAAATTTTTAAAACTCTATTTTTATATAAATTATGTCATTAATATCATACTTTTAATTAATTTAATAAGATTATAATTTTTATATTATTAAATATATTATTTTTATTATTTATTTAAATTATCGGACCCAAGTCACACCTTATTTAGAATTTACACTTTTTTAATAATATCAGACTCAGACTGAGTTCGTACTTTAATATTAATAAATAGGACCAAGACCTGGTCAAACTAAGAACGTCCCAACCTTACCCATTGACATCTCTACCGGGCTCGCATACATGCAGGGCACCGTGTTCCTCCCCGCCATCAGAGAGAGAAAATAGGGAGTCAACGAGAGGGCGTAGTGGCCCTCTCCGGCCACACCCTTCACCTCCCCTGCTTCCCCCCTTCTTCCTTCCTCCTCCGTTGCGACCGCCGCTTTAGGGTCCCAGCGGTAGGAACACAGCTATGTCTCCTTTGGAACTCTAGGTGTTGTAGATGTAACACTGCCGCTGTCTCCATAACTCCTCCCTCTCAAGTCCACGGCCGGTGTGACGACGCCGGCTGGGTTGGCGTTCTTCAACAAGACCTGCTCGAGGCCGAGCAGAGGCTGGAGGCAATGGCTTCATTGTTGCACGCGTCGTTGAGCCACATCTCATTCTTGGCCACCAATTGTTTGGACCTTATCCTCAAGCTCCCCGTTCCAACGTTTGGCAAACTCTGAACTCCATCAATTTCTGCCGCAGATGGCGGAGGACGCCGTGCTGCATCGCCGAGAGCAGACCCCAGCAACAGCGCTCCTACATCTGCTCTAGCTTTGAACCCAATCTATTGTTCTGTTAACAGAGAGAGCATCAGATTCAGTATTATATCCGCATGTAAAAATAGGGAAGAAACAGGTGACTAAGTATATAAGGTACATAGATTCTTGAGGTGGATGCAATCCGGTCAGACATGTACCTGGAGGCAGATGAGGTCGTCAACGCCGACGCTCTTGTAGTGAAGCTGCAAATCCAGCTGGTGCATGAGCAGTGAGATCGTTGGCGAAGGTACTGCCACATCCGGCAATATTGGCTCTTTCAACCGGAGGCTCGCCGGTGATGGACGCCGATGCCGAGTCACACAACCGGCTAATATTGTTGAAGGGCACATGTGATCCCCCAGACAACAATGCTCCCCACGAGACGCCATGGACGTTCCCTCATCGCCATACTGCATTGCCGAGAGCAGAGCTTGCCACTAGCGCTAGCTCCCCCATCTCCTCCAGCTCCGAAGTCCAAACCCAACCTCTTGTTTTGTCAACTTAGAAAGGCATCAAAATCAGAATTATATCTACATGTTAAAAGTGAGAGAGGGGACAGTGGCCTTCTCCAACACCGGGGAGAGAGGAATAACATGGAAACGTTGCATTCGTGCCGATACAAGTGTGAGTGTACATCATTTAAGTATTCAACAAAAATTCTCATCTTTTATTTTTTAAATTAGTAACATATAAATACAATTATATTTTAGAAATTATAAAAATAATTTGATCGTCATAAATTCGCATGAAAACATTAGATCAACGCCATTTTCAGTCTGTGTGTGCATCATTTAATTTTATTTCTCACTTTCTTAATTTTTTAAAATTTGTTTAATTATTATTTAAAATTAAAAACAAGACTAAGTACGTGTAAATATAAAGGGAAGCATGTTGCAATCAGCGTTCAATCATTTGTAACATATTTTCCAATGGTTTCGTACCCAAAAATTGCACAAAAATCTCAAATCTCGTGGGATCTAGTGTTCTAGAGTTTGGGTTCAGTGTTAACCTTCAAACTCAAAGCTCAAATCCAACTTGAACTGTCTTGAACAAGGTCAAATCTGCTTCCTCGAGCTTCTACGGCGATGCAGTGCAAAATGTAGTGCAAAGACGCCAAAAATCGACCCAATTACCGACGGCTAGACACGGATGCACCGCTATGGAGGGTCTCGTATGAACAATAAAAAGGCAGAGAATGCCCGTGAAACGAAGGAAGGCGTCTGAGGGCAGTCGATCCGGTATGCTTTAATCTCATGCCGCATTGGTCCTGACTCGAGACGTATCGCATGAGTCGGGTAGAGCGTCGTTCGATCCGACGACGACTTGCCTTGACTCATGCGATCTTAGGTAGATCACATATCAGGTTTTTCAATGCACGATACGATACGCCGGAGTTGGGATGAGTCACATCAAGTCTACTAACCATGACAACAATGACCTAAGTCCAATGTTTATATAACTATAGGATTTTCTTATTTTAGTCCCCATAACGTATATCTCTCAAATTTTACCATTCTAAACAACTCTCTAAAATAAACCTCTATCATCAATTTTGAAACAATGAGTTAAAAAGGAGTGCTATGATTATCATAATTGTAGCATGAAAATCAAAGTTTTATCCTATAGTTCAAGTTAACGATGATCCGTTAATACACCCGATTATTACTATTTCAATTATTCATCAAATACAGTAATTAGATGAGAAATTTCGATGACTGTAATCGTGGATGGCACAGTAATTGATAGTTTTGTTCGAATGAGATTTTTTTATAAAAAGTTGTGTATTATGAAAAACATCACCTAAATATTGAATATACATGAATAGACCTATTAACTTTGGTGAACTTGCAAGCCGTTACACGTGTGAACACTGAACAGTAATCGTACAGGAGGATTTGTTAGTATACTCATTTTATAGAAAGTTTTTCACACAAATTCACCAAATTTTTGAGGGGGGTTACTTGCAACCAAATTTAAAATAAATGAATTAACACATGATTATATATTTTTCAAATATTATAAAACATCTTGTTTATTATATAAATTACATGTGATCCGTCAACGACAACGGAGGAGCGATATCATATGTTTCATAATCACGTGATTCAATCTCAAAATTTTAATATATATAATTAAATATTTTTTTATTAATAATAATTTATATAAATAATTAAAATTTATATAGTTCTAACATTTATTTATTACACATTTGATAAACATAAAATTAATGACTTAGATAGTATATTTTTGTATATTATACAACATAAATAATTTGATATCAATTTTAAATAATTTTTATATAAAATTAAATTTATAATAATAATAATAAAATTTTAACAATAAAAATTTAAAATTTAACATTAAACCGTGTGATTGTAAAATTGATGGCAGTACTACTCCATTGCATATCCCTACTTTAGGTGACGTACCAGATTAAGTTACATATTCAGAAAGACGCAACGCCTCAACGGTATTCAACAGTGACGAATAGTCCATTTCCAGGTCCAATTTAGATTCACACGCTGCTTGCATTTTATCCATAATCTTTTCCACTTTGATAACAGATTAAAGTGGGTTAGAATGAATTAACCGAGGTAAGATGATTTATTCTCTATTTGATATTTTTTTCTTTAACCAATGTCGGATAGAGTTAAGGTAGATTAACTTATTACACTTAAATAGGTGGAATGAGTTACTCCATCCGAATTAAGACCACTTTGATAACGGATTGGATTAAAGACGAGTGACTTACCCGAGATGGCCCACCTACCCTTAACTTAACCCGTTATCAAAGTGACCTTAAAGACTTGTTTGTTAATCGGGTGAGGTTAACACACTCGACCCCGAGAGGTCAAGTGTGTTAACTGACCCGGTTACCAACGTTACGTGACCCACACCGCTCTCTCACTTCGACTCAGTCATCTTAGCCGGGCGTCGGAGGGGCCTACAAGATGTTACAGCGGAAACGCATGGATCGAAACTCTGAGCCCTCGTGTTTGGGCAGAGTGGAGAACAGGTGCAAAGGAACATGACAGGCCGCCGTTGGATTCCCGTTCAACATGTTCGACACGGATGTTCGTATAACTTTTCTTTTACAACCCATCATTTTGCTGTTTGACAAAAAAAAGGGCAACCATTCGAGACCAGGAACGTTCATATAAATTGCCCATACTTATCCCCGTGAGACAAGCATCATCCTTTTTCGGGTGCAGAGAAGACATCGTGCACCTAATTTTCAACGTGCTCCTTTTACGGTTGAATCAGAGCACTTTACAGGGCCGCCGTCATCAATACGCAACGCTCATTATCTAGAGAAGAGCACACCTACCTTGCAGCTGCTAACAGGGTAGTAGCCCCCTTTGGAGACTTTACAGGGCTCTAAAACTCCCACCGCGAAGAAAAGGAATATGATGATCAACGCATGCCCCCTTTGGAGAAGCAGCTCCATTTGTTTTGGCTTCGATTCCCAGCGGAGCGGCACAGATGGGGATGCTTACAATTTTAGGGGGGGGGGGGGGTATTCAGTCAACTTCCAGAACCACCTTTCCAGGGATGAGCCTCTTCTCTTTCGCCTCATGAGCCGCCCTCGTTTGTGTGATCGGGAATGCCTTGTCCACAGGTATCTTCAGCTTCGCGGCTTCCGCGAGTCTGCGGATCTCGTCTAGACCTTCGGAATCGGTCCTCATGTATATCCAGCTGTACTCTGAAATAAAACACTGACCTTTAAGGTTCCGGAGTAACATTCAAGGAGACCTAGTAAACCCCCCCCCCCTTTTTTAGAGAGAGAGTAGGGGTGGGGGGAGGGTGTTGGTGGGCTTCAAAATTGCCATGAATAGATCAATGTGAGAAACATGAAACAATGTCTCCTCAACTGAAGAACCTGAACCGAATCTCTTGGTTTTGTTTGTGAAAAGTGGGGTTTCATTGAAAGAGAAGAAAGAACTCAATGGTCAATTGATGGAATATTGCAGTTAGGAAAGGTTATTTTAGCCATTGAAGTGCTGGAGCCCATTTGAAAAAGTGGGACAAGAATGACACAGGTGTTGATAGATTCAGAAGATTCCTTGTATTTTCACCTGTTAATCGTTAAGGACCGGGTTAACATGAAGTGTGGACTGACATTAGAATTTTATGCCATATGATACTGAGAAGATCTATAGCACCTGATTTCTAGAGTATGTTGACTCTTATCTTGAGCCACAAAAAAGAAATATTTCCCTTGCCGACTGATATATATGATGATGATGAAATGACTAAACAGTTCACAGGACTGGTAACATTTCTAGCTAGAACTAGTCTTCAATGACAGGACTAAGCCATAAATACATGCATTTGTTCTCGGATATGAAGGTTTCAGTAAGAGTTACCAAAAGAATCTAGTGGGCAACCAAATAGACAAAAACGACATCAAAATCTCTCCACATAGAGAACTAGATAAACCAATCTTTGTCTACTCAAGTTACCCTCTGTAATGGGCTTGGGTGATCTGAAGGCATAGAAACTGCAGACTAGCAGCAGCTCAATCAAGTAACCTTAAAGCATGAGAGAGGATAATAAACTCTTCAAGGCTCCAAAAAGAAATCCATTTAGATAAGCATCCCTTTGGATTGTTAATCCTGACCAGCAATAGACGCACTTTAGCCTATTTCAAAAACAAAAGCTGCCCAGAAAAACCTTACCTATTCCATGAGAGAAACGGTACTGAATTTGTTTCTTTATTAAAAATGCAGCACCCATGGGGAGACCAACGACTAACCCATATCTATCAGCCAGAGATGCTGCTTCTCCCTATCAAATGGATTGGAGGAAAAATGTTTACGATAATATACATGAGAAATTTTCAAGTTTATTTATACAAGGGCTAGAACAAAGTCTGCAACACTACCTGCAGTGTCATATAATGACCGCCTCTTTTCAGGAGGTTGATACCTATCCTCTCAGTTTCTGCTCTTCCAATGGTGTCTAAGACTGCATCGAAGTCTCCTTCAATTGATAGTTCAATATCCTGTAAACAGAGTTACAGAAATAATTTATTTAAAGAAATGACAGATTCCAGTGTGCAAAACAAGAAGCTAAAAATGTCGAAGTAGGCAATGGCATTTTGATCTCCCTTACTATAAACAAAATAGACGATTAGCAAAGCTACTTAATGGGATGAGCTAGGCCTTCAAAAAGGTAACCAACAGCATGTTTGGACATCTGTCAGAGCACAGACCATTGATCATAATGTGCCTCCTCCCAGATGAAAGAAAATCCCAGTTCTCTGCTAGTTAAAAAGCATATGATGAATATTCTTACACTGTGTAGTTAAAAGCGCTTGAGGCACTCGCCCATGCACTGAGGCGAGGCGAGGCGGCGACAGCCTGCCTCGCATTGGCCCATTTCGCTGAGGCGAGGGCCTCATTCGCCTTTGGGCCGCCTCCAACGCCTAGGCGCGCTCGGCCAGCCTCCGCCACCTCTGCCCAGCCCGCTTGTGATCGGATCCGCATATTGGTTGCCTGGAACCCGCCCAAGACCCGCTTCATCCATTACGTCGGATCCGGGGTTTTCAACCCCGTCTTCTCCCTTTTGACCCCCCCCCCCCCAATCACTTTCATTTTACCTCCCCTGAAACCCTAGAGTCCTGGTTGCACCCCCCACCGGCGATCGGCCTCCCCCTCTCTCTCGCAGGCTGCGATAACTCCCCCTCACCCCTCTCTCTCGGACGCACCCTCTCTCTGTCTCCCTCTCTCTCTCTCACACACACACGTGCACTCGGCCCTCTCTCTCTCACTCTCTCAGTCACTCACTCACACACACACACTCCTCTCTCTCTCGTCTCCCGCCTCTCACGGCTCCTTCCTTTCTCTTCTCTCTCCCGATCGAGCACTCACGTCTCCCCCTCCCGTGTCTCTCTCTCTCTCTGTCTCCCTCTCTCTCTATCTCTCTCTCACACACAAAGACACACACGCACAGTCAGAGGGAAGGGCCGAGCCCCTCTCTCACTCTGTCTTGCTCTCTCTCACACACACAGATACTCTGTCTCACTCTCTCTCTCGCTCTCTCACACAAGCACAGGGGCTCGGCCCCTCTCCCACTCTATCTCACTCTCTCTCCCCCTCTCCCTCTCTCTCTGTCCCAATTGACTTGTTTGGTTGTTTACTTGTTTTAGTTTTGTTGTAATATTGCACTTATTACTGTTTAGTGTATTTGCATGTATGACAATATGAGTGCTATTCTTGTTTAGTAATGAATGAATTTATGGAATTTATTGACTTTATATATTCAGTTTTTTGATATTTACTTTTCATATATATATATATATATATATATATATATATATAATCTCACCTCAAACACCTCGGCCATCGCCCAGGCATTTGAGGCGTGAGGCGAACCCCTGGTCGCCTCACGCCTCTGACTACATAATTCTAACATGCATATTGCCTTCAGTTCAAAAATTAACCACAAAAGGTCAAGTGAGTTCCAGGTGGCTGACCATCAATTCACAATTTCCTTACCTCAGAAGTATAGTCAATAGCTTTCTCAGCACCAGCTGATAGGACTCGTTCAAAGCTCTGACTTCCACATGTGGCTATGACACTGCATCCCATAGATACAGAAAGCTGAATTGCAGATAATCCAACTGCACCACCTCCACCCAGCACCAGCAATTTTTGTCTGCAATGATTACACAGAAAATTAAGATTAATCAGATTGCATATGAAGTATGATTAATGTCAATAGTCAGCTGTCGAAAATTCAAAAAAACATGATTAATTTGTACAATGAACATAAAACCATTTGAAATAGATGCACCCCTCCCCAACCACGAAAGTGGATGGTACCACATAGTCAGTTGATGAAAAGAAGGGACATACAAATATGTAAAAGGTGGTATACCCCAAAATCCAGAATGTCAGACACTAAAAGGTATCTCTCTCAAAACTCAAGGTATCCCATTGTGTGAGGTTAGGGAGGCACCTAGCCTCTCACATTTGATAGCATTTAGACGCTCAAGGTACCCTTGAACAAAAGGACAGTTTGTGTTTCACATAACCTTGTAAGTAGCCAATACAATCGTCATTTGAAGAGTAGAGTCTTATTTGTTGGGGTTTCTCCTAAGGCCATATTCTCACCTGAGAAGTGGCTCACTGCGTGAAGGTTCTCCCAAAGCACAGTGACTTGTTACAGCATCACTACACCAAAATTCAGGTAAATATCTTTTTGTTCTGATTTGACATCCTTTTTAATCCTTGCATTGTTTATGCTCCGGTTGCCTGTTAAGG
Organism: Amorphophallus konjac; assembly: GCA_022559845.1. NCBI lineage: Eukaryota > Viridiplantae > Streptophyta > Magnoliopsida > Alismatales > Araceae > Amorphophallus > Amorphophallus konjac. The sequence continues at coordinate 8,500,009 of CM040124.1, forward strand.
GCTACAGGCAGCCAAGATCACTAGTAATGTTTCAGTGAATACATCCAATGTTTGACCATAAGTTCATTGGGCATATTTACACTGAGAATGGAAGGAATAGGCAATAAGGCATTATTATTTATCCTCCTTGAATGTCACGGTAAAATGACATCGATGAATTAAAAATCATGAGTCCACATTCTCGGATCCTCCGCCAACGTCACGATACACCATCTTGGATGATTTTTTCCTTCAGATAGAAGCCAAATATAGCATGGCTTCACGATTGAAATTGGCTAAAGAGTCTATATCATTCGAAATAGAAATTCAATGTGAGACCCACTGTATGTCCCTGCCATACATCATTGTGCTCATCTAAGATACAATTATGATTCCTGAGTCTCTTACACTCCAATAACCAGATTGCTTGCTTGAGGTCAAACAAGATTAGTCTGTGCAAGCATTAAAACAATGTAATTAATATAAAGTTTCTATCACACTGATTAACCATTAACCGTGTCATTTAACCACTCACCACGTTAATATCCCACATCATATGCATGATTGAATCAACTAACTTCCCTGAAAAGAAACTTTAATTTGCTCCCAAAAACAATATCATTCCTTTGAAAATGAAACTATACATATGACATTCAAAAACAAGTAATAGAATGTAATCATTGATTTTTAGGCTACACTATGAAAATACTGCACGATATGAAAACAGGGGGTTGTGGGGAAGTATGACTTTTGTCGAAAAGCCAGCTCAAATTCTAGATGCAGTGAAAATGCAGTGAAAGGCAAAACATACCCTTTCTCCATTCTGGCTGTGCTTTTTAAGGCCCGCCATGCAGTTAATGCAGCAAAAGGAATTGCACTTGCCTCCTGCAAACATGTGATTATTTTAAGTTGCATAAAAGTAAGGAAAAAAAGTATAGTGATATACACAAAACAATCAATTAATAAGAAAGCAATCTCAATTACATAGTGCTAGAGCAAAGTTATTTACTGAGAGTGGATGATAAAGAACAGATAGATAGGATTACATTCCTCAAGATCCACAGAGCTTATCCTTCACAAGGTTGTTCATGAAATTAAGGGATCAGGAAGTTAAGCATAACATTTTTGCATACCCAGGATATAATAATATATTCTACCAGAAATTTGTTTGTTGTTGTTGGGTCTCACTGTGTAAAACCATAGCTAATGACGGCGGGAGTTTCATTTAAGAACAAATAAACTTTGAAATTTTGAAACAGCTGTCCACAAAAATATACTTTGAAACTTTCAGTTAGCACATTTGAGCCCACTTATAGTGGAACTAGAACAGATTCTGTCCTAAAGTCCTGGCTTAAGCAGACACACCATGACAAGATATGGTCAAAAGTTACCAAAGCCAATTACATTAATTTGAACTATCATAGCTCCCGGTTTAAGGCCCCTTATGTATTGTACAACTTTCTTCTTCAACGAAGACAGAGAAAGAATGGATGGGAGATAACTTCCGACATCCTAGTGCCCAAAATAAAATATGGCAGTTAAGCACTGAAAGCATCATTGTAAGTATTATTCTAACGAGAAAGATGTTCAGAACTGATATTGAAAAAAATGTTGAAGGCTAAAGCAATTAATTAAGGGAAAAGTACCAAACCGACCAACTTACCACATGTGTCAGAGAAGTTGGTTTCGGGGCAAGCTCCTTCTCGGAAAGAATGGCATAATCGGCATAAGTACCTCTCACAGCAGTCGGAGGCAACGCCCCAAAGACTTCCTGCCCAAGGGTCAGAGATGTAACCGACATCCCCACCGCCGCAACTTCACCACTGACATCACGACCAAGAATCAGCGGCAGAAGCGACTCAAATAGCGAACGCCCGTAACCAGCACGCATCTGCAAATGCCAAGATAATCAACAACTTCACTCTAATCGTCGTCAGAAAGAATTATTGATCTCGTACAAACAATTAAGAATTACTGATCTCACAGAAATAACCAAGAATCACTGATCCTACACAATAACCAACCGGAAATGGTGGCGTTTGACCTGGGACGCCTATAAATGCACTAAAGGATGATGTTCGAGATTTAAACTGTCTTTCCAACTGACCATCAGAGGAAGTTAAAGAAACTGCAAGAAAAGTCAGTGATCAAAGAACCCAATTATGTCGCAAAGTTACAGTGAGAACTGATGGCATCCGACCTGTGACTCCTATCAATGCATTAGCAGGATGATGTGCAAGATTTACTAAAAGGACGATGTGGGAGATTTAAACTATCTTACCACCAAATCATCGAAATAAGTTAAAAACAACTGCAAGGAAAGCCAAGGATCAAAGAAACCAATGATGTCCCACAAGTAACAGTAGGAGCTAATGGCATCGGACCCGTGACTCCTATCAATGTACTAGCCGGACGCTGTGCAAGAATTCAACCATCTTCGCAACCAGACATCGAGAGGAGCCAAAGATTGCAGCACGAGCCAGGGATCAAAGAGAAATCCCTCACCCGCAAGTCGAGGGGATTGATGGAGACGGCACGGGTGCGGACGAGCACCTCCGTCGGCTTCAGATCAGGAACTCCCACACCCTCGCGCAGCTCCAGCACCTCCGGCCCGCCGAACCGCGGCAGGACCACCGCCCGGCAGCTCGTGACCAGGGACCTGGCTCCCGGCCAGCGCCGTCCGGCGGCGGAGGCCGCTAGCTTCGACGCAGCCCCTGGCATTTCCCCCGTTCAGCAAGCGGTTCTTGCAGCCTCGAGCTCCTCCGGCGAGGACCTGTAGCAGACGCCTAAAACCCCAGCGGACGCAGCAAGCGAGGGAGGGGTCGACGCGAACATGCGCCGGGGGGGGGGGGGCGTAGTTGCAGATGAGCGCCGGAGGCGGCGATGTGTCCCTTCTTGGCGCCACACGGCTCGTGACGACCCCCGCGCTCGTCCGTCCTTCCCAAAAGCGGAGCGTGGCTCACTGGTAAGAGGGTGAGTGACGAGTGGGGTCTTTGTGTCCGGGTCCGTGCTTAAATAGTCGTCGCGCGCTGGGCGGATCTATCTGAACTGGTAGATGGATCCGGATTCTGGGCGAGTACGCGTACCGGCACGGGAGGGCTCGATGAAGGATCCGAATGGTTGCATCATGTGCGTATGCACCGAAGCCGTTTAGCATTAATACCAGCAAAAACAAAAAACATGACTAGCATAGATTGTTAGCAAACTCGTCTTCTAATAAAATAAAAAAACAATTTTATTTTTCCCCAATTATGTAAATGTTAGTATAAAAATATAAAGAGATTAAGATTTTTACCAAAGAGAAAGAGACTATTTTTTGTTGTGCATTGCGTGGGCTTTGTTCTAATATTTATATGTTCGAAGAAAAAAGGTGAAAAATAGATTCAATTTTATTAGTTTTTTTAAAATGAGTTTGTTAACGATCTATAATAGTCATGCTTTTTCAATCTTCTTTTTTATTTTATTTATCATACTTTGTACCAAGGTTTGTTAACTTGGTGATCCATACCGGATCGAAATCACTCTGATCCGATATAGTACGTCAGAGTCGCATGCGACTCGAGCCAACTCCGTCGTCTCCCACTCCACTCAGCATATCTTTCTTCTCCCATTCTGACACTCTCCCATCCCGGCGGCGGTTTCTTCCCTCACACCGACGTCCCCTCCACCCAAATAGCCCACCCCATCACTCTCGCCTCACCCCGACAATTCTCCATCACGGCTCATAATGTCTCTTTTGACTAGATCATCGTCGCCACCGCCAGATCTCTTCTACCACCGTCGGATCCTTCCCGCCACTGTCGGATCTTGGCCGGAGCATGCCTAGAAGGTTGCAGAGAAGGGTAGAGAGAGAGGGAGGAGCGACTCGATCCGAGTCGTCCGTATCATATCTTGAATTTTCGTGAATCTGAATAGATCCGCCCGAGTCATCCCAACTCAGCTCGAGTCTACGAACCATACTTTGCACGTGACCCCAATGCACTTATTACCTACTTTGGTCTCCAATGATTTATACATTATTGTTAAAAATGTTTTTTTCATGCTCCACCAATCATGTCGGAAGAATAATTAAAATAAGGTTACTGTAAAGTTGAAACCGGCATCATATTACAATTCAGGTTGTGAGACTCTTCAAGCTATTTTCTTCTCTCCCTTTCCACCACAACTCTCTCCTCCCTTAGTTGTTTCACAGGTCAACTGTAATATTCATAATTTAAATTACAAATATTTGTGTCAATTAATACCGTATTAAAACTTCTGCTCCAACCAAATGAGCCGCTAGATTTTACAATATTAGCTAATGTTGAAACTATGTCTATGGTATCATTATTTATGTCCCCTTGTGTCTTGGTTATTTTTGTTCCTTCACTTATATATTATATTTCATATTGGAGATGATATAAGAATTTTCTTTTATTTTCCATCTTTTTTTTAATTTGAGGATCTATGAATGACGCCATTTCTCACGTGGACTTGTAGATTATGTTGAATATCTTCACTTTTCTTATCTTTTCATTAAAAACAATGTTCTTACTTTTCAACAAGATTTTTTTATCTTTTTTTTTAAATAGCATACTATAAATTTTTATTATCAAAATGATAAGGCTGCAAGAGATTTTAGCAAAATAGAATACTTTAGCCTAAGGCGTGTTATGGGAACACGTTTTATGATCTTACAATAAAACCGTGTTCATAAAACACGAGTTTACTTTTGAATTTAAAAAAAATTTTGCACGGAAATTATTATTAGAAGTGAATTTATAAAAAAATTAATTTTAAAAATATATTAACTGACATATCACTGGATTAATTCAAATAATATATAAATATCATTTAAACATGATATTTTTACACGTCGTTGATAGAAAGAAGTAATATGTATATAAATAAATATAATATTTTTATACAATTCAGATTTATACAGTAATATAGGAGTTAATATATTTTTAAAAATATTTTTTATAAATTAAACTCTAACAATAATTTTCATGTAAAAAAATCTATTAAAAAATTACAATAAGGAACAACGCCTTCACGATGAGTATGTCTCCGCTCGAAGGCATGTTGCAGAAACATGTCATCGCACAATAACGTGGTAACTTTCATCTAGTGTTGGGTCTATTTTTTTTTGAATCGATCTTTTTTATTTTAATTTTTTTTGAGTCGTCTGATAGATGTATATCTTATACAATAATTTAGGAGACGTGTATCTCAAGTCAAAAAATCAAAAATAATAATTTACTTAGTAGATATCTCAAGTGTGTAATTGACTCATATATGCACTAAGTATAATTATTCTTATAATATGAGTCTCAACCATATTTGAAATAGATTTTGACCCATTAAGAATCCACAAATATAAATTATAGTACAATTTAAATAGTACGAAGTTGAATATGAGTCAGGACTAATTGCTATTGGTGGGGCTTAAATAATATAATGTGAATTTTAATTAGATTAAAGTGGGCTCGGCCCATACTCTAGAAATTGCTTAAAATTTGTAAATATTTAACTAAAACCACATAATTAAGGTTAATTGATTATATATTATTAAACTATACGCAAAGAAGACATGCTGCACCAGGTCTCATCTATATTACATTGTGGCCGAAGGAGGGGTAAGGTGAAAGGCGTTTCATTATGGCACGACTTCTCTTGAAGATGACAACGCGACTTCAGCAGGAGGCATACTTCAAAGGTCTTGTCCAGAACGACGTTTTTCTTTATTACAGTTAGAAATTTCAAAAGTGAAATCAAGTTTTTGAACACGGTTTTTATATTTAAAATTTTTAATTTTCTCCTTTCTTTGTGTGTGCATGCGTTCTCTTGTCCAGAACTATTATGTAATTAGATGGTTAAAATATAGAGATTTTTACAAATAAATCAATGTAAAAAGTTAAATAACAAAAATATCATTCATTACAATATATCTGTATTCATATCATTATTTTTAATCATATTACGTAAAAATATCATCGCTATAATCATCCGTTGTCACCCGTAAATTTAATCATAGTTATCTTTAATTAGACCTATGAAAATATAAAAAAAAATCTTTAGTTAAACTAAAATAAAATAATAGAATCTCCTCTTTGACCTCCCACAATAACCCCTCCTTGTGACCTACTTGTTGGAACTCTCACTCTCCCCCCACTGGAAACTCTCGCACGAGAGAGAGAGAGAGAGAGAGAGAGAGTTTTAGAGAGAGAAAGAGTGAGTTTTAGAGAGAGAGAGAGAGAACGAGTGAAATGACTTACATCGAAGAGACAGTCACGAAGGAGCACCCGACATCGTCGGAGAAGAGGAACATCACCTTCCGATACGATGTGGGCTGGAGCCTCTAGGTGGGGGAGGCACTGCTAAGGCGGTAGAAGAAGTTTCGCTGTCTATCCCACATTTTCAGCAAGGTGCTTGAGCTGCCCTTCACCACCAACACCGATGTGGACGTCCAAGAGGGTTCCTACGGATTCCAAGAGAGCACCATCTACATCGACGGGGAACTCATCGTGACCGTCTCCAAGGGTGCAGTTGTCAATGGAGACAGAGGTGGGGTTCCTGGTGATTGGGGGGGGGGGGAGAGAATAGGAACTTGAGTGGTGGCGACCTATGTGACGTCCCTTTCAACCTCTCCTTACGACATGTAAGACACCCCTCCCGTAACCTCCCCTCCATATGCAACCTCTTGCCGACCCCCTCCCCCTGCTACTCCCCTCCCTCATGCGACCTGTCATAAACCCCCCCCTCGACATGCGATGTCATGTTGGACTCCCCTCCCCCCTACAACTTGCCAGAACCCCTCTCCCCTTGCGACCTCTCGTCATACCCCCTTCCTCCTCCTATGACGTATGACTAGATCCCCCTCCCCCGCTGCAACCTATCGGAACCCCCCCCCTTGCAACCTCTCACTAGACCCCCCTCCCCCTGCTCCCCCCCCCCCCCCCCCCCCCCCGCGCGCGCCAAAACCTCCCTCTCCCTACGACCTCCCGTTGGACACTCTCTCTTTATTTCTATCTGTGGCAGACACATGGGTATTTTCATAGTTTCACAACTCATTAATTTGAATATTATAATCATTGTGTAATATTTATCTTTTCATTGACAAAGATTAATCACGATGATATTTTTACGTGTTATAATTTACAATATTAACATACATGTTAATACGTTTTGATGAACGATTTTTTATCATTTCACTCTCAACAATAATTTGTTTATAAAAAATATCTAAAATATACTATCATTTTTTTGTTTACATATACACGTCGACGGACTCAAAGTTTCTTTACGGTAAAAATGACACGTTGTTTTTGGAGTTAAGAAGTCCCATCAAAAACCTTGTTTTATTTCGATCTCTCAATTGTTTAAGAAGGTCGTCAAACCATGGTCTCAGGGAAAACATATTGACTTATTCCCAACCTTGCAAGTTCATCGTCACCGTCAGCTTCTATTCCATCAATTTACAAGCCAATCAGATTTGTCGAAGGATTCAATAAAAATCTCTAATCGGTCGTCTCCCTAGTAACACTTCCGTAGGTGGTGGTATCGAATATCGGCTCGGGCTGCCTTCGGGGATGAGATGGCATTATAGATTATTTTTATAATCTCAATGGCTTTCAAAAAGTATACCTTCTTCGTTACTAGAATCTACGATCAACAATCTCATTTGAATGCACCTTTCAATTAAAGGATACGAGAGATCTTTTATCTTATTGTCCCTACTTTTTCTTTGATAGAAAGGATAAGTATCGATGATTTATTTGTTAATTTTTTAACACTTTTTGGTCTCAAATTCTATGAGTTACGCTCGTCTCGCATTGACGAGGTCATCGACCTGCTAAATTTGAACACTAAAAATAGCTGCATCTCATTAAATTAATCTATTACCCCTTTTTTGATAGAGATATATCTCAACTTTATTACGAAGATAAGTCACATTTTATATATTTTTTTAATTTGATAGGATAATAAATATAACTCGATTATAACGAGGGATAATTCTCACATATCTTAGTTAAATTGATCTAATAAAATTGTCGAAATAATTTAACCCTCCGTATAATTCGTTATTTATCAAAATAAATGAAATTAAACTTTAAAATAAATTAACTCGTTAGAGATATTTCTCCGTTTGTCAATTCCTCTATTAAAGAGGGACTTAATAGTAGGGCTTTCAATAGGCCGGGTCGATCCAATAGGTTCGCGGGCCTGGCCTGATTTTGGATCGGGTCGCAAGACTTTTTCTAACCCGTGAGTCTTTAGTCGAGCCAATAAATTCGACCCGACTAGGACCATGGGCCGAAGCCGGGCTCAGGCTTTGAGTTCGACTCGCGGACCGGTCCAACTCGTTCTCTTTTTTTTCCATTCAAAATTTAAAAAACGACTTAGTTAAAATTATGTTAGTTATTTAATTAAAAAATTTAAAACTCTTTTTTCACGTAATTAAGTAATTAATATAAAAATTATAATTAATTTAGTGGAATTATAAATTTTATATTATTAAATATATTAATTTTTATTTAAACTGTCGAGTCTAGCCTTAGTCGGATTTTATAAATTTTTAATAATGTCGAGTCTGGTACGATCAGACTTGACATAAGTCGGGTCCGGGCCGAACTCACATTTTAATATTGATAAGTAAAGTATAGATCGAGTCGACCTAAATTTAACCAAGACTCGGCCCATTGACAACCTTACTTAATAATCAATCTCCTCATTTTCAAAAAGGTAACATAAAAGACATTTGGTGGGGGAAAATTACAAGTAACCAGTTCAAGTGCCGTGTAAGATGATAAAGTTATTCGAACACTTGTCGGTCGATGCATATTTAAGAGTCGTGATAAGTTGGGAAGACCGGGACTTTACTAGTTGTGGACGAATCAAGTATGCATGAGATGCAAATACTATAATCTACGTATAAAGTATGCGACAACTTTTTCCCTTCCTTTTCATATGTCAATGTTAGAAACCCCAAAACAGATGGACAAATGATTGCATCATGTTTAGGTTTTGACCTTTATAAGGAAACACCTTGGGCATAAATTTGACCTAAGTTACAAATTAAATCAAGTGGTATTGAGCCAAGTGTGATAGATAATGTTAGATACATTTTGCCAATTTTAGATGATACTAACGGATTTTAACTCACTCAAACAAATAAAAATTACATTCAAATGGAATTTATGAGTTGAGTTTTTCTGTGATATTCCTCTCTCTCTCTCTCTCTCTCTCTCTCTCTCTCTCTCTCTCTCTCTCTTATATATATATATATATATATATATATATATATATATATATATATGAAGGTGATTATACCGTGCCGACATTAGATGATGATGTCACTATCAATTGTTATATTTATAGTTTATTTTTTTAGTTTTTTTAAGTGGAACCCAAATTTTTTTATCCATCAGTGGACTCGCACTATCAAAATTTATGTTGAAATATTTAAAAAATATTATTCACATCTCTTTTTATTTAGTTTTCTGAGTGTGAGTCTCGAATAAAATAGAGGACCGAGCCCTCATCTAATATGAGAGATTTTAGATTCCATCTGAAAAAATTTTAAAATAAAAAATATAATTAAAAGAAATGATCGTGACGTTATCACCTAGTGCAACACTATGTGATCATTTATCACATATATATTACGGCGATAATATATATTATGGGGACGAATGGGTGTCATTGAATCCTTTCTCTCTCTCTCTCTCTCTCTTACCTCTCTGTCGTCAATAGAAGAGAGACGTTTTATCACGAGAAGACATTTATCTTGAAGAAGGAAAAATTATAACGATTTTTGTGCATTTTAAATCATAATTATCAGTGTAATCAGACATTCCCGAACCGGCCGACAGCCGTGAGAATAGGACACGGATCCCGTTTATCGTGATCCATCCAACCGTTACAAGACGCCTGGGTCTATTGCATCAACGGTTGGTCGAAAATTTTTGTCACCGGAGAAGTAAGACGCTCATCACTGAAGTCTGAAGGTGCCGCTTTGCCAGACGCACCCCCAGCCTTGTTATTCTTTCCGGATAACCCCGCGGGCAAAAATGTGGACCCAAAAGTTGACGCGACCGCGACGCGCAACATGGTAGGCACACTTTTACACGTCACGCTTCTCCGCGTTCCACGATCGACGCCCCGTTCTACACTTGGACTCGGATCCCGACCCGGGATGCCACGAGCGAGGAATCGGGTAACGATGCGTTCCCTCCTCTCCGAGTTGAACCCGATTCGAACCGGCGAGCAGGCGACTGCCTGGCGTCAGCGCATGTGACAGCGCAGGAGTTGGTGCTTGGTGGTATGGTTGTGAATTTCACCAAATGGGGGTTGTAATTTAATAAAACCGCCCGGCGTATAATTCCTTTCGCTTTTGCCGCGTCCGTGCGCTTTTTTTTTTTTTGCCCTTTCACCCTCTCCCCCGGGTTCCTTCTTCAGTGGCGATGGAAAGGGATGATCAAATAGAGCACGGCGAGCGAGCGAGGGGCAGAGAGAGAGAGAGTGACAGAGGGAGGTGAAGCCGACCACCGACCTAAGGCGTCTTCTCTCTCTTCCCTCTTCTCGATCCCTGTTCTCCTGTTTGATTCCGACTCGCAGGTCGCCACTCCACACCCTCGCGCCAATCGCAAGGTGCAGAATTGCGCGTCTCCTCCTCAATTTCTACTATCTTTTCCCTGTTTGCCGGTTTTTTTTGATGCACCTACTGTTGATTTCTTGGCCGCGGTTCTATAGTTTCTGATCCCGATCGTTCTGTTTTCTTTGCGAGAAGGGGAGCGAATTGAGCGTACTCGTCGTGCTGAGCTTCCTTTTGGGTGTTGGTACCCGGTGTTTATTTGTCTGGAGGGGGAAGCGTGGAGGAGGGAGATGGGCAGGGGTTCGAACACGGCGTGCAGGTCGGCCTCCCACCAGCACTTCAAGGACAAGGCGAAGAACCGGGTGGATGACCTCCAGGGCATGTTTAATGACCTCCAGTTCGCCCGCAAGGAGAGCCGCACGGGGGATGTGGCGATCCTGGAGGAGCAGGTCAACCAGATGCTTCGTGAGTGGAAGGCCGAGCTCAATGAGGCGTCCCCGGCTTCTTCCTTGATTGTAGCCTTCTTCACCTCACTACACTTTCTCTTTTCTTGTTAATCTCCCTTAATTTTTCTTATTGCAGTTTAGACCTGGGGCTTTTTCGCTGCATGACGGTGTCTGATTTGTGCAGGGAGGGAGTCATGTTTCCTCAGATCTTTCCTCAGATATCCGCCGCCTGTTGCAGCTTTGTGAGGAGGAGGATGATGCCACGAGCAAGTTAGCGGAGTTGCCACATGTGAACCCTAAGCCCGAGCCCGATGTGCAGGAAAATGACATCCAGAATCTTCAAGGAGGGAAAACTGCTAACTATGAAGAGGTGAATTTTGTTGTATTAGCTCTTGCATTGTAGGATGTTTCGTTTTCCTATTGGTTTTTGTTCTATGGAGAAGGGTCGCATATTTGTAATTCTTTACAAAGATACGCTGGAGGAAAGTTCTTATCACAACATATTCGGGAATTCCCATGAATTAGAAATGAAAAAGTGCTCCTTTAATGCAAGTGTTAGGGAAAATCATGAGGAAATAATAACGTTAGTGTCATTTATGATATTCCACATAGGAAGGAATGCTCGCTGGTTTATTAACTAAGAGAGCAGAATAGCATTTATAAGTTAATTTATCTTTCGTACAGGATTGTGGTTCTCTGTCTTTCATACCATCAATAGGAAGCCAAACATCCATCAAAAGAGGACGGGTTGTTTCAAGACAAATGAGTGAACTTCTGCTCAAGTTAAATCGTTAGAAAATGGATTCCCACGAAGATGGCAACAAGATGTCCTTCTGATGCTTTAAGCATCATGCTTTCATTCTTATGTGTATAAATTCTATGAGAATCTTGTTTGATATTTTTGACTTGCCCCCCTGCTTTGGTGGAAGCATATATTTCACACTTCACAGTCATTCTTCTGATGAATCTCATCTGCACCATGTCCAATGAGAAATTTGCATTCACATCATATAGAGCCCATTCATGCAGTTGCTTTGGGGTTTCACTAGACACGCCATGCTATCTGTACATATAATCCTTGAGCTAAAGCATGAATCTCTCCAACTTGTTGCTATTGCAGTTGGGGTTTGAATGTATGCAACACCTTTTTCTATTTGGTGCTCAAAGGTGTTGGTGTGTGATATAGAGTATGGAGATAGATACTATAGAACTTACTTTCCTTCAGCATCTGCAGAGGAGCTTCTATTGTACTAGGGGAGAAGGTGAAATTTGAGAGTGTGTAGGAAGGCATGGTAAGTGGTATTACAAGTGAAGTGATCATGTCTGGCTGGTTGGGTCGGGGATAGTTAAAGCATGAATGTTAACCGTTGCAGGTGTGGAGGGTGACTCTGATTTTGGGAGGGGTAGAAAGATGATGTTTTTGATTCTCTGCTTTGCTTTCTTGTTGGGTTTTTGTGGTGATAGTTGGGAGGGGATAAATATAACCTTAATTGGAACCATTTTACAGGTTCTTCCTTTGCCTAGGAGGTGTGGGAGCTGGTCGTGCTCAAGATCCAATTTGTTTATTAGCCCCAAGATAGTGAGATGATGCTGCTCTTATTGTTAAACCGAAGGTGGAACATCAATGGTAACTGGATTGTATGGTGGCTAGTTCTCCATGCTATATTGTGGGTTATTGGGGTTAAAGGAATCGGAGGATCTTCGAGAGGCAGATTAGAACTCTCGAAAGAGTAGCTGCTTTTATTTGTGATAAGGTGAGGGAATGGGCATCACTTCTTTGTAAAGTGGACAATCTTAACTCTTCTATTTTTGCCCTTCTTTTGGGGTTAAAAGGCATCACAACTTCTTGGTGTGCTTTTGTGTATGTAAGGCTTTTTAAAGGTTGACTTTTCTGTACTTGTATTCTTCCTTCTAGTATTCACTTTTTAAAAAAAAGGGCACTAGGAAGTGCATACTTGCATGTACCCTTTTGTATTTTTTTTTACACTAATGATATGTCGGAGCAAGCACCTCATGAAGAAAAGAAAGCATGGATTTCACATAAGCATATATAATTTCTTTGAAATCTAGACATCTGTTTGTATACTTTGACTATTTTCACTTTTGTTCAAATTATATGTTTCTGTCATCCTTCTTAGGTAACTGGCCACTTATAGGCACTTGCAATGAATGCAAAATATGAGCTGGCTGCTTATAGGCTATTCCAGTGGATGAAAAACTGTGCATCATAGTTTGGAAGGCAAATATTGAGCAGCTCATGAGTCATTTAAGTTGGATGCTTTGAAGCCTAAAACAAAGCTCCATCGCAGTGTATCTTATGCAGTGGAGAATCTCAGTCCCTTCTTCACTTTGTGGCCGATCATTGTTCATGTTACACACTATCTAGTCAAAATAAAAACCAACTTTTAAGTCTTACAGAGTTTGTGTGCCCTAGTGGCTTCATCAAGAGTTGGACGTCAATGCTTGAAGGCGTCTTGGTCAGAAGATCCCCCTGATGTTGAGAAGGCTAGAGTGATTACTTGATCTGGGTTTGCCAATATTTTGTTATCATCACCTAAGTACTCAATATGGGGTTTACTGATAAGTCATTTCTCATTGGCAAAGTGTTCCTTTTGTTGGGTATAGCATTTCTATCTTCACAAATTATGGCACCTTTTATAATGTGTAATGGCAGCCACTTTCTGATATATGGATTTAATATTTTTTTATTTACCTTCAGAAGAATTTACATGAGAAAGAGATTGATCAGCTGTGTGAGCTTTTCATATTGCTACAGAATAGATTGTATCCAGGATAGAGGAGACGGATGAGGCTGGAGATGAGAAAGAGATGGAAGGTTTGAAATGGAATCTGCATACAACATGTAATGTGCTACCGTGACAAGATCCAAGCAAAAATAAGATGAACAGTGCTAAATAAAAGAACAAAGCAAATCCCAGTTGATGCGATGATCGAAGAAAGAACTATGACAAGAAATTACTGCCACATTCAGAAGTAAAAGACAAAACCCCAGTGCGAAGCAGGCGTCGTCTCACAAGTAATGCCTAGACAGTCAGTACAGGGCCAAACCGATGCGCACACACTCACGGTTGGGGGTGGACAGCAAGCATGATATTATAATGGAGACAAATCAAGGTTTTACCTATTATTTAACCAAAATAAAAGAAACCACGGGGAGGGAAGGAGGTTATCGGCTGCACTCGAGCACGTGGCGGCGTTGGCACGATGCTCGGGTGGGTGACGGCGCATGGGCGGGTACGGGATCCAAGTGATGGTGTTGTTGCAGTGCCGAACAAGGCGGCGGGCGTCTACATGGCGGCGGGCAGCACCGATGGACTACAATGGCGCGGTTAGCGACCAACGGTGGTGGCGCCGGCATCGACGGTGCTGGGGAAGGGGACGGCGGCCTTGCACGGCGGTGAGGAGAAAGAGAAAGAGGGAATGAGGTGCTGGTTGAGGATGCTGCTGGCAGTGGCCGGTGGGGAAAGGGGAAAGATGAGGAGAAGGAGAGGAGGGGCGGCAGGCTGTGCAGTGGTGGGGAGAGATGAGGACCGAGAGGGGAAGGGGCCGGCGGCGCTGGTACAGCGGGGGTGGGGGGGGGGTAAAAAGGAAAGGAGGAGGGGCGACGGGCTGGTGACGGCTGGGGAAGGAAAGGAAGAAGAGGAGGGGAGGAGGGTGGTGGGCTAGCGGCGGCGGAAGGAGGAGAGGAGGAAGAAGAGGAGGGTGGTAGGCTAATGGTGGCGGAAGGGGGAGAGGAAGAAGAAGAGGAGGGGAGGAGGTTGCGGTGGTGACGCTGCGGCGGCGGGGTTAGTTGGGCTTCACACCTCATGCACTCTCATAACACAACAGGAAAAAAGGATCCTTTTTTTTAATTCAACCACCAACCATTACATTAGGGTTTCCAAGCCTTTTAAAGGCTCCAACAAGGAGGGCAAAAGACAAGTATGCTCATACATGACAGAATGACCAAAATACCCTCAGGTACCCATAATAAGACGTAGTCCTTAAAAGAAGTAAAATAACGTGAATCTAACGACACAACTAACACTAATAAAGCAAAATAATGCTAGATAAATCGACCATGGGGTTGTCGACGAGTATAAACTCGTAATGGTGGCGTGATGTCCTAATGAAGATGACAGTAGACTGAGGCCTGGGAATGCTAGTATTCTATCTAGTCTGTAGTCCGTACAGTCTGTTGGTTAAATTGTTGATGTGGAGAGTTGCTCATGCCCATCTCCCAACATGTGATTGGCCAGCTTAGTTTATTATGGTATTAGGATCATATTCTACTTGTGTGATGAGGTTGAGGAAGACCTGAACAATCTGTTAGTGCATTCTCACTTTTCTCAGTCAGTTTGGAGAGCCATCTTCCAGAGGGTGGGATATTGTGGAAGCCTGGTCCAATTGGTTATGTGTTGGAATATATTCATGGAGATTCCATTTGGATAAGCATGTGTGGCAGATGGTGCCTCATGCTACTCTCTAGGCTATATTGGGAGAGAAGAATCATTGTATCTCCCAAAGCAAAAACAGTTGGAGCAGATTGCATCCTTCATTTGTGACTGTGTCTGAGGTTGGTCGTTGGCTTTGGGTTGGGAGTAGCTTGTGTTTTGACTATTCTTTGTAGATAGTCTTGCCGCACTATCTGGATGTTGTTTCTGTAAAGGGGTTACTGTCTTGGGGATTTTTTTTTGTGTATGTTGGACATACTTTTTTGGGGAAAAATCCTTTTGGGGAGAACTCTTCTGCATGGAGGGTGACATTCTGGGGTCTTGGGATATTTTCTTTTCATTTACTTGTAAATTTCCTTTTTGATTTAATGAATACACTTTGAAAAAGGATATTAGCCCATTTCTCTCTTTCGTGAAATCATCTTGGCCAACAAGAATCAGTCAATAAGGAGGAAAGAGAATGTCAGGTAATGAAAAAGCATATTGGACATTGGGTGGAGTGCTGACAAAAGCATCAGCAATGGACTGGTTGTATTGAGCAATAACACAATCAATTTAGAAACCAATTAATCAACCATCCTTTCAGTCAATCTTCTGAAAAGGGCATGTACTACCTTATGTTAGACCAAATCTGATCCATCTTCTATAGGTACAACCTATAGGCATTTCCTACTGTTGTTATTATAATTTTGTCCTTGGGGTTTTCCTCCAATCCATGTTAACATTCTCAACTCCAACTCTATCATTGATACCCTTTTCTACAGCTTAGATCATGTAACTCTCTAATGCTTCTCAAAGGTGCATGCCTACCCAAAAGATGTTTGATACAAACATCCATACCTTTTTGAAATATTGAGTAGAATCCTGTCGTGCTGGATAGACCTGGGATTTTAATATTTTATGTTTTTTGTGTGTGTGGTGGTGGTTTTGGGGGGGGGGGGTGAACCCCGCAGCCCATGCTCCCCAAATTTTCATGACTCTATGACTGCTTAAACCCATGGCCTTCCTTGTCAGTGTTCCAGGCCAGTTATGTCGAGGGGCCGTGAGTCCATCCACCATATCTTGACTACACAATTCATATAATAACAATAGGTCCAAATATTGGCATCCGATGATCATTGAGGTTTGTTATCTCATTTCAATAAAACTTACTGCTGAACTCACATTTCATAATGTGTCTTAATTCTGCTCATTGTCGAGCCCTTCCCTCTCTCATGTTAGTCCGCGTTGCTAATTTAGTCTTTAGCCCATATAGTAGAGATGTCCAAGGGTTATAGACCATGAAACAAATCACTTTAGACATTTCTAGATGTCATAACGCCTTTGAAACAATTGAGGACAACTTGTATTAAGACTAAACAATGAACCATATTTGTTTCTAAATGAATCGATTTACATAGGAATCAATAACATAACTGATAGATGAGGAACACAAAAACAAAATATGATCGTTTATTCATGTAACTGATGCTAACAATATCCAATTAGCTAACAAGTACTTAATGAAGATTCAAAACCATAAAATGGCCTACGATAGCAGAACATAATGGGGAAATGACAAAGATTCCTAAATAAGATTAAAATCCTAACAAAGGCCTAAGATAGTAAAGTATGACTGAATGACATCAAGGCAAGAAAGTTTCTAACACTTAATTAAACCTACAAGCTATCTGGTAAAGACCACGGACATGAAGAAGACCCAGTTCTTTTTCATTCCTTTTCCTCCTTCCCAGTTCTTTTCATTCCTTTTCCTCCTTCCTCCCCTTCTCCTGTCTTCCCACTATGGGGCCAACCTTTTACTGATGCGGAACGGGAATGTCAACTTCGATTCCGGCAAGGCACACCATGGGCAACAACATCCAATAAGGTGAGATGGGCAAACTGAACATCTTCCGGGGATGCTATTGGGCCTATGTAGCATCGTGGGCCGTCCGGTGGTGATGGGCGCAGGGTGGAGGGGCAGCAGCTGCCTTGCTGCACCGCTGACCAGCAGTGGAGAGGGGTTGGGGTGCGGCTGTCGCGTGCTGCTGCTGCGGCAGAACAGAAAGGCCGTGAGAATGGAAGTTGGAGGCAGCCGCCTGGGCGACCGTTGGCCAAGGGCGAGGCAAGGGCGTGAGGTATAGGGGTGGCCGGTGGTCCCTTGAGGCGTTCCGGTGGGGGCAGTGGCGTGCGGGAGCACCGATGGTGGCCCGCGGCGCTGCTCGTGCACGGAAAAATGATGGGAGAAGGGAAAAAGGGGCGGGGCATGTCGGGCGGTGGAGGGGGTCCGGGAGGAGGGTGGTGTGGCTAGTGTTGCCTGGTGCAGAGGGGGCGAATGGTGCGACCGATAGGCAAGATGGCGACCTCCCTGGCAGCGGTGGCCAGTGACGGCGATGGGTCTGCAGCCGGAGGAGGTGCCAGACCATGATAGGGTCGCAGGGTTGATGGCGTCTAGTGGTCTGGTGCAGGGCGAGGGTGGGTGGTGCGAGGCTATGTTGTTTGTGGTAGGAAGAAGGAGAAGTGAAAGAGGAGGGAAGGTAGGGCCGGTGGCGGTGTGCAGGGAAGAGGAAAGGGAATGGGAGGGGCAGGGGGGTCGATGGGGTTGGAGACATTATTTTCAAGGCGTCGCCTAGGCGACCAGGTGAGCAGCCCACTAAGGCACTCACTTGGCTGCCTTGGTGCACATAGGCCACCTTGGGCCTGTCTTGGCAGGACATCCACTCCTTTTTTTGAGGTAAGGTTTAGTATTTGGGTAAAATTTCAGAGATAATTTTGAAAATTTGACAAATGCTATGTCAAGATTGGAAAGAGAAGATAAGACTTCCATTTCCCTTTCCCCTTTCTCTCGGATTTTTCTCCCTGTCGATTCTTCTTCCCTCCTTTTAAGGACATTGATTCATATTTGTTTGGTGCACTTTTTGAAGCTAGTATTATTTTTGTCTCTTTTTGATAATTCACAAGTAAAAAATTATGAAAATATTATGTTGACGTGCTTATAATCTACCAAAAATGTGTCATTTATACTTCCTTTTAATATAGAGAATAACTATTTGAATATCATATTTTAGATTAAAATTTGTGTATTGATTGACATGTATTCGCAAATTCTTATTAGTTTTATCCTTATTAATTTATTTTTATTTGTCATTTATTATATTTTTTATTTTTAAAATATAGGTATATGTTGAAGATTTGTGAATATCAAATTTTCTATTAACTAAGATAGAACTTACATGTAGCAAATGTATAGTAGTAGTTCTTTTGCAATGTACTTAGTTATATAAACTAAGCTTCGCCTAGGCACCTTGCCTTGTTGCCTAAGCAGTAAGGCGGTGGGCCATCGCCTTGGTTGCCTGGACGCCTTGACAACCATGGTTGGAGAGTGATGGGAAGAGGAGGGAGGAAGAAGAAAGATGGGAGTGATGGCAGATAGGGTTTAGGGGATGTTTACACGCGGAATTTCCGGACATCCGTTTTCGTCGGATGGATATGCGTATGTTTTGGCATATTTGTGAATTCCGCGCTTTTGGGTTTTATCAGACGATTTAGGGTTCGTGTACAGGACTTCTCCCCACCGACCGGAGTCGGTGTTAATTTACATCGGACGAGTCCGAACACCTTTGATTAATTGTCAAAGAGCGCCTTTTGCCTCTATGCATTGTGACATTAATGATCTTAATGATCGCCCATAACGGGTACATACTCTTGCAATGAAATTTGGAGACTTCATTTCTTGGAACATATGATTTGAATTTCAATCGGTCGTTCAAGACCTTTACATATAGTCCCGATTGTATAATCGGGTCTTCAGGTTTACATCCAGTTGCAATCAGAGCCTTTGAATTTGCTTTCGTCTGCATTTGGACATTTGAATTTACTTTCGTCCTGATCGGGTCATTGAATTTACTTTTGTCCCCTGATCGGACGATTGAATTTGAATTCCATCACAAAGACCGTTGGATCGCCACGATGATCACCGTTGGTCCATCGGAGTTACTCCATGGTCATGATCACTCTTTTGATTGTGATCGGACCCTTAAGTCAGCTTGGTGTCCATAAAGGACATTCCCACCTGAGACGGTATATTTGTAATTTTTCTCCATCAGGGTATTTCTGCAGCTTTCTCAAACATTGGGATGTTATTGGAATTTATGACTCTTTATGGGTATTTCCACCCTTTTTCGGAAATAGCCCTGCCACTTCCTGACTTCTTGGGCATTGCCATTACTTTTGAGTTTTTGGAACATATTTGACATTTCTTGACTTCTTGGAGATCACCCCGTCATTTGACTTCTTGGGCGTTCTTGACTTCATTTCTTGACTTCTTGGAGATCGCCCCGTCGTTTGACTTCTTGGGCGTTCTTGACTTCATTTCTTGACTTCTTGGAGATCGTCCCGTCGTTTGACTTCTTAGAAATAACCCCGTCATTTGACTTCTCGGGTATTTCTTGTCTTAATTTCTGGACTTATCAGAAATAACCCCGTCATTTGACTTCTCGGGTATTCCTTATCATAATTTTTGGACTTATCGGAAATAGCCCCTTCATTCGACTTCTTGGGTATCCCTTGTCTTAATTTCTTGACTTCTTAGAAATAACCCCGTCATTTGACTTCTCGAGTATTCATTGTCTTAATTTCTGGACTTATCAGAAATAACCTCGTCATTTGACTTCTCGGGTATTCCTTATCTTCATTTTTAGACTTATCGGAAATAACCCCGTCATTGGACTTCTCGGGTATTCCTTGTCTTTGTCTTAATTTCTTGATTTCTCAGGAATAATCCCGTCATTCGACTTCTTGGATATTCCTTGTCTTAATTTATGAACTTCTCAGGGCTTCATGAAAAGGTATATGGATTTAGATGATTAGCCATAAGCCGAATCCAGGAGAGCGCACACACCGCTTCAAAGAAGGGGCGTGGTCTCGCTCCACCGAGTCGTGCAAACGGCGTAAATCAGAATGAGGGTATTTTAGTAATTTTGAGACCCCACAAATGGAGATATTTTTTGTAATTTTTCCACAACTAGGGGTGTTTCTATCATTTTCTCGCCATCGGGGGTATTTTTGCAATTTTTTCACTATCTGGGCCATTTCTGTAATTTTCCCGCTACCGGGGGTATTTATGCAATTTTCCTTCACCGGGGGTATTTCTGTAATTTTTCTCGCCATCGGGGGTATTTCTGCAATTCTTCGCCACTGGGAGTGTTCTGTAATTTTCTCGCCCCCAGGGGCATTTCTGTAATTTTCCCGTCATCGGGGGTATTTCTGCAATTTTTCCACTATCGGGGGTTTTTCTGTAATTTTCCCGCTGTCGGGGACATTTCTGCAATTTTCCCGACATCCGGGATATTTCTGCAATTTTCCCGTCATCGGGGGTATTTCTGCAATTTTTCCATCATCGGAGATATTTTTGCAATTTTTCCACTATCGGGGGTTTTCTGCAATTTTCCCGCTGCCGGGGACATTTTTGTAATTTTCCCGACATCCGGGGTATTTATGAAATTTTCCCGTCGTCGGGGGTATTTTTGTAATTTTCTACCCACCGGGCCTCGAACATTTGTAAGACTTGTAATTTTAATTTGTAACCATCTTCATTCTACCTTGGATGATTTCAATTGCAATAAGTATAAGGTCATTGCAATGCTTTCAAATGCAATAAGCCCAATTTGATCGGCCCATTTCAATTGAAAGAAGCCCATTTGATTTCCATTTGTAATCACAGATTTCCAGATTTCCATTTGTTGGCCCATTTGATTTCTATAAGCCCCTTTTCATAATTTGCAAGAGGTGAGGAGTCTCTTAGGCACACCATTCTCAAAGAAGGTGACCGGAACACCCCGGGGGACCTTTTTTTGGTGACCATATATATCCCTTCCCATGCTAAC
Organism: Amorphophallus konjac; assembly: GCA_022559845.1. Lineage (NCBI taxonomy): Eukaryota > Viridiplantae > Streptophyta > Magnoliopsida > Alismatales > Araceae > Amorphophallus > Amorphophallus konjac. The sequence goes on from CM040124.1 coordinate 8,521,328, forward strand.
ATGACAAATTGCTGCTGCTGTTGCGATGCAAACTTCCAGAATTATTAACATCTGCTGCATCTTGCACATACTGCAGTTGTGGTCCCTTGAGCAGAAGGTGTGGCCCTCTTTCTTCTTCTTTCTAGCCTCCCTGAGCAGAGTAAGGACTCAACTTCCAGAATTATTAGCATCTTGGCCCTCCACGGGACTGCACATGTATGCTGGACTTTAGCACCTTGTCCCTCCACGGGACTGCACAGGTCTACTGGACTGCAGTGCACATACTGCAGCTGAACAGAGCTTCAATTTTCCGCAAGAGTCTCCTCCATGAAAGTCTCCATCCTCTTCCTCTCCAGCCAAAAAGAATTCTCTTTTCAATGGAGATGGTTTGGGTTTTATAGGAGGTGGAGGAGGGCTCGGGGGAGATCCCCCGGAGCTTGGAGGAAGTAACCTCCTTGTCCTTTCATCTCCTTGCGTCTTTTCTTCTTCCTTTCCTTCCTCCCCCGGTGGTGCAGGTTCAAGCCAGAGGAACCTGGACCCCCTCCCTTGGAAGCGCAGCAGGCGGGGGCGGGGGGTCCCACGGTGGCAGACGGACCGGGGGGTGCTCCCCCGGTGGCAGTCGGAGGCGGGGGGAGTCCCCCCGGCGGCGCAGTGGACCGGGGGGTGACGCGGACGGACGTCGGGGAACGGATCGACGGCGGCTCTTGTCGGCTCGGATGGAACAGATATCTTGCTACCTCGCGCAGCTCGGCCTCACGCCGGACGGTCTCACACCGGGCGACTCTCGAATCTCACAAAGAGAAGGGAAAGAAGGGAAATGCAAGAGAGGAATCTCTTAACACTTGTTTCAAAACAACTTTTCTTTCATTCATTCATATGATACGTAACACACCAAGGGCCTCCTTATATAGGGAAAAGGCCATAACACTAATACCACCTAACTTCTATTAATTGGGTTTATACCCTAGCCTAACAAGACAAACCCACCAACCAATATTTGACTTGTGGGTTTTAACCAAATAAAATATAAAAATACACATGTGTTTATTTGACTTAGACTAGCCTAATAAGACAAAAGGAAAATACATGTACGAATACATGTATACACACAAATACATATACTCGAAGATATAAATACACACAAGTATAATTACTCAGTATGCCGGGTCTTCAATTGAGTCTCAGTATGCCGGGTCTTCAATCGAGTCTCCGAGCCATAAGCTCGGGGCAGTCTGTGCGGTGCGGCGTCGGCTCCGAGTAATGGGCCCAGTAGTGGACCCGGTGTTCCCACCAACCCTCCCGGGGCGGCTGGAACTCGACTCCGTCGAGTAAGGGGGGACACTGCTGTGGTAGTGCTCCAGCAGATCTGGATCCAGGCGCTGGAGATCTTCCCGACTGATCCAGGAATCCTCAGAAGGTGGACGGTCCCGCCAGCGGACAAGGTAGCGCTGGTACACTCGGCTCCGTGTAGTGGTCACCTGCTCATCCAGTATCCTCTCAATGTGCTCGCGCGGTACTCTCGAGGCTGTGGGACGCACAGGGGTGGGCTCACTCTCAATGGGAGGAGAAGGCTCGAAAGGGTCACTAGGAATCGCTGTGGGTTCCTTATAGGCCACTAGGTCTGCCACATTAAAAGTCGAGCTAATCCCATATTCGGGAGGTAAGTCCACAACATAAGCATTGGAGCCAATCTTCCGCAGAATTGGGAAGGGTCCATCACTACGGGCCTGCAACTTTTTAACGGCTCCCGAGGGGAGTCGTTCGGGTCGGACCCGTACCATAACCAAGTCACCTTCTTGAAATTCATGGTGACGCCTATGCGAATCAGCCAAATTTTTATAAGTCTCATTACTGAGGTTGATTTGCTTGCTAATCGACTCATGCAGACTTTTGACATGTTGTGCAAACTCCTCAGCGGACTTGGATGTTCTAGACTCGAGGGGAAGGGGAATGAGATCCACAGGTTTCCTAGGTTTGTAGCCATGCACGACCTCAAATGGACTCATGCCTATGGACCTATTGATGGAGCTGTTGTATGCAAATTCGGCTCTGGGCAAAAGAAGGTCCCAAGTGCCGGGGTGATCCCCTACGAGACACCTCAACAGATTCCCTAAACTCCTATTGACGACCTCAGTTTGCCCATCAGTTTGGGGATGATAGGCAGTGGAAAACTTCAGTTTGGTGCTAACTAGGTGCCAAAGTGTCTTCCAAAAATAGCTAGTGAACCGGACATCCCGGTCAGACACGATGGTTTGGGGGAGACCATGCAGACGCACGACTTCATTAAAGAACAAATGGGCTACTCTAGATGCATCCGATGTTTTAGAACATGCAATGAAGTGGGCCATCTTAGAGAACCTATCAACGACAACAAAGATGGAATCATGCTTGTGAGCAGTGCGTGGTAGCCCAAGGATAAAATCCATGCTCACGTCAACCCATGGTCGATCAGGGACGGGGAGAGGAGTGTAGAGACCAGTGTTTTGTTTGACCTGTTTGGCCATCGTGCACGTCCTACACTGGGCTACAATCTTGGCCACATCTTTCTTTAGGCCAGGCCAATAGAAGTGCTCCTCCACAGAATGGATGGTCTTGTTACGGCCAAAGTGACCAGCAAGACCTCCAGCATGCATTTCCCAGACTAGAAAGTCCCGAACAGAAGTCCTTGGGACACAGAGTTGCTGCCCTCGAAACAGAAAACCATCCTGGAGTAGATAGTCAACAAATGCTGTCGAGGATCCAGCAGACAGAGCAGAATAGGTAGGGCCAAAATCAGGACACTCTCCATAGAGTTCCTTCATGCGATCAAATCCCGTGACCTCTACCCGAACAGTGGAAAGAAGGGAGACCCTTCGACTTAAGGCGTCGGCCACCTTATTGTCCTTTCCAGCCTTATGATTTAGGACAAAAGTGAAAGACTGGAGGAATTCTACCCACCGACCATGCCTAGGGTTTAAACCCTTCTGAGAACTAAGGAATTTCAAAGCCTCGTGGTCCGAGTATAAGACAAACTCTTGTGGTAAGAGATAGTGTCTCCAGTGTTTGAGGGCTTGGACCACGGCATAAAACTCCTTATCATATGTGGAGTATCGAAGCTTTGCATCAGAAAGCTTCTCACTGAAATAAGCCACAGGGTGGCTCTCCTGACTAAGCACTCCACCTATTCCTACGCCAGATGCATCACAGGAAACCTCAAAGACTTTGGAAAAGTCTGGTAGGCGGAGGACAGGGGCTTTGGTCATAAGCTCCTTTATGGCAAGAAAAGCCTGGGAGGCGGCTTTAGTCCACTCAAAATTTCCCTTACAGATGCAATCCGTAATGGGTGCCATAATGGTGCTAAATCCTTGGATGAAGCGTCTGTAGAAGGTGGCTAGCCCGTGGAAACTTCGAACGTCATGGACATTCTGGGGCTCTGGCCAGTCTACTATAGCTCGGACCTTGGATTGGTCCACAGAAACTCCATGACTTGAAACCACAAATCCGAGAAAAGTGACCCGATCTGTCATGAATTCACACTTAGTCAGGTTGGCAAACAGGGTTTCTTTCCTCAGGGTCTCGCAGACCTCCCTCAAATGGTGAATGTGGTCCTGAGGGTTATGGCTATAAATGAGGATGTCGTCAAAGTAGACGACAACAAAGCGACCAATGAGGGGGCGAAGGGTTTCAGTCATAAGCCTCATGAAGGTACTAGGGGCATTGGATAGCCCAAAAGGCATGACAAGCCACTCATACAGACCCTCTTTTGTTTTGAAGGCTGTCTTCCACTCATCCCCGGGTCGAATCTGGACCTGGTGGTAGCCACTTTTCAAGTCGATCTTGGAAAAGATGGTGGCTCCACTCATCATGTCAAGCATGTCATCAAGACGGGGAATGGGAAATCTATACTTGACAGTGATTTTGTTGATGGCGCGGCTGTCAACACACATCCGTCAGGTGCCATCTTTCTTTGGTGTGAGCAAGGCAGGAACAGCACATGGGCTCTTGCTTACCCTGAGGAAACCTTTGTGGATAAGGTCCTCGACAATCCTTTGGAGCTCAGCATGCTCCTTGGGGTTCAACCTGTAGTGGGGAAGGTTGGGTAGGGTGGACCCCGGGACAAGATCGATGGCGTGTTGAACATCACGCATGGGAGGGAGTGTTGAAGGCAGGTCTTCCGGGAAGATGTCTTGGAAGTCCCGCAGGATTGCCTGGACTTCGGGTGGGACGGAGACCTGGGACTCCTCAGAGGTAATGGTGATGACAACAGCCCAGACAGGGGCACCCTCGGCAACCTCTCTATTCATCTCACGAACACCTATGAAGTTAAGGCGCCTAATCGGGTCATGGTCAACCTTAGGGGCCTTAGGGATGGACATGACAGGTGTAGGAGAGGAGGGAAGGGGAAGCTTCCCTTTGGTGGGGGTTGGAGCATTCTCCCGAATTTTTGGGGGTGCAGTGGGTGTGGAGGTAGGACTTTTTCCCGTGACCACCTTTGGGGGTGTTGGGAGCAACTGAATCCTCTTCCCATTGTGGGAGAAGGAACACTCATTGGACCGACCGAATGTAGTAAGGTCTACATCGTAGATCCACGGTCGTCCTAGGATGATGCTACCAACCTTCATGGGCACTACGTCACATAGGATCTGTCCTTGGTAGGACTGGAATTGGATGGGAATGACACACGTAGTGGTGACTGGAATAGAAGTGTCGTCAACCCAAGCCACGTTGTACGGCCTAGGATGAGGATGAGTAGGTAGACCTAGACGGGAGACAAAGTCTGAAGAGACGGCATTGATACAGCTCCCGTTGTCGAAGATCACCTTGCAGGGTTGGGTTTTCACCATAATATAGGTTTGGAAGATGGAGGTTCGACGCCAGTCGTCCTCCTGTGGGTGTGCTAGGATGCAGCGGACCACACCCAATCTTTCATGGTTAGAACTCTCGGCAATATCTCCCACTTGCATGTACTCGACATGCGTGCCATCATATCCGGCATCTAACTCCTCAAACTGGGTAATGAGGTCGGGATCGGCCTCATATCTCTCAAGGGTTTCTCCTTCCTGAGGTGGAAGCTCCATGAACTGTGGGTCGGTGATAACCAAGGCTCGGGTTGGGCAATTGGTGGCAATATGCCCTAGGTTATGACATCTGAAGCATCGGACTCCCGAGACAGGGGCTGGTTGGGAGGTGCTAGGGACGACTCCTTTTCCCTTGTCATCTCTCCTCTCAACCGGTGGAGTGTACTCCAGCCTAGGCACAGCTGTGGGTGCAGGTAATGGGTTCCGTGGGAAAGGAGCCGTAGGGGCGACGGCCCTAAGTGGGGTAGCAGTAGGGACGTAGGTGGTGGAGGGGCCAGCTCTCTCAGTATAGCGAACTATGGGGTTTCGGGGTTCAGGTTGGCGGTAGATGGGAACCCGAGGTGGGACCACCCTTTGAAACCGCTCAACATCTCGTGCAACCTGGTAGGCGTGCTCGAGGGTGTTAACCTCCCGCAAGAATAATTCCCGCTGAATACTCTCGTGTAGGTCAGCCCTAAATCGAGAGAGGGTGACGGAGGCATCCTCCATGACCCGACTCCGAAGGAAGAAGTCATCAAATTTGGTGATGTACTCGTCCACAGACTTTCCATCTTGGGTGAGTTTCTGCCATTGGTCTAAAAGACGCTGATGGTAGGAAGGTGGCAGATACTTCTCCCTCAATTTCTCCTTCATTTCCTCCCACGTGCTAATAGGCTCCTCCCGTCTCCTGGCTAAGAGATTTTCAACGTTACACCAGTAAGTTTTGGCTTGACCCAAGAGTTTCATTTTGGCAAACCTCACCCTGGTAGCAGGGGTCATGCGGCGATGCCAATCAAAATATTGATCCATCCCGGTCTCCCACTCAAGGTATGTAGCGGGGTTGAGGGCCCCATCAAAACTAGGAGCGTCAATCTTGACGTTCCGTAGGATGATATCTTCATCGTCGTGGTCTCTCTCTCGAGACACACGAGCCTCTTGCTCTCTACCTTGGGGAGCCTGATTCGGGCGGACTTGCTCTCTTTCCTCCCTAGGATTGGCTACGGGATTACCGTGACCATTCATTCTTCCTTCCTCTCCTTTTAATCGATCCTCTAAGGCTTGGATCCTCTTATCGAGTTCCGCCCGTAGTTGGCCTATGGATTCTTCAAAGTGGGCCACAAGATTATGCTCAAGCTGGACTAGCATAGCAGTCACGCTCTCTTGATCCATGGGTAGCGTTGAGGGGCGCTCTAGACGGCCAGATGAATTCCTAGACCAACGTGGCATGCACGACCTCGGACCTAGATGATGCAGTCCTGGGACCGATAATTAGCAAGCTATGACCCAAATTTTGTTGGCTAATTGGCAAAGGGCCAATTTGAAGGGACCGGTCAGGGGGAGTTGCTCGCCCGTAGGCGAAGTAGTTGTGGAACTACCTCTTGACAATTAGGGTGCCCTAATGTGACAGTCTAGGGCCTAAAGGATAGGTGCAAGCAAGCACTCTCTTGTCGTCCACAGCGATGCACTCAGGAGACTGGTTGTATGGATCGGGCTCTCTCTCACGTCGTCGCGCGGCAATCGAAAAGATACTAAATGAGCAAGTGATTGGAGCCCGTACCTAGCTGACTGAAAAGTCAAGCTCCGACCGGAGACGAGGGCGAGCGGGGACGTGCGGGCCCGCACGGCGTCGACGAAGCTTGAGTGGTTACAAAGCATTCACTCCACGCAGGGAGGATTGAATTATTACAAAACCACGTGACTTAAAATTTCCCACGCAGGGGAACAAATCACTCCAGAATTTCTCCGCACAGGGAGACTTAGGGGCACTCACGTTCCGTAATTTACGGATCTTCTGTCGGCATTCGGACGGCTCAGACACAGTCGAGCCGTAGTAGAGGACGTGGGTGTCACAAGAAAGCAATACGTTAATATATATATATATATAAGATTATATATATCTCGAATATATATATACTATATATATAACTTAATTGTCAAACTCTTTTTTTTTAATCAAATAACATATAAAGATATATATATATCTAACACTTTCTTTTTAAACTTTAACTACTCTTTTTGACTTTTTTTCTCACGTTTTTTTTTTCAACTCTCTTTTCGTTTCAAACCACTTTTCTTTTTTTCTAACCTTTTTTTTTCAACCCTCTTTCTTTGAATTCCTCTGTGAATCCTCCCCACTCTCCTGCGCGTCTATCTTGCCGGTGACTAAAAGTCACCAGAGGGAGGCGGTCAACACGGGGGAAGGGGAGAAGCCATCACAGGCGGGCGGTGGTCAGCACGCGGGGGCGAGCCGGTGGCAACCAGGCCAGGCGGGCTCGGTGCGGGTGCCGGGCTGGCGCGGGCCCGTGAGCGGGCGGGCGCAGGCGCGCCTGTGGGCGCAAACGGCGAGGGCTGCAGGCGGCTGGGCGCGCAGGGGCGACACGGGGCCGGGAGCGCAGGGGCGCGGGGCAGGGCGCGCGCCAGGCGGGCGCGGGGCGCGCACCAGGCGGGCGCGGGGCGCGCGCGGTGCGGGCGCGGGGAGCGCGCTGGGCGGCGGCGGAGGGTGGCGGGAGGCACCGGTCGCGGCGGCGGGGCGTGACCGTTGCGGCCCTGCCGCTTTTGAAGGCGGGCACGGGCGACGATGCCCGTGCCGCGTAGCGAAAAAAGCTTTTTTTTTTTTTTCGTTTTTCTTCTAATCTCGCTCAACGCGAGAGAGAGAGAGAACGGGAGGGAGTAAAAAAATTTTTTTTTCCTTTATTTTTTTTCTTTTCCTTTCGACCAACAGAACTGATCACTCTTTTTTTTTTCTCTTTTTTTTTTCTAACAATCTAGAGAGCGAAAGAGAGACGACGTCGGGGACGTCGGATCGTCGGAGTCGCCGTTGTTGGGCTCTGATACCAAATTTGACGCGGACGGACGTCGGGGAACGGATCGACGGCGGCTCTTGTCGGCTCGGATGGAACAGATATCTTGCAACCTCGCGCAGCTCGGCCTCACGCCGGACGGTCTCACACCGGGCGACTCTCGAATCTCACAACGAGAAGGGAAAGAAGGGAAATGCAAGAGAGGAATCTCTTAACACTTGTTTCAAAACAACTTTTCTTTCATTCATTCATATGATACGTAACACACCAAGGGCCTCCTTATATAGGGAAAAGGCCATAACACTAATACCACCTAACTTCTATTAATTGGGTTTATACCCTAGCCTAACAAGACAAACCCACCAACCAATATTTGACTTGTGGGTTTTAACCAAATAAAATATAAAAATACACATGTGTTTATTTGACTTAGACTAGCCTAATAAGACAAAAGGAAAATACATGTACGAATACATGTATACACACAAATACATATACTCGAAGATATAAATACACACAAGTATAATTACTCAGTATGCCGGGTCTTCAATCGAGTCTCAGTATGCCGGGTGTTCAATCGAGTCTCCGAGCCATAAGCTCGGGGCAGTCTGTGCGGTGCGGCGTCGGCTCCGAGTAATGGGCCCAGTAGTGGACCCGGTGTCCCCACCAGGGGGTGCTCCCCCGGTGGCAGGCGGAGGCGGGGGGAATCCCCCGGTGGCGCAATGGGCCGGGGGACCTCCCCCGGTTGGTCAGCGGGTGGGGGGCCTCCCCGTGGGAGCAGATGGCGGCGGGGGGCTTCCCCCCGATGGAGCAGCAGGGGGGGGTTCCCCCCCGGTGGGCCCCGGCGGCAGCAAGAGGTCCGGGGCGGGGGGGTGCAGCAGGGGGCCTCCCCCCCGGTGGGAGCAAGTCCGGGGGCTTCTCCCCCCAGTGGACAGCAGGTGGGGGGAATCCCCCCCCCCCGGTGGCAACAGGTCCAGGGGACCCTCCCCCGGTGGGTGACTTGTCAAAAAAATAAATGAGTAGCCACGGGGAGGTCTGGTCACCTCTCAAGTCAATGGTGGTCACCACCCTCTAGTAGCCACGGGAGGTCTGGTCACCTCTCAAGCCAATGGTGAGCCTAAGCCAGTGCTCACCCGGACTGGTTTGATCATAAATAGAAGAAGGGCTGTGGTCACCACCTTCTAGTTCCCATGGGGTGTTCTGGTCACCTTCCACCCCAATGGTGAGCCTAAGCAATTGGTCACCCTTCTTCTATTGTATTCTGAATGGATTTTATGCTGTAACTGTATAATTTCATGCCGCTCATGAGGTGCTCGACAGAATGTCCACTTGTTACAAAGAGCTAAAAGCTTGACTTGGCGTGGGCCTTTGTTCAGCCGATGAGCATTCGTATGGCGACGACCGAGTTGCTTAACTTATGAATTTTTATATAATTGTCAGAAATTATAAACTTGTTTGGGTTCAACAGGGGAACTTGGTCTTCTTGGCCTCCCTCTGTCAGGGTTCTCTCATCTCTCTCAAAGAAGAGAAAATTCATGAAATTCGCAACTGAAATTCTTCATTAATTGAAAAAAAATTACAACTCCATTTTATAGTGGTTAGGCTAACCCTAACCCAACCATAACTCTCTTGGACCCAGATATCCATTGACTCAAGAAAATAACATGAAAATTACAAAAAAATAGAAAAGACTCTAGATAAAAATTAAACATAATATAATACAAAATGACTCTATTAGGTTGCTGATCATCTTCTGTGAAAATAATGCCATCACGTGACGCACAAACATAGCCCCAATGTCGCTAGTCTTGCTTCGCACCATTTACCCTTTAGTGGATCTTTCTTTCCTTTCCCACTCATGACTATTTTCAGAGAAGAGAGAGAGGCCCAGACTACCCTGTTTATGGCAGTTTGTATCAGAATCAGCTGACCTGGCCAATCTGAGAGTGTCAACTCTGATATCAGATTTGGCCTCCTGATTCAATTTTTGACTTATTTGATACATATGTTTATCAAGTCAGTGCAGGGGGAAGGTGCACCATGCACATTTCTTTAAGAGCAAAATAAGTTATTTAGCCTGCATATGCTACCGTAAGCTTTTCCTAAGTCAATAAAAATTAGATGTAAATTACTATTTTCTCACTAGACTTTCCCACTCTATTAGTACAAAAATTGCCTCCATCTCAGTCCTCATGGCATAAAATTAAATTGATCATCCTTTATTGTAGTTGCTTTTCCAACTCTGGTATTCATACTTTTCTCCTAAAACCCCATTGAATAATTTATCGAGTTGAATTCAGCTGGCAAATTCTTCTATCAACCTTGTTTTATAGAGGTTGCTGTAACTATATGAACTATCAGTGCACCGGATAGTTTCCTAGTCTTTAGAGTTTAAATCAGCACTGGAAAGGTAGGCAAGGCTGGTTGTTCAATTGTTCATGAAAAGTCACATGGAACAAAAAAATGCGGGAAATAAGATAAAGTGACGATTAATGAGAATGACTTCGCTTTTCAATTCATTTATATTTGGTCTTTCCCATTGCAGTGAACTTATACGTCTTTTTTTTTTTAAATGTCTTGTTTTACATCATAATCAGTGGCATATTAAATGCTGCTTGGCAGGGCTGCGTGCTTTTGCTGCAGCAACTTCATTGTTTTTTGGCCTCAATGTACAACCAGCCTGCAATGTCCACAATCATTGCATCAGACTGTGTAGTGGTGCTAGAATTCACAAGTACAGCAAACATTGTAATATTGACCATTTTGGGATTGTTCCATTGGCAGTGTCAAATGTTTTGTGGACAGTTGTTTTGTACCATTTCTTCCTCAGAGAAGATTAAGGATATTCTATTTGTGAATCTGTGATACCTGTGAGACACTGTTCTTAGAGAACTAAGCTGTTTGACATGATTTGAAACTTGATTGAGATAGTGTTGGGAGGTTCTGCAGGTGAGAATGGAACTTAGTCTTTGGAAGCTAACACATGAAGAGAATACTAGGATAATTTTTTATCAGATTATACAGTGATGCCCTCAAGAAATAACGTCAGGCTTCATTGTGTGCTTTGAAGTGTTGAGCCTTTTCTCTGATGTTCTTGCATCATTTTCTATTCTCCGTTGGATGTTGTCCTCAAGATTGATATCAGTGTGATGCGCTTTTGATGCAGCTTCTTTGCTTGTGAAACCCAATAGCATCACATACGCATGCGAGTTCCAAAGTGAAGGCATGATTGAGAAATTGGATATAGTGCTGTGGCCTGACATTTGCCTAATATTTCTCTGATTTAAGTATTGCCAATTGTATGTTGCAGGATTGGTTTTTTCTGGGTTTTATTGTTAGTTCTTCTTTCACTTTTTAGTTTCTCAAGTTGTGGTGCCTGTTCTGCATCATTATGTTTGTTGCTCGTTTCCCAGTTTTGACTAACCACACTTTGGATTCCTTTGGTCCTCAAAATACACGAGTTGAGTCTCAGATAAAGCTTTTGTATCTGAAAAGTTGATCAGTCTTCATTTTCCTGTGTTTTCTCAATGCTTATGGTTGGGCCTCTTTTAAGTGGTCTATTATTACGTGTGCTATTGTACACTGATATTCACTTTCCCTTGTGGTTCTGTTAACAAAGAACAGAAGATGAGTTATAAAAACCTAAATGATCATTATGTTCACTTTCCATTTATATATTTCTGTCCTTGCATCATGAGAAGGGATTATCATGAGTGTCTTTATCACCCGAAGAATAAACATTCAGTTCTAATTTTCTAGGAGCATTTTTATTGTATGATTTGATTAAGGATATATACGACGGTGCTATTACTAGTGTTCGAACTATTGCTGGAGAGACTGGTGAATTTCTAGTTTCTATAGGTTTGCATCAAGGTTCTGCACTAAGTCCGTATCTCTTTGCCTTAGTTATGGATGAAGTAACAAAATAATTGCATGAGGATATTCCTTGGTGTATGTTATTTGCAGATGATATTGTCTTAATTGATGAGAGTATTGATACTTTAAATGCTAAGTTAGAGCGTTGGAGACTTGCCTTGGAGTCTAAAGGTTTTAAAATTAGTAGGAGTAAGTCAGAGTTTATGCATTGTAATTTTAGTAATGGGAGAGTGGTACAGGAAGACATGGTTCTAATTGATGGGCATGACATTCCGAAGAGTAGTAGCTTTCGATACTTAAGATCTATCATACAAGAGAATGGAGAGATTTATGACGACGTTACACATAGGATTAAGACAGGCTGGTTAAGATGGAGAAGCGCATCAGGAGTCCTCTGTGATCGTCGTATGCCTGTGAAACTCAAGGGGAGGTTTTATAGAACGGTTGTGAGACCTGCTTTGTTATATGGTATCGAGTGTTGGGCAGTACGAAAGGAACACATTCACAAAATGTGTGTAGCAGAGATGAGGATGTTGAGATGGATGTGTTGCAAGACTAAGAAAGACAAGATTAGGAATGAGCGCATTCGTAAAGACTTAGGGATAGCCCCAATTGATAGTAAAATGAGAGAAAATAGACTCAGGTGGTTTGGTCATGTGCTTTGTCGTCCTAACTCAGCGCCGGTTAAAAGGTGTGACCGAATTTTAGTGGATGCTAGTAAAAGAGCTCGGGGAAGGCCTAAAATGAGATGGTGCGATGTTATTAGGAAGGACATTAACCTCTTGGGTTTAAATATGAATAATATCACTTGATAGAAATCTTTGGCGGAACATGATTCATGTAGCCGACCCCAAATAATTGGGATAAGGCTCCGATGACGACGACGATGATGATGATGATTTTCATTGTATCTTTATTCTGAAGCTATGAATTAAGACATATGTAAACTTCACTCTTTTTGTAATTTGAAGGCATTAACTAGATAAACATATGCTAAATCTCCATCTGGGCTTTTTTAGGGGTCCAGAGGAACATGTAAGGGTTATTCCATGTTATGAGATTAAACTGCAACAAGGCAGTTTTCCACCTGCTAACTAGTCCCACAAGATTTTGACAGACCTCATCTGTGAAAAGTCTGTGAACAGCTTTCATGACCAGGAACCTTGCACCATCTTGTAGAGGTTTGACATCTGGCAAGGCAGCCAGTTGGACAGCTTTGCCAAATCAGATCCTTCATTGGATCTTAGCGGACTTTTGGTTGATGGGATAATGCTTATGATACTGAAGCATGTTGAAGGTTAATGTGCATCTTTTGTTTTTTGTTTTTTTTCCAAGTCTCCTCTTGGCATGTGTGTAAGGTTAAATTTGACTAAAAGATGTTAACATGTATGAGCATTATAGCATTTACTATAAAAAAATAAACTTTCATCTTCAGTTTTTGAATCTCACATGCAAAAATAATGGCTCTGTCCACCTTTCAGCAAAAAAAATCAGAAGTTGAACATATTTTTACATCATATTATGACAGCGTGAAACATGTTCATATAATTATTAATAACCAAATTGACTCTTGAGCAAATTTGTCTCATGCACAATTGGCTTATACTTGCATCATGGGCATACCTTTCTTCTATCTGCATTTCCTGTAAACTAGTATGTTCTCAATCTTCATTTTGTCTGGCATGGATGCAATCAAATGACATGGTTCACTGATTGTTAGACTGATGCTTCTTGTTTGTGGCAATGTTTATTCTTTTAATTGTAATATTAACCTAGGTTTTGGTAATAAGTTATATTTTCTGGCATTGCGGAGGTTTTTCTATTCTGAATGCTGCATTATTAAACTGGTTCAAGAAAGTGTGACTAGTTTTTTTTTTCGCTTTCAGTTCAGATGCCATTTATGATTTGTTGAAAGGCTGTTCTAGCAGTCTTTTCACTAACCAAACTTCTGATGATAAGCTGAAAATAGCATGGTTCATCTTTTTAAGTTTTGGAAGCTTTGTTTTCAATTTTTATTCTTTTTTATTTTGGCATGTTCTTAAGGCTGAGTTGGTATTGCATTTATGGATCCACACTTGAATTTGCTTGCAGGATTATTATCTGAATCACGACCTTCCAGACCATGGGTTCCAAGAGGTTGATGAGTGCAAAACAAATGTTCCCATTGGATTACAACATGGCAATATGAATTGTCTGGAGGCTGCTGATCAGCTGGATTTTCAACACTTCGATGTTCGTCAAGAGTTGCCTCATGATGTTTTCCTTCAGTTTGAGTCTGGTGGACAGCATGGAGAGGATGTAGCACACCATATTTCCAACTTGCTTCCAACCATATGCCCACCAGCTTCTGCTTTTCTGAGGCCAAAATGTGCACTATGGGACTGTCCTAGGCCTGCTAAAGGATCAGACTGGTTCCAAGATTATTGCAGTAGTGTTCACGCCATTTTGGCATTGAATGAAGGGCCTCCTGGAATGAGTCCAGTTCTTCGTCCTGGGGGCATCGATCTGAAGGATGGTCCTCTCTTTGCTGCTCTCATTGCAAAGACACAAGGAAAGAATGTTGGCATTCCAGAATGTGAAGGAGCTGCAACAACGAAGTCTCCTTGGAATGCTCCTGGTACATGCTTGTTATGTTCTGCCTTAATATTTGCCTAATTGGGGTGTCATGGATGCATTTCATCTGCTTATGTTGCATTGTGCGTAGGAATGTTCTATTTTGCCGGAATGCAAAACATCCGTGGGCTAGTTCTCACTCTTTCATGAAAATTTTGCAGAGCTTTTTGACCTTGCTGTCCTTGAAGGTGAATCCATTAGAGAATGGCTCTTCTTTGACAAGCCTCGTAGAGCATTCGAGAGTGGAAACCGTAAACAGAGGTCCCTGCCGGATTACAGTGGGCGTGGTTGGCATGAATCAAGAAAGCAAGTTATGAAAGAATTTGGAGGGTTGAAGAGATCCTACTACATGGATCCACAACCAATGCCTAATTTTGAGTGGCATCTTTACGAGTATGAGGTCAATAATTGTGATGCCTGTGCCTTGTACAGACTGGAGCTCAAGTTTGTTGATTCGAAAAAGAGCGCTAAAGGGAAAGCGTCGTGTGATTTGCTTGTCGATCTCCAACAGCAGATGGGGAGGCTCAGTGCGGAGCTTCCTCTGGACGGCAAGCGTTCTGCTAAGGGCAGGACTAAAGTTAATCAGAAGGATGCTGCCGGCAACATTTGTTTTGCTTTGGCCGGTGTCAATCAAGAAAACAATGGAGGAAACATCTATCCTTCTCCAGAGCAGGTTGGCCCTGCAACCGGAAATTACGGTTATGATCCAAACGTTTCTTATGCTTACTCTGTCGAGAATCTGAACGCAATTATGGAGCGCGACATTTCCCAATCAGGGATCAAGTAGTCATCTAATGATGGCCATTCTAAAGGGATGATGTAATCCTAGACAATAACCGACTGACTACATTTTCTAACGCTCCACCAGCCCTTTTCTTTTTTTTTTTTAAATTTTGGTCTTTACAGCTGGTCAGCTTTAGCTTGGAGCAAGCAGGAGGATGCATCCTGTGAGGGAGGGTTCTTCGACATCGAATTCTATATCTGGGGTAATTATATGGTTACTGCATGACACTCTTTGTACACTTGACATTATCGTGCTGGTCTTTAATTAGACGGACTAAGCACCTGGTGAGGCCATGTCACCAAACTTGTGTGTGGTGTGGCTACGGGGTGGGAATGCCCCCCCACATGTACTTTTTGTCTGCCATATGACGTTGCTCTTTTTTTTTTTCATTTTTGATTGTATAGATTATCATCATTGTAAATGACTTGGCAGGTTTTAATATCCATTTCCGGGTTTGTGGTGACATTGGACATATTTTTTTAAATTTTTTTTGGCATCTTATAAACCGAGGTGGTCATATTATGAGACGTAATCTTTTGCCAGCTTTGTTAGGAGGGGGAGGGCACAAATGTGCATGCCGTTTTTATTAAGGTGGATTTGGCATTTGACTTATTTTCGTCTTTTCTTGCGCAGTGTTCTTCTTCCAAACAAAGCTCCTCTTGACAGCTGCCCCTCTTATTTTGTAGGTTTTTTTTTCATAGTAGACTGAATAATTGAAAAGGTATTAAAAAACTCTGGTTCCATTTTTTTTGTCATTACATTCCCTATCGGCGTGTATCTTTTTGAGTGAGTTCTTTCTATATTAGGCATCAGGAACTCAGCTTTGCTCATCCCTGCATGATGTCTATCATTTGAAATCGCAGGCAACTGAACTCGTTATCTAGAATGGTTTCATTGCAATTCTCAAAATGTTTTACTTTATAGAGTCTTACCTTCATATTTCTTGTACATTTTGCTGTATATTGCATTTTTATTTTTATTTTTTGCTTCCCAGCATGCGGAAGACGCATATTATGTCGTCTTTGCATCTATTTGATTGCGAAAACAAAGATGCGAATGTGAAATAAATCATTGCTCCTTTCACCCAGTAATGTAATCCCAAAACTTACATCATTGCTCCTTCTTTCCCTTTCTCTTCTGTCATCACATTGATGCCCCCTGCTGCCAAAGCTATCACTTCTGTTGTTGTCAAATCAGATGCCGACAATA
Organism: Amorphophallus konjac; assembly: GCA_022559845.1. Lineage (NCBI taxonomy): Eukaryota > Viridiplantae > Streptophyta > Magnoliopsida > Alismatales > Araceae > Amorphophallus > Amorphophallus konjac. The sequence goes on from CM040124.1 coordinate 8,537,626, forward strand.
CGTGCATAACGAATTGTGTACAGGATGAGCCTAATTCTCAATAACGACTTATCAAGAGCTGAGGATTAGGCGTAAAGTCAATGGGCAAAGGCTCCAATGTATGATAGAGGTCCCAAATTCGACTACATGGAGGGAGAAGGGTGTGTGTAAAATAGATGCACTTGAGTTGACTTAGACATCTTGATATAGGCCCAAATATCGCTGTGCTAGATTCCTTAGTCGTGAAAAAGAGTTTCTCAATAAAGACGAGTTCTAGGGTGAATGACTCAGTTTCGTCCCTATTGCGGTGTTCTTGTCATCGTTTGACATGAAAAAGAGTTTCTCAATAGCGACGAGTCCTGGGGTGGATGACTTGGCTTTCGTCTCTATTGTTGTGTTATTGTCATGATTTGACGTACGTTACTCATATTCTTTTTAAATATTATATATTTTATTTTATATCATATGTGTCCTCATAAATAATTTTATTCGGAACGTTTCTTTAAAATGCTTATTTTTTATTATTCTTCATAAATTAAAATCAAAAAAATTATGACATTATTCAAATTTGAACCCTAAATTTCATGCTCAAATCATGTGCACTCTAATCAAATGAATTACATGTAAATATTATTATATTTTATTATAATAAATATTTATAAAATAATACTTCTTTTTTAACATCGGGTACCTACGGTACTAGCATATCTACAAATAGGGATGTCAACGGGTCGGATACGGTACGGATAGTGGACTATCCGTATCCATATCCGATAAGGAAGAACTGTATCCGTTTGCTGTTCGTTAAGTATTCGAAAAGTGGTGTATCCGAAAACCGTTATCAAGTATCCGAAAAATACGGTGAACGGACGGTTAGCGAATAGTTACCGGATATAAAAATATATATAAGATTAAAATTTAAGATGTAACTTAACTCAATTAGAAAAAAATTTAAATTGAAAAGAATAATCCATATGATAAACAAACACATTTCAATTTAGTTCTCATATCATCATTATTCATGAGTCAATATATTCTTTATTTTCATGAAAAGTATGTATAAAGAATGAGAATACGATGGAGATTAAAGTCCAAAAGAGTTAGTTTATTTTACTACACCCAGTTTGGGAAAAAGTTGAAGACCAGCAACTGAAAGACCAGCTTCAAGCGATGGTTTTACATAGAGGGGAAGACATCCCTGTTTGGACACTTTCAAGCACAGGTAAATTTAGTTTTAAAACTGCGTTCAGCATATGCAGACATCAAACTCCTCGGCTGGATGCAAAGTTTAGAAATCTTTGGCAGAATTTCCTCTCTCCCCAAACTTCTATATTTTGTTGGAAAGTTTTGTGCCAAGCTGTTCCTGTTGATACACTAATTCAGAAGAGTGGTATAAGTCTGGCCTCCTGCTGCAACTGCTGCTCTTCTGTCCAGAATACTGAAGATATGGACCACCTATTTGTTACTAGTGACATAGCTACTTTTCTTTGGAATATATTTGGATCCCTGATCAATGCTAGCTGTCTGGAACTTAGCAATATAACAAGTAGGCTGAAGTCTGCTATAAATAAGGCTGCTCTTCATAAACCAAAAGCATTTATATCTCTACTGCTTATCATCCTGATAATCTGGGAGATATGGAAATACAGATGCAGAGTAAGATATGAAGGCAAATATCTTAGTTTTCTCAACACTGTAGATCATATAATTGCAGAGGTTGCATATGCTGTCAGCAAGATAAAATTTAAGCAAGGGGTCAACACAGGTTATCTAGGAATTCTGCAGGAATTTGGCATTGCTATCAACCATTTATACCCAAATGTCCTAAGTGTTCGATGGGTTGCTCCTACTGAAGGTTTGACTTTAAATGTGGATGGTGCAAGTAAGGGGAACCCAGGTTTAGCAGGAGGGGGTGGTTGTTTCAGAGACAAAAATGGGAAGTTCGTCATGGGTTTTGCTTTCTTCTATGGCTCTGGAACAAATATGGCTGCAGAAGGTCGTGCTTTGTTGGATGGTTTAAGGCTGGCAAAGTTCATGGCATCTCTTTGGCTGTGATATATACTGATTGAATGGCTTTAATTGATATGCTGGCTTCAAAAAGAGACCCCCCGTGGACTCTTCTTCCCTGGTGGCAGGATCTTCTTCAACTGTTTCCAACATTTAACTGTCCTATTGTTCATTCCTATAGAGAGGCTAACCAAGTGGCAGATGCATTAGCTAATTATGCAGTTACTAAGGGTAGTAGCTATGTATTTTCTTGTATTCGGGAGTTGCCATTGCTGGCCAAGGGGTATGTTTTAGCAGATGCTTGGGATTTGCCAAACATCCGCATTAAGCTTGTATAAGAGTTTCCTCATTTCACATACAAGAGGCTCTATCCTCTATTGATGATGTAACCACATTTTGATAGCAATATAATGAGCATCTAGCAGGTGATTGGTGGAGTGAGAACATTCCCGTCCTTTGGATGGGGGTGCACTCTCCCTATTCTCTTCCTAGATGACTGGCTTTATACAAAAAAAAGGAATCTATTAATTTGATAATTTAAAAAATTATAAAAATATTTTATAATTTAGAAATATTTTACGATCATGAAAATAGAAATGACTTAAATTATACACATATCTCATCTTCAATATCATTTTCTTCAAGACACTAAATTATTTGAGTCAAATACAAACTTGTTTAACGGTAACGGACGGATACAGATTCGGAATGAGGTGTATCCATATCCGTATCCGCTAAGAAATCAGATATATCCGTATTCGTATCCGTTAATTTATCGGAAAGAAAAATACTATCCATTTACTGTTCGTTAAGCTAATGAAGCGGACGGTTATCGGATTATCGGTTACCATTGACATCCCTACCTACAAATCCTTCTTGTGACGCTATATATGACGTTATATATAACCGATTCTCCGCAGTACTTATGGAGGGCGACATATCTCGCAGGGTCTCTCTCTCTCTCTCTCTGCGCTCTTCGCACGGACGGTGACCAGTTCTTCCCTCCGCTTCTGCAAGCCTTCGCGGCGACGTTCCCCCTCCTCCCTGCTCGAGTACACTGCGATCATGTATCGATGTTCATGTAATTTGCTTCACCATGTCGCATGCGAAATCCTTTTTGCCATCCGCCTTGTAGTTTTGTTCCGATGCTCCCCGTTTATCGCCATTGACCGTCCGAGGCTTTTGTGGGATGATCTTTCCTCTTAGGATATCTGTTCATCTACTTCTTGTCCATCTTTCGCACCCCCGTTTTTTTTGTTTTGTTTTGTTCCTACTGGAGGATTTGTGTTGTTGCGTCAATCTGTTAAGGGTGCCAAAGGATCGATGGATTCGTGATGGGATCATCCCCACAGAAATACATTACTATGCATGACTACTCAATGTGAGAAAGCATGAAACACATAAACCCGGTGGTGATCGAACCCTTTTGTTTGATGATTTTTGGGATGTTAATGACAGTCGGTTACGTTGAGCTGTAGCATTTTTCAGGAGATCCATTTTACCGCAAACGCTGATCAGTTGTCTAGGTGCTTTGATTGATTCATGTATGGAACGCTGCCCGTGTCCATCTTGTCTGGTAGGGCATTTCTGTACCGAGCCCCCATGCTCTGATATTAAGGTGGAGGGGGGATGAGTTTTCAAAACCCGAATGTGGAGTTGACTGATTCCTTGGAAACCTCTGCTTTCACATAATTTCGTGCACATTAAGGAGCAGCTAAACAGTGGCCAACAAAGAGTCAGATCATTCTTTTTCCTTTTTAACTGGTATGTTTTCTTGCACACGCTCCAAGTTATTACTGTAGTAAAATTAACACTATCTTCTATCAACAAGAGGGAAACTCAAAATATGGGAACTCTTCATTCAATACTTGTATTAGAGATGTGCACTTACATGTGAGCTGTAACTGATACCTTTGTCATTCACACAGTTATTGAATCTGCATTAAACACATACTGTTAAATTCATATTGGTTAGTGTGACTAGGGGTGTCCATGGTTCAATGCGATCCAGGTTGGGAGCTTTTTTTTCCAAATCGTATCTAACCGAATCTAAGTATCAAACTGAATCTAACCGAATCTAACCGAGTAAATTTGGTTTGATTCAAGTTGATTTTTTAATCTTAATTTAATATACATAAATTCAATGAATTATATATATAATAAAAATAAAAATAAAATAGTTATATTTTGTATGTTTGTGTGTATGTAATTAAAATTTTAAATATTTCAATATATTTATGATATATAATATTAATATAAATAAATGAAAATAATAATTTTAGTTTATTTGGTTTGGTTTGACGCGTTATGAAATCGAGCCGAATCGAATCGAACCGAATTCAAAATTGAACCGAATAAAATTGAACCGAATGAAATGGTTCGATTTGATTTTTCGATTTGAATCGAATTATGAACACCCGTAAGTGAGACTGACTGACAGATTACCCTACCCTTTTTTAAATGTGATTTTCAGTACCTGCTTTTGCTGCTTAGGATTGTTCTCCAACGACATGATCATATAATCATTGGTTATAATTCAGCGGGCTCACTTGGTAAAGAACCTTGAACACGAAATATGGGAGATAACAACATGCCATGTATGCACCCACCAAATCTTTGGTGCAGAAATTGGGCAACGACATGGTCGTCTTCATCCAAGTCCTTGTACTGTTTTGGGGAGCACGGTATTACTGAATCCAGCCTTCTATGGTGATGATGGCTTCAGGATATCCAGCAAATCTTGTTTCTCCCTCACATTGCCAATTACCAGGGTAACAGACTAGCAGTGCTTTCTATGGACTGTGGAGTCATGGGCATTCATCATGATCAGCAAGAGCCGCTGCCTCCTGCCTCAAATCATTGCCTGGTTTCCATTGGTTGGTCCCACTTCAACAGCATAGTTCCTTCTCTTTCTAGAGGACTGTTCCCTCCAACAACACCCAGTGGTACCAATCATCATTCCATGGATGATGATGGACCTTGCAAGGGAAGGAATGTTGGTGCACTTTGAGTAGATTGTAACCATGTTAATCATATGGCCAACTTCCGGTCATGTCCATCAGGGGCGGTGCCAGGATTTTTTTTGATGGGGGAGCCAAAAATAAATTTTTTTATTAATATTATTTTTGATGACTTTGATCCCACAACCAATTATATGTAAATTTACAATACTCACAGTTGGTAATAGTGGAAAAAATAAATTATAACTGTGACTGTTGAACGGAAAATTTGGACCTCCACATTTTAATTAACACACTTGAGTTCAGAGGTTTTGTTATTATCTGCCACTTAAAGCTACCATCTCAGAGAAGTTTGAGCAAACCTATTGTTGTCAGTCAGATGGAATCTCCTGTATGGCCGCATCATTACAACTGTGACTGTTTTTTTTCCATGGAATTTTGTCAGTCCAATTATTCAGCTACATGGGAGCACCATCTTGGAAGTAATGTCAGTGCTGCTGGATCTTTGATGTCATACTGTCCCGACCTGATTTTTCCAGAGAGATATGCTCATATATCATAAAAGTGGCATTAATATTGCTGAGTTAGCTTCCCTTGCTCAGCTGTCTTTTATTGCTGTTCATATGTTCCATTGGATTTTAGAATATTTCTGAATTGGCTGCTCCTGAGTAGGAAAAAAAAAATGACCCGCTGGTTCTTGCTAGTAAAAAGTTTGATTCTTCTGTGTTGTGGATCAATTTTGGCCTAACCATCCACTCTCTTCTACACTTGCCAGTATTTCACTTTGTCCATACAAGGCCTCCAACCTGCCGGAAGATCTGGATTTTATTTAGTTCTCATTTCTTGTATTTCTTGCTTTTATCTCTAGAAACACAACTACTTCTGCTTTGTCTGTACTTTGTGGGATATTCTCGTACTCGTAGCCCTCTTTGTTTGCGGGATAAATTGGGGTACCCATCAAAAGTTATCATGTTCACTTTGATCGTTCATACAAGATATTCCAATTGAGTTAAAATATATAGACTCTTGTCTAAATTTATCTCGGGATAAATTATTCTAAAAAAGATAGAATGAGGAAGATTAAGTTGTCACACTTCTCGAGGAGATATATCAGATTATTTTATCTCCCAATCAAAATATTTTGATATATTTTTAAAAATATATTACCTGTAATTTAACTTATCTATTTAACATATTCCGCAAGGCAGGACAGTGTAGTTTTGGAGTAACTTAGCTCCCCATGGAGACTGGGAATGCCATTGACGGACACAATGTTCTGAAAGGTTACCCACCAATATTGGACATGTACCTTCTCCATTACTGTTGACATCCCCGTGTGTTGGAAATTATAATGTTGGAAATATTTAGCTGTTTGGCATTTGTAAAAGCTGAGAAAAAAGGGTGATTCCTAGATTCACCAAGTCCGATGAAATTACGATACAAATATCCATAACTGTAGGAAGAAATGATGGGAGATGTTGAAACTGGTCTGAGGGAGGAAGTCCAGAATAAAGAAGCCAGAGACGAAGGGTGTATTCTACCTGGGCTTCACCGTCTGGCTCACCATCCGACGTTTCTCCCAAGAGTTGAGAGGTGCATCATGTGCCAGTTGTTCTCGTGGATTCTGGCCCGAAACTTCCCGAGATAGGGTTCGACATGTACCGGCAAGTGGTTCTGTTTATTGGGAGCGTGAATGGACGACCCGAGGATCCGTATTGAACCAGGATAACCCTGATTGGGTGCAAGTCGATCCGACTCGGTCAAGTCGTATATTTTAAATATAAACTCAAGAATAAAAGTTAATTATTTTCATCCACAAGATGTAAGATTTATGAATAATATTATATTATTATTTGTAATTTTAGTTTTAAAATTAAATTAATTTTAAATATTATGTTATATTTAAATAATTTATAATAAAAGAGTTCGAAAAAGATTTAAAATGAGATGATAAGATATTATTTCAAAAGGTATTATTTTTTTAGATTTAAATATAAATATAGTAATTGATATAATTTTTTGACGAAAAAAGATTCACATAGTCGGTCTTAATAATTGAGATAAGATTTTGATAATAACGACGACGACGATGATTTAAATAATTCATAATAACTCCTTGCGATTCGTCTTACTCGTGTCTCAAAATCTTCTAGGTATAATTAGAGTCATCTAAGTCGAAACTAGTAAGACCGGCAAATCACGACTGGAAGGGCATCTACTCGATTATGCATGGTTATGACCAAGTATTTGAGGGCTGATCGATATTTTTTTAAAAAACCAAAGTGCAAGATGGAGCTGTGAGCTACAATGGCACATTTTGATGCTTACATTCCTGAGAATCTGCCCGAGGGTGGGTGGCAACCATTAGTTAGCACTTCTTGCCGTTAGTTTTAAGCTGACATTTCACCAAACACTTCGTGTTCTTAGCTATTACTTACGCTTTCGGCATTTTGACCATGGAATAAGACTCACTGTTGCAATTTTCTTTTTCTTTTGGCGGCGGCAGATGGGTGGATTACTAGAAAAAAAGAGAGAATAGGAACTCTGGACTGTGATCACGACTATCATGCTGGGTGTGTAAAGAAATGGGTTTGCCGGTGAAGAACGTTCCGCCCAGCCTCCAGAGCCTCAGCTTTAGCGGTGGACGAAACAGGACGGTGAAATTTGAGCTGGATGAGGTGATGACCTTCTCTTCAGTTTATTTGTTCGCTACAAGTGCTGCTTCTCTGTTTCGCACTGCACATAGATATGGTACTCTTAACCTGTCTCTTGATTCATTAACCCTTGAGCTCCGCTTTGTTTGGAGATTAAAGATGATCCGGTTAAATTTAAGTAGTTTAAATAATCTCATACTTAGCATTTTTTACTTTGACATGGTATAAGATTAAACTATCCCACCCGTAGAGGTGGGATGAGTTAATATGACTTAAGTTATGTTAAATCATTTTTAAGTGGATTACTAAAATTTGATCCCGCCAAATCAAAAAGACTTAAACTTAGACTAAAAAGTGAATAACTATGGGATAAACCCCAAACAAAGCGCTCAAAGTGTGAAGTGAACTTCATACCGTGCAGAAACAAACGCAACTTAAAAAGTTTTTCACTCCCACGAGTGGCTAGTTCTTACTGTCAGGTTGCATTGTATTCGAACCATGGAAGCATACCGTGAGCACGAGGCCATATAACAGCAGCTATTTTAGCATCTCTAACCACGATACATCTGCTCCAACAAAACGCTGGTTTGGTTAATTCCCAGATCTGTTTAGAGAAAGCAAGAGAAGGCACGAAGAAGTTCATATGCGAGTACTGACGGTAGATGCAACTCTTCTAGGACGCCTGCCATGCTTGGTGCATGCATCTTAACGAGAGATTCAAAACCCAACTGGTCATGGGTGTAAGAAAACAACAAATCATTTAATGGGGACGGTTTCAAGTACCTCAATAAGTACAGTGACATCAAGATCAACAAGACCTGCATGTAACAAACAAACCCTTCTTCCGGCGACCAAGTACGCCGGATCATGTCTACAACGGAAAGGAAAAATGGAAGAGAGAAGATCCCGTGCATAGAACGCGAGATGCCCCACAAGAAAAAAAGGAAAAAGGAAAAGTGGGGGGAGAATCCAGGGTGAGTCCAGATCCAAATCCTCTTATCTCTTACCGCACATACTAGACGTAGCTTCCCTCTGCTACTTACGCCAGGACATCTTGTGTGAAATTTCCTGCAAGAATGCGCCATGGGCAATCTCTTGCAAGGGAAGGGGAGGGTAACCCCAGAAGCTACCAGAAATGGGACATCTCCATGCATGTTTAAACCGAGCAACATCCGACTTTCTTCACAGCCGACACATCGTCCTTCATATTGATGGTTTGCCCCTTGGGCACTTCCGCGGGGTCGTCCCCCGCCGTCTCCAGGGCCTTCCTACAGACCACACGATATATCTGAGTGAGCACTTCGGTGAAGGCGTTCTCCACGTTCGTGGATTCAAGGGCAGAGGTTTCCATGAAGAAGGCGCTCTCCTTCTCGGCGAAGGCCTGTGCATCCTCGGTGGAAACGGCCCTCAGGTGGCGTAGATCTGCCTTGTTGCCTACGAGCATGATCACGATGTTGGAATCTGTGTGGTCCCTGAGCTCCTTCAGCCATCTCTCCACATTTTCGAACGTGACGTGGCGGGTTACATCGTACACAAGCAATGCACCGACAGCCCCCCGGTAGTATGCACTTGTAATGGCACGGTATCTTTACAAAACAAGAGAAGGGCACACATTTTCGTTAGCATCCAGGAAAGAAAAGTTTTAACGCAAAATAGAGAGGGTAAAACATATAGACACTCAGTTCCATTGCAGCCATGGCCGGGTGGAATGGCTGCTGCCGATGATTTTTTTGTTTGGGAAATGAGGGGGTGGGTGGGGTTGGTAAAAGCCCCAATTAGACATTCCCAATCAAAAGGAATGACTGCTGATGGGAGAAGAAACAGTTCTTTAGAGCTACAATAGTTATGATATGAAATTTTGTGAAATTGTGATATGGAATCTCAGCCAACCTGACTAGAATAGAGCATAATAGTCTCTATCAGTATCCGGTGAGTATAGTTTGATACGAAGAAGGAAACGTATAGACTATATTAGATGTTAGGGTTTTTTATATAAATACCCCTCTAAATATCGATTATGTCAAATATATCTCATTTGAATATATTATCAAGAATATCCTCTATTTAGTCTTAAATATTACAGTTCTACCCCTACCGTAACCCTCTTGATTTAACTTGGGTTAAATATGAGTTAAGCGGTAAAATTAAGAGTGCAAGGGTAGATGAGATATTCCACGGTGGATGGGATATTTCACAGTATATTCACCTCTCATCAACGGCAATAAATTGCAGGGGTAAAACCGCAACATTTATGACTAAATGAAAGATATTTTTGATAATATGCTCAAATGAAGGGTATATTTGACATAATCGATATTTAAAGAGATATTTATGTAAAAAACCCTAGATGTTATTACTTCAAGACAGAAATCAGAGTAATTTGACCATAAATAGTTCTCAAATCATGAAATGCAGGTCAGCATTTCAGACTGTAGGGTCTGCTCTGTAGAACCACAAGCATGGTTTTATACCCACCTAGAACTACAGATTCTGCACCTAAGCGTCCACCGTCAAGGTTAATTGGAGAATCAACAAGACCTAAATAACGCTTGATAACATTTCATTCAGACAAACATCAGTCTAATTCCCAGCTACCGCAGCCATTATAACGAAATTGCAGTAATTCTCTGCTTTGGACGAACCCACGCGGACGTGGCTTGTAAGGAAGTACCAACTTCCTTTGGAACCAATGAGTTCGGTATCACACCAAAAGATAAATTAGCATAAAGTTGCTTCCTACATGAATGAAAAAAAGGAGCATGCGCAGGATAACAAAAGCACCTGGAGCACGCCTATCAAATCTTTATTTACTAAATGCAGCTTTTTTCCTTTTCTTTTCTTGGGTGGGGGCATGGGGGTGTAGAAGAGTGGAGGAAATCTGCATGACCCCCGTCAGAATCTTTCAAACCTTATTGGGATTTGGGATCCCCTATGTGTGACTGTAATCTTTCTTAGTTTTCAAAGACCCTTTGATGCAAACAAGAATCCACATTGGACCCCAGGTAAAGGTTGCTGCATCTGCACCTGCCATTACAGCTTCTGGAACTGTCAAAACACTGCCATTTCCCCTTGAAAGGCTAGGTCTCATCATCTAGGCAAAGTAGTGTTCCTAGTAAGCTATATGTAACCGATTAATAAATGATCATTTCCCCTTCCAACATTCCAAAGAAATAGACTTCAAAAGTAATTAAGATAGATCACAATCACAAAGTGAGTCCACAAAAAAATTCCACAGCACTGTTTGTTATATGGCTGCTTGTCAATTTAGTAAAATGTAGACTAGGGATGTCAAAAATGCCCACAAATCTGATTACCCGATCACCCGACCATGATGGTCGGATAATACCCGAATAAATGGATATGAATTCGAGTTTGGATATGCTTAATAGTTAATATACCCGTTTTATATTCGGATAGGATATAGATTTAGCACACCCGAATCCATACCCGATCCGAACCCGTTCTTAATAACTCATTGTGCATGTTAGGCCTATGATTTTGGAACGAACTCAACCCGTTATCTTCCTTGTTGGATTTGTGAATTTGACCTTCTTACTAAAATTGAAATGACATTTTTATAAAATATAAAGATTACTTTGGTAAGAAAATTATTGACCGGACTTCTCTTTTTCCACTTCCCATAAATCTCACATTCCCTTGGACGTGGACGTGGACTCATGATTTATAGATGGATATATCCGCGAATATATCTATGCCCGTGACGGATATACCCATATTCTTACACGTGAAAATAATAAGATACTATCTGGATATGATAATTATAAAATTTTCACGGATAGAATATGGTATTGGTCTACTCGAGCCGAGCCCGATCCATTTACATCTCTAATTGTGACGATTCCCTCGGGTAATGGGTATCGCAAGCAAGCATTGAGTGCAGAAAATAGGAATAAACACACCGGCATGCCGACGCTGGCCAAGATGTTATCCATGCAAACTAAGGTTCGCATTCATGTGCACACCAAATCAACCACAAAACTAATTAATCCTGCAACACTTACCAGCAAAAGGGACGAAATTTCGCTTTTCATTCTGGTATCTAAGTAGACCAAGGTATGCATATTAAACTAAGATATGCTGGGGGGGAAGCTCTCTAAGAATACATGCATTAGCACAGCGGACTCTCGTTTGCCCCAAGTCTAAAGCAGCCTAATAGCCACTAGAGCAAGGAGATCGGAACAGACTATAGTTGAGAACACCTTCAGTTGACACGGCAACCGACGAAATGTCCAAATCCCACAAAATGTGGACGATCTGGTCCGGGAAAAACCAAATCCACCAATGAACTCCTAAAGCCGACCCATCCAGACAAGGATGCATACCCTAGATCTCTGGCTTCAAGACCGAAACGGATCCAACCAAGAACACCGCCATCCAAGTAAGCATGCAAGATCTAAGATCCACAACTACGCGGCATCCTGGATTCTGCGAATGGACAGAAGGTAAACTACCAGTACCCGATCTAAGACCAAGGTCAAACAAAAATAGAACTCAAACCCCAGCACCCCGACACCCTCAGATCAAAGAAGAGAGGAGAAACGGGGACCAGATCCGGACCAGCGAAGACGGGAAGGGCGGTACCTCTCCTGGCCGGCGGTGTCCCAAATCTGGGCCTTGATGACCTTGTCGTCGACGTGGATGCTGCGGGTGGCGAACTCGACGCCGATGGTGGACTTGGACTCGAGGCTGAACTCGTTCCGGGTGAAGCGGGACAGCAGGTTCGACTTGCCGACCCCCGAGTCCCCGATCAGCACCACCTTGAACAGGTAGTCGTAGTCGTCCTCCGACCTGTAAGCCATTGCCGTCGCCGCCGCCCCAAGGCTCTCCCCTTCCCTTCCCCCTCCCTGCCCTCTGTGTCCTTCCTCCCCTTCCCTTCTCTGCAGCGGCGGGAAGAGAGAGAGAGAGAGAGAGAGGTGGGAGCGCAAGGTCTGGAGCGGTCGGTCTCTAATGTTTAAATAGAGAGGGATAAAAGAAGTGATAGATTGGTAACTTCACTATGCCGAGACAAATCTTGGTGTTGTGCGTATCAACGCGTATTAAGGAGAGGAGCGCTTCGGTGAGAAAGTGGGCTTGGATACAGGAGCATTGCGAATTGGGTGACCAGAAGTTGGTCATCCAACCAGCGGTGCGGATACTGTCTGTATGTGCTTACACTTTGGATGCGTTTTGATGCGCATTGGTGAAGTGGGGAGAGGGAGAGAAGGAGCTGAAAAAGGGTCACTCTGAGTTGGCAAGTGGTGGTGGAGCGGGTTATTACACAACAACCACGAACCCGGCGAAGCAACGTGACAAGGGCGGCGATAAAAAAAGGTTTTTCATATAAGTTATTGTTAAATATTTAATTATAAAAATAACATATTTAGAAACATATTAATAAAAATATTTCAATTTTTATCAAAATAATATAAAAATATTATCGCAGTAATCTTCGGCATAAATATAATCTTAGTTAGCTTCAATTTTAGTTAATTTTAACTAGACGATAATATCTATATTTTTTAAAAAATACTCGACTCCTTCCCAACTTCATCGGTCACGGGGAAAATCCCTCTGCCACCGTCCCACGCCCAAATGCTGCTCTTCCTAATGCTTCTTTCTGCTCTCAAACCCTAGCGGGGCCATCAAAATCCCCTCGCCCTCTCCGAATGGAGGAAATCTGAGACAACGGAGGGGAACCCAACTCAAGGGCCCCCTCGCTTCGCCTTCCCGGACCCCATGGAGGCCGCGTCCCCGGACAAAGGTGCCGCCTTTGTGCTTCTCCTCCTGCTCCTCTGCCTCCCCCCGCCATCGCGGAGCCCGACGTCGGTGACCCCCCGGGTGAGGGCGGCGCCGCCACCCTCGATCGCCAGGACGCTCAGCTGGTCCCGCTGGCGTCCCTCGTGGAGTCCCTGTCCGCCGCCGTCACCCGCTTCCAATCGGCCCTCTTGGAGTGTGACCGTCCGCCGGGGGCCTCACCGGGTTGGCTAATCCGAGATCGGCCGCCGGGTATGCGGCCGCGCCGTGGCGGCCAGGTGGGGTGGCGGTGACCAAGCGCAAGCCCTCCAGGGCGGAGCACTTCCGGTTCGCGGTGGCCGCTCGGCTGGACTCGGGGGCGACCGCCGCGGCCGTGCTCCCCTACGTCGGCCACGACGGGGCCGCCAAGTACTTCGCGATGGGCGACGCTCTCGGCCGCGCCTTCGTTCTCTCCTCCGCCGGCGACGTCCTGGTCGAGCTCCCGCCGCCCCCGTCACCGCCATGCTGGCCTACTTCACTTCCCCCGCCGCGACGAGAGCCGCCTCCTCATGGGAAGCCGTCTCCCACTGCCTCTGGGAGTCCGTCGCCAGCGGCGACGACTGGCCCACCCTCGCTCTCTTCCCGGGGAGAGCCCTCCGCCACCTAACAATTATTCGTTTAAAATTTTAGTCTAAATTTAACTAAATTTTATTTAATTAGATAAATATGTACATAAAATATATGATAAATAATTTAATTAAATATTAGATAGGTAACTCTAATCAGATACGAATTCAAATATTAAGATATTTATGTTAAATATTAATATATATTTAAATTAACTTAATAATATGACTATTAATATATTTTTAAAAATATTTTTTTATAAATTTATCTCAGCCATTTATTTTCATGCAAAAATTACTCTACACTATCACTTGGAAACCGGCATTCTTAGATCCGGAGTTACAACAAACCCTGCATGGAGGGATCACTTCGATCTTAAGAAAAAATTTGAGACCCGACCGAAAATGACTGTCGGACCCGTTAGAAAAAAAGGGGAGAGGAGAAGATGGTGGCTCTCAAGCAAGATTTGTCGTATCTATTGATATGTCTGTTTCGATCACGGGTTGAGACGGGTCGGATCGATTTCGTCTCAATCCGTCTCGATTTATCTCGTTCCGTATTAAAATAAAAAAGATTATATATATAATATATAAAATAATAAAATAATATTATATATAATATGATATAATATAATATTAATATTATATTAATATAACGTCCTAAAGACGACTTACGACTCGGGCGTCTCATCCATCGTCTGAGTTGAGTCGAGTCATGTGAGTCAAAGTCACCTGGATCGGACATCAAATCCTGCTATCAAGTTTCATGAGTTTACATTTTCAATTTGGTAAGTTTAATCTGAATTTGAATGATAGACTAATAGTCAGATTTTCACACTTGGGTATGATTCTTAATTTTTTATGTTTTGTTATATATATTCTTATAAAATATCATATTTTATAAATATAATCTCAAATTTTATATATTGATATAAATACTCTTGACATCTTAAAAAATATTACAGTTATATTTTTTTCGTCAAAATTTCGTCAAATTTTTTTGATACTTTTGTATGTACATCCTTAAAATTACTAGAGCTTTGTATACATACCCTTGACTTCAACACAATTTATGGGATCTTATATATTTGATTTGAGTTAATGTTGTTTTGACGTAGTGATATAATTACGGCCTTTTTGAATATGTCAATATTATTTATGACAATATGCTAACATCACGTACGTGTGTATATATATATATATATATATATATATGTATACACGTAGACATATGTATAATAAAGTTTTACAAATTAATTTGATATATTATATATCTCACGTATCCGATCGTATCAACCAGTAATCGATAAGATCGATGTATGATACATAATCAATATGTTAATTATATATATTTAAATATTATATATTTTATTTTATGATAAAATAAATTTGATAAGTTAATTGATCGAAGATGTTATAATATAACCTGAGGTGGAGTGTTTAAACGGTACAAGATGTGTGATTTTTTTATTATTTTTTTAAAAATTGAAGTAAAATAATTTTAAAAATCATGTAACATTTGTAGAATTCAAACACTAGGCATCCTGTTTAAATCACACACCAAATAATCAATTGAACTAAAGAATTATTTGAATAATTTTACTTATCGGTTGATACACAATAGTACATAATAGTATCAAATCATATTGTCTTGTACCGATAAAAGATCGATACGATTAGTACTACAACTCATCCGTCAAATTTTAATATAAAAAATATAAAATCATTAAAGCTATAGTATATATGTGAATCATGTTAATGTTTTAAGGCAACTTTGAAAATGTGATGGAGGGGAGATTTTATTGATTTGACAACACTTGATCATTCATTCCAAAGTAGATTATGATAGTTAGGCGCATACTCAAGTTAGAACTTTCAATTTTGGGTTGTTAGTCTTTGACTCCTAAAAAAATAGACATTAGAAATAACTATCTCTAATTCATCTATTTATTATTAAATCACTCGAATCTTTTTACCCTCGGTAAAAAACCCTCTCATACATAAACATAAAAAATTAAAATATATCATCTAATTTTATAAATTATTCATTTCACTCACTCTCATTAATTTTCTCTTCCTTAAAATACACTCTTTACCTCCACTCTCTCTCTCTCTCTCTCTCCTCTTCTCTCTCGGGGGCTGCCGAGCTAGAGGCGGGCATGTCGTCCGACCGTGTGTGGAGCTTCTCCTGGGACGGCGAGTCCCTTTGCTTCCAGCTTAAGGACGGGCTGCCGGACTACATGGACAACGTCGGATGCGAACGCCGCCGCAGCCTGATTTGTTTTAATGTCCGTGCTCCGCCTCAGCCACCTCACCTAACTTCGGTTCAAGCGCCTGTGACACCAAACATGTACGTCTACGCCTAGGGCGGCGGCGGATAGACCGTACGCCGTCGTCGCCAACAGGCCGGTCGCAAACGATTGGGGAGACGTTTAAGGCCAGTTTGGTTCCTTCTAGATCTCCGGCGTAGCTTAATTACTTGTGATACTTGATCCATTGATCTTCTTCGGTTTGTCATGATTAAAGATTTTACGAGTCCTCAACTCTGTTAGGTGTGGAACAGCTGTGGAGGGTCGACTTCAGGCAACAGTTCTTGGCCCGGATACTTTGGAAGGCCCCGATGTGGTTGCGAGCATGGCTACTCGCGCTCAGCTGGGAGACCTTCGAGATTGTGAGGAGAGTCTGACAACTCCAACCAAGTTCGTATCAGGGCAAACACTGGCTGCTACGTGCTGGTAATCTATCCAATAAATGTTCAGAAAATAGTTTATATAGTTTTTAGTGGACATAAAATCCGTTGTAGTCTAGTTGGTTAGGATACTCGGCTCTCACCCGAGAGACCCGGGTTCGAGTCCCGGCAACGGAATATTTTTTTAAATGTTTTCTTAATTTCCAACATTTTGCAGCAACGTTAAGCTGTGTCCGATACTCCGATACCCTTGTCCCTGTGCCTCGCTCGCGTCCTGTTCTCTGGTCCCCGGTGCTCTGCAATCTTGCCTTAGCACAGCTCCATCTCATATATATATATATATATATATATATATATATATATATATATATATATATATATATACCCGCAAATGGGGAATCTGTTTTCGTGATCGGCTTATTTGACACCATCTGGTTGGACCGGTGGTTTTCCCGCATATATTTCCTGGACTACGTGAACATACGAACCTTACGTAAAAAGGAAGTCTCTCTTAGCCCCTCTTTAGTATTAGTTTAGTCTTGGGTTAGTCTAAAATTAATTTTGGGCTAACCCTTTTTCATGCTTTGGTTGCAGATTTAGGTTAATCAGATTAAAAATAAGACTAATCATGGGATACTCATGGATTGGATTAGGAAATCCACCGATAGAGATGTGTTTAGAAGTGGATTAAATATATTTAATGTGCATTAAATGCGCTCTCTCTCCTCTCTCTCTCTCTGTATGACATTAATGTTATGAGATAATTTATTATGATAATGATATATTTATCATAAAAAATTATTATAAAAATTAAGTTAATATATATATATTAAGATAAATAGTATTTTTAAAAAACATCTGTGACTTTTAAATTTTAATTAGTGATATTAATGATGTTTTATCAAAAAAATATTTTCATGATATATCTAATTTATAAAATAAATTAAGAATATTTAAAAATTTAAATAGAATATTTTTTAAGTGAACGTTAACCTACACCCGTAATTAATGTCATTTTTGACATTTAAATTTTAATCAGTGAGATTATTGATGCTATTTATTAAAATTAAATTATTTTCATAATATACTTAATTTATATAATATATAAAAATATTAAAAAATTAAGATAGAATAAATTTTTTAAGATGAACAGTAACATACATCCATAATTAATGTCGTTTCTGACTTTTATATTTTAATTAGTGAGTTTATTGATGGTATTTATCAAACAAATTGTATTTTCATGATATATTATATTTATATAATATAATAAAAATATTTAAAATTAAGACAAAATAAAATTTTTTCAAGACGAACAGTAACATAAACCCGTAATTAATGTTATTTTTTATTTTTATATTTTAATTAGTGAGATTATTGATGTTATTTATCGAACAAACTTTATTTTGATGATATATTATATTTACATAATAAAATAAAAATATTTAAAAATTAAGATAAAATAAAAAATTTTAAAGATGAATAGTAACATAAACTTGTAATTAATGTCATTTTAACTTTTAAATTTTAATTAGTGAGATTATTGCCATTATTTATCAAAAATATTAATGAAGTTCTTTATAAAAAATTAATTTTATGATATATTTAATATGTAACATATGTTAAAATACTTTAAAATAAAAATAAATTAAAAATTTGGAAGATTAATAACTTAAACTAGTAATTAATATGTGTGAGAGATAGAGAGTGACTAGAGAGAGAGGGAAGGGGAGGGAGATAGCGAGAGAGAATGAGAGATATATTAAAAAAATTAAAAGATATATAAATATAATATTATATTTATCATCATTATTAGGTTAACTTACTACTTATCGAATCACACTAGATTAAAGATAGATTAATCCACCTTCTTACGCTAAGATTAATTACCATCCTATCAAATTAAAAATAAATTAATTTCAGACTACTTTAAACAAGTTGAGTTAATCCACTTTTAATCTAATTCCATGTCAAATTAAGAATTAAAATTCCAATCTCTGTTAACTTGCGGCGTCTTTCAATGTGTAAGAGTCTTTATTGATCAGATTCATATAATACCTCGATGAGAAAAATCCGCGGCGGAGCATCCGATATCAAAGTGGAATTCTTGAAAGAGGAATATTTGTTGCTACTCTATGATCCGTTTGTCTGTGGAATAAGACGTTATTAATTCGGATACCAACGCCTTATTCCTCCTAGTCTGCTTGTTTATGCGAATCTAATATTTTGACTTATCTCTAAGTTAAGAGTCAATATCTGAGTTAAACATGTTCTAACAAAAAGATGATATACATTACTCAAATATAATTAAAATAATATTATTTATTTTTTTAGTATAACCTGACTCAGGTTAGGATATCCGCTTAACCTATTCGTTAAATTTGCGCGTGATTTATATCCCACGAGAGGAAGATGGGTGCGGGTTGGGTGACCAGGTTTGGCGACCGTCCCCGCGGGCCCACGCGGAGATAGTGCCCAGTGTTGATGTGACGTCATCGGGACCATTGGACCTTCCGATCGGTGACCAACTGGGTCACCCAATCCGCTCCCGCAATTTACCGTGGAATAGATACGCGGACACCTCGACCGCCCAAAAGACTACACATGAAAATAATTCATGGATCCTAATTGCTACAGCAAACGTAAGAACAGTCACGAAGGTCTAGTTCTCGCATAACAACCCGCTTGTGCGTGCATAAAACGGTTCAAAGAGCGTTACAACTTACAAGACAAAAAAACCACTCCAGAATGATTGTTCAGAACATTCTGGTTAGAGTGCACAGACATCTGAACTTGATCATGTCATTGCACAAGGTGGGGAGTAGTTGGGTAATAAAATTATAAAATGTAAAAGAAGAACTCCAACCAAATTGCACTGGTTTTAACCAGAAAAGAAATGACCAATTCAATTTAATGGGGTAAGCGAGTTGTCACGTTTAGTTGGTCCACTTTGACCTGCTGGATTGCATGTCACTGCCGCATATCCAGTGTACAGATCTCTCTCACACACTGTCTTAGAGAGGCCCATGCGCATGAACAGCCTAGGAACAAAGCAACTGTTACCTATACCAAGGGAAGAGAACATGATTATCCAAGATACACATTTAGCTGTGCACACCTATAACAACATCAGAAAATAAAGTGCTATGGCTATGGACGATATAGTTTTGACTGACTACATTGGTTGTGCAAGGAGATAAAAAGTCCATCATATATACCATCCCACAAGTATAGAGTTAGAAAGAATCAAGTAGCCTTGATTGTTGATAAGAATAGTGAACCAACTGTCCACCTGACGTCGCCCTCCAGTCTTGCCAAACAAATGCACTCTAAGCAGTTCACAACTTAACCAGGAACCTTAAATTATAAATCACACAAGTAATAAATATGATCTTGAATACACAAGCAGATGTTTCTACAATATAAATAGAGCTCCACATGACCCTATAAAAGATGATATGATGATTCAATTGATGATGCTTAACATTGTGCATGCCGTTTCTTTTTTCATGTTCTCATAAGCGGATAAAGATGACAGTGATTCAATTGATGAAATTTGTATTGTGCATGCTATTTTTCTTCACGGTCTCATCTCTTAGACAAACTGATTGAAAGGTGGCTCTTCCAAAAATTTCGGCCAAAATTGTCCCAAAGAGCATTTCTACAGTTTAGGAGTTATGACATAATGAAAGACAGGAAAGTAGCTGTAAAACCACTCAATAATTCCTTTAACCCATCAGGATCTTTCTCCCCAATGGAATGATCTGGACCCTTGCGCAAGTCTTTTTCGCAGCAGAAAATTTGCGGAAAGCAACAACTGAGGGTAATACTGAAAGCAATATAGAAAGTCCAGGAGGAACTTTCTAGGAGGAAACATGCGGCACAACTTCTGTTTTGGTTTTATCGTCTTCTCTTTTCTTGGGGTGAAGAAAGAAGAAGAAACATAAATTAGCACCCACCTTCTTATTTTCTCGTTCGCAGCTAATTATGATTGTTCACCATCTTCAGCCACCTCAGACGCATTCCTAATATGTCATCATGCAGGTTAGGTATGTAAAATTAGTGCCTTGGTAAATTAAATTCACAAAGATAGTCATCCAGTCACAGTTAACCAACGGTCATTGCTTTTGCTATTATTTTCTTTCTAATCGAGCCACAACTAGAGTCCCATTTGCGCTTCTAGAAGAGTTATCTGAACCACATGAAAATGTAAAAGGAAAAGTAGTTGCCAGTTTGGCATGGAGGATCACAGATGTACCTCGTCAGATGTGAAGAATCAAGGTTCATGGTTACAGGGCCATCATTCACCAAGTGTACCTGCATGCATTTGTGAGAAAATGAAGACTATGAAGTTGAAAAACAACTAACGATGATGACAAAATCAAACAGGGATGCCATCAGTCTCTGACAACCTTCATCTTTGCTCCAAATATGCCATCTGCAAACAAACATGATAAGAAACAGCACACTTAACAGTATTTAAGATAGACTGAAGATAAAAGGAACAATGCACCATATTCGATTTGAAGTGTGTATATGGATCAAGGAAGGGTGTTCAGTAATTGTGAAAGGATTGCTACAGAGATCAAAAACAAACAGAAGGTTGTGGTTGGAGACAGTTCCTGGAGTTCAAATAATATAAAGAACCATGAAATGGAAGTTCATATCTAGAATTTAGCTACATAGCCACATTTTCTAGACAATGTGACACTAATGTAGACAAAAATTATATATCATACAGAGCTATGTAAAATGGTACTGAATGTGCTTTTGGTCAGGGATCTTGTGGTGATCAACCCTTTCCAAATCAGTTTTTTCAGAAGAATTTCAGATCATATTTCATAACTTGTTACCATGCTGAAGTGGAACATGAGCAAGATCTGACTGCTGCAGTCCTCAACATGGGGAGCAGGTCCGAGAGTGTGAGAAGTTGAGTGGCTTCCTCCAAGGTAAGAGTGGGTATTGGAGTATATGTTATCACTAGTTTGACTTAAACATGATAATGGAGGAAAACTGGAAATATTTCTTACCACAAAAATGGAAAACATGGAGACAGAGGGACAACTATCACCTTTTATTGCATCCGCACTGTATGATCTGCGAAACTTGTCAACGAGTGACTCATAAAAATCCTTTGCTCGCTGTGGAGGCATGGCGACGTGAAAATCTGGCTTGTTACCCTTTAGAATACCATATAAGGTAAACTGACTCACTGAGAAAACACTCAAAATATCAGCAAGAGAAAGTGGGAAATATGCTCAGTTTAAGTTATTCATGGCATAAATGTAGAATGTTGAACACAAAGTATCAAACGAGAAAGATGTATATCATTCAGAATGTGTAGAATCCAATTACCAAGTAGCACTCCATAATTCCGCTGCATAACCTGAAAAAAAATAATAGCAAAAGGCTAATACAAAAGAAATATTGGCCGTCAAGGAAATCCTCTGATGAGAGAAAATCAGCAAGAAGCTCACAAAAAGTTCACTAATATCATTATGGAAGAGGAAACATTTAATTCGTCAGAATTAAAGGAATTGGGCAGGACTCTAAGGCTTACACTTTGATCCCAATTTTTGCCATTCATCTCATTGGGAAATAGCCTCATGTTCAAGACCTTCCTGCAGCTATGAGCCCGCAAAACATACAACAACAATACTTCATGTTCTCAGAACAAAGTCACGAAGCTAACCCGACCTAGAATGACCACTGAGCACAAGAGGCTTGTACGAAGATGCCGGGGCAAAGAAGACCTACATGTACTCCGCGTGGGCTTCGGCGTCGGACTCGTGGAGGCCGACGAGGACGAGCAGCCCGGGGCCTATCTCGGACACGACGCGCCCTTCCACCTGCCACCACAAGCGCAAACTACTCCCATCACAGCTCTGGTTTGGCTTCATGGGATCGGCGAGCGACAGAGGAGCGGCAGCAAGTCGAGGTGCTCACCTCCACGCTGGCGGAGGCAACGCGCTGCACCACCGCCCTCATCTCCACCTCTTCTCTTTGATAATCGAGTAGTCTCCCACCTTCGGAGTTCCTCGATTCGGCTGGAGACGATGTATGAGGTCTCCAGTCTGATCGACCTGCCCTCTTCGTGGCAACCAAACCCATATTTCTGTTGCTGCACCGCAGTTTAACAAGCTGACCAATGGGGATGTGCCACGATAGCATAAATTTAAAAAAGTAAACAGTCTTTTGCAAGTAACCTCTTATGTTTTGGCATATATGTGAAAAACCCTGTTCGCATTGTAAATATGAAAAAAACCTTCATCTTTCACACTCTTAAACATTTGCCATTGTAGTTCATGGACGTTAATAATAATACACTATAAAAAATAAAAATTCTAAAATATTATTATGAACTTGAATTCTAAAATAATCCCTAAGTAGATCTGCAGATTAGCCCATTTGAAAATTTCCCAGCAACTCAAAACTTCACAAATTAATCATATTATTTTAAGAATCGTAGATATATAAAAATGATTGTCCCACTTAATTGACATATCGATCATTGTTATTTAAGACTTAAAGTTAAAAATTTATGACACGTTGAAAATTTGAATCTACAAGTTTGAATCACATTGTTTAAATCACATACTCTTTAACCAACTAAGTTATATGCAAATTTTTATCATAATTTTATTATAATAAATATTTATGAAATAGTAATTTTTTCTTGACATACAAGAGTACGATGTGCTATTGTATTTTACTATGTCAATAAAAGATCGATACGATCGAATCGATAAATTTTGATTGATATAATAATAACATAATTTTAATGCTAAATTTTAAAAATACTTGGAGCAAAAAAGTAGAATTATCATAATATTTTTGTTGCACCTACTATTTGAAGAAATTTCAATTTTTAGAAATAATACACAATGTACATTGAAGAATATATGTACAAGAATATAAGGCATATTAGAAATGACATGTTAATAGAAATAATCTATTAAGTGAAGGAATATGATTATTCCAAAATATTGCTCCAAGCATTTTTGAAATATGACATTGAAAGTATATTATTACCATATTAATTTAATGAGATGATTATTTTTACGACGTTACAAATTCTTAAAGCTATATGAATGGATTTTGAAATTTTCCACCGCTTAAGAAATTTTCTAATGGGCCAGAGGTGCACTTGGAGATTATTTTGGAATTGAAGCTCACGAGGGTATTTTAAGACTTTTATTTTTTATATCATATTATATTTAAAGTTGGTTAACTATAATGACGATATAGGCGAAAATGTTAAAACGTTTGAAAGGTTAAGAGTTTTTTATTTATATTTGTAAAATAAAAGGAATTGTTTATACGTCACACTTTAGGGGTTGTTTAGATAATCTTTTGTACTTACGAATTAATCTCTCTAATTTAGATATTTATTTAGAATCTGTAATACGTTTATTCGTTAAATATTATTTTCAAGTGCCCTTTGCTAAACATCTTTTCCATTTTTCCATAACGAAGTGAGTAGTTGAGATTTGAAGAAATGTTAAATAAATATCTAAATTGAAGGGGCAAATTCATAAATTTATAATATTATAAGAGTTAAAAACTAAAAATTGTATAAAATTGGAATTCCAAAAAATTACAAACAAAACTATAAAAATTAATCAAATTTTTTAACAATATTTTTCTATGTTAAATACTAAGTAGAGTAAGCCCATATACTATCTTAGAATTAGATGATGTTAGATTTACTAAGTTTGGATAAGACTAAGAGGATATCGCATCTAAGTATAGAAAATTTTAAAAAATATAGCCTTGGTTTGAATACGTGATAAAATAGGGAATTTTACATAAAAATTAATATTAGAATAAAAATCACAAAATATTATTTTTAAATGATACTTGTGATATATCTCTATCTTTTGTTTAATTTATATGTAAATATAATTATTTTTATAATTATCTTAGAAAACTGTTAAAATAATTTTATTTAAAAAATACCTAACTATTCCTAGTTTTAGCATATTTATAAAGCTATGCATCTTCTTTTCAAAATTATCCACTTTGTAATCTCATTGTGTACTTCTTGTGTAAAATTTTAACATGATTATGTAAATATAATATTATTTATGTAATTGATAACATACTCATGTAAATATGTTATATTAGAGTCATTTGTATAATCTACATTTTAATTATGTAAACTATAACATAATTATGTAAATATAATATCATTTATGTAACTAATTAACATCATGTACTCGTAAAGAGTAATCTTTGGTGTACACTATTGGGGTGTAATAAAATTACACAAAAGTCTCCATTTGTTTATATAAAAAAACATCAAAAGTAGACCTTACACCATTTTAAATCGTTTGAGAGATATTTTTTTACTCTCTAAATTTTATATATTATATGTGGATCAAATAAGAATTGAGATACAAATTTATTGCAGTCCAAATATGTCTAAAAAGTATTAATCAGTCGTAGAAGATTGTATTATATGTGTATGTAAATTAAATATATTGTATTACATGTGCACGCAAACTTACATTCTAATTGTATAAATTATGTTACAATCATGTAAATGTGATTTTATTGGTGTAACTAGTGATATAAATGTGTGAACATGATTTATTTGTGTTGATATTACGCACGAGAAAATGACAATAGAGACAAATCGACTTGACACGATGGAGGATGTTTGAGTGATATCATGTGTCTTATCAATCTGAGGCAATGTTTGAAAATGAGATGGGCTCAACATATCTTATCAAAATCCTTTTGCCGTACTATCACCTCTACATGTCGATGATTCGTAATCATTTAAAATCTTCATAATCCACCGTGAGACTGCTTCGAGAGATTAAGAGAATTGGGCACTTTTGTGGCCAGTTCTCTTTCTTCCTCAAAAATCTATTTTTCACGTAAGTCAATAATTGCCCTACCCATTTGAAAAAAATTAAAAGATATCGGAAGATTATATCTCGAAAGTGTTGGCATGTGTTTTCAAACGTAACCTTAATGTGGTTGATTTGATTAATCAGTTAGAGAACAATATTCAAGTGCAAGCGAGGTCAGAGAGATATGTGAGAGTGTTCTGAGTCACAATACTTCAAGATCAAGGTCGTTGGGATCCTCGCAATTGATTGAAGAGAAAGATCATTCGATGGTCAAGGCAATCTGAGTCAAGGATGATGACAAGGATGAGTATTAGATACTTTTTGTAAAATATTCGTACTTGTTTTGACAACCTTCACTTTATAGGGCCCACTTTGTTAACGGAATAAACCCGGATATGACGAGTTATTCCGGCATTTTATCCTTGTTCGAGTTTGATAGTAGGGTTAAGTTACCAGGGGTCGATTAGGATAAAAAGCCTTATTCTAGGAATAACTCATTCTACCATTTCTATGGAATGAGTTATTCCTAGGGTTAGAACAAGTTATCAAACTGAAAAAGTAAAAAGTCAAGGAATAACTCATCCTAACCCATCTCATGTGAGTTATCCTAACCTATTATCAAACAGGGCCTAGAAGATTTATTCTCCAGTTGAAATGTACTATCTGATATAGGAATAAAATCTTCGTGCAGTCACGGACCGTCAAGTTAGGTCTTGATGTTAGATTGAGCCGATTATTGGTCCAACCATAGTAAGGCTTAGTGGACCATTTGACTATCGTCGGGCCATTTGACATGTTATCCCATCAAATATAATTAAATAATATTTTTTAAAAATATACTTTTTTAAATGATATCGATTCATTTAAATCATATGAGATCAGATAGATGGAAAGGAGGGCATTCACTTGAACGTTGTCCATCACATAATATAAGTTGATCTTATGGTAAGATTTTTCCTGAAAAAGAAAGTTACAAACTTTATAAATATGTCAAATTAAATATATTTAAATAATTAATTATAAAAATAAAATTAATTAATAAAAATATTTTATCTAATCTATATTTATTATTAAAAGAGTTTGTTTTGACGAACACTCATTGTAATGGCACATATTGGATGTGTACGATTTTTTAAATAAAATTATAGTGAAGTGGGATCCACCCCACTTATATGTCTCTCGTGTCCCTATTAAATAATTTTAAAAAATGATAAAAAAAGAATACTTTAAAAAATTGTAAAATCAAGGTTGCAGGGATAAACTTTTTTTTGTTAGATGGAGATGATGGTAGTACGGATTAACATTTGAGGTGGGCCTCTTTCTCACTAAAATTCTATTTTAAAATCAAGATTGCATGGATAATTGTGTAACTGAATCAAATTGGGTAATGAACCGGTGACAATGATATCACCCACCGAGCTCACTCTTCCAAGGGGTGATGACTACCGTGCTCTCTCCAAGAAAAATGGGAGACACCGCTGCTTCGTACACGAGATCCTCTAGACCGGCGTCGCCGTTTCGAACCAGTGGAATAATGCCACGACGACAAACATCGGGCCCTCATCCAATAAGGCGCCGCGTACTGGGGTTCACAGTAGCATCTCCTTTTGGCGAGACACGTGGGCGGTGACGAGGAAGAAGAAAGAGGAAGGCGGCCGTGCGCAGGGCGGCGCATATATCCACTAGCCGGCAGCCTCCGTTGCCTCCTCCCTTTTGCGCGGCCTCGACAGAGTTGCCCGCGGTCGGCGCGGCGTCGGACACGCCATGGAGAAGAAGCAGGACCTCGAGGTCGCCCCCGGCGGCGGGGACGCCGCGGGGTGGGAGGGGCTCCTCTACCAGGCCGGCTTTGGAAACCACTTCTCCTCCGAGGCTATGGAGGGCGCCCTGCCGGGCGGGCAGAACAACCCCCTCCACTGCCCCTACGGCCTCTACGCCGAGCAGATCTCGGGGACATCCTTCACCACCCCCCGCAACCTGAACAAGAGGAGGTAACGATCTCCCCCCACCTTCTTCTCGCTTTCCCTGGAAGAGGCTGGATTCAGCCGGTCCCCATCTCCTCTCGCTCTTCCCCTTTTCCGCTGGTTTTGGTTCCCGATCGCAACGTTTGTTGGAGGATTTTCTGACCCGAAGATGATATTGATGGTTCTACGGTATGTATGAAAACATGATGTCTATATCGATCCATTTTTTCTCGTGCTGGTTATCATGAGTTGTTTTGGTTGTGGAGAATTTCCTGATCCCAACATGTGTGGAGAATTTTCTGATCCTAAGATGGAGACTACTAAGATTGATGTGACGATGATCGATTCCATCTTTTGGACTATCCATGCATGTTATCCTGTGTTGATGCCTACATAATTATTACTTCTTTAGCTGCTTTATTGTTGCAATCGTTGGTGGTGCTTGTTGTTTCTGATATTTTGCTTGTGCATCTTGGTCAGTTGGCTGTACAGAGTAAAGCCCTCCGTGACGCATGAACCGTTCCATCGTCGCGTCCCCGGTCATAAATACCTCATCAGCGAGTTTAACCAGTCGACATCTGCGGCCACACCGACGCAACTGCGCTGGAAGCCAGTAGATGATCCTAAGACTCCAACGGACTTTGTGGATGGGCTTTATACAGTGTGCGGTGCAGGGAGCTCATTCCTTCGGCATGGATATGCTATTCACATGTAATTGGTATTTCACATTTTCCTTTTTTTTAAAGAAATGACTCTGATGCCTGCTGTGACACTGTTTGATCATCTTGTTTATTGTTCTTTCTTCTGAGTGTCAATGCTTGGTACGGCGTGAACTGAAGTACAGGGTCCCATACGATCACTTATATTCTAGGGAAGTTGAGAATAGGCATGCAAAAGAGTCTATGTTTAGACATGTTGATATTTACTTAATATTTCTTAAGAATTAGTATGCACTGGTGCACCTCTTGAAGAGAAAGGAAAATTGAATATATAAATATGTTAAGTTTCTGACCAAATTTGTGCTACTTTTAGACGATATAGTTCTGCAAATTATATTTAGGATCTTGTCACCAGAGACAACTCAGTAAACCTGTGATGACCTTTTATTGGAGGAAGAAGAGGTCTCATGCATCTTTTCTTCAAATTTTTGCACCCAACGAGCTTGTCCGCATCAGGTTAATTAGGTTACTGATCTTTGGACACCTTTATGTTGATGAATAATGGCATAAATAAGCTATTTATGAATATGTTCACATACATTATGACCCATTAAAGGGAAAAAGCGGAATATATTAAACTATGGAGATAGCATGAAAATGAAATTCTTACTAGCCCTACAGAATCATACTAAATTGGTTCTTAAGAAAAAAAATCATTTCACTAATGTTTACACGCGGAATTTTCGAGCATCCGTTTCGACGGACGAATATGTGGATATTTTGACATATTTGTTAATTCCGCGTTTTTGAGTTTATCAGACGATTTAGGATTCGTGTATTGGACTTTTCCCCACCGACCGGAATCGGTGTTAATTTACATCGGACAAGTCCGAACACCTTTGATTAACTGTCGAAGAACGTCTTTTGCCTCTATACGTTGTGACACAGATGATATTGACGATCACCTATTACGGGTACATACTCTTGCAAGTAAATTTGGAGACTTCATTTCTTGAACACATGTAATTTGAATTACAATCGATTTTTTAAGACCTTTACATATGGTCCCGACTGTGTATTCGGGTTTTCAGGATAACATCCGTTTGCGAGCCTTTGAATTTGCTTCAATCAACATTTAGATCTTTGAATTTGTTTTCGTCCTGATCGGGTTATTGAATTTACTTTTGTCCCCTGATTGGACAGTTGAACTTGAATTCCATCACGAGAATCGTTAGATCGCCGAGATGATCATTGTCGATTTCTCGGAGTTGCTTCATGGTCATAATCACTCTTTTAATTGTGATTGGACTCTTAAGTTGACTTGGTGTCCATAAAGGACATTACCGTCTGAGACGGGATATATTTGTCATTTTCCCTCCATCACGGTATTCCTACAGTTTTCCCAAACTTTGGGATATTCTTCCAATTTCTTACTTTCTTGGAGATAGCCCTGACTTCCTGGACATTCTTTTCATTCTGACTTTTCGGCATATATTTGACATTTCTTTACTTCTCGGAGATAGCATCGTCACTTTTTGACTTCTTGGGCATATCTGTCATTTCTTAACTTTTTAGAGATTGTCCCGTTGTTTGACTTTCTGAGCGCTCCTGACTTCCTTTCTTGACTTCTCGAAAATAGCCCCGTGATTTGACTTCTTGGACATTCCTCATCTACATTTCTTGATTTCTCGGAAATAACCCTGTCATCTGACTTCTTGGGTATTTCTCGTCTTCATTTCATGACTTCTCGGAAATATTCCCGTCATTCGACTTCTTAGGCATTTCTCGTCTTCATTTCATGACTTTTAGGAAATAGCCTCCTCATTTGACTTCTTGGGCATTCCTCATCTACATTTCTTGATTTCTCGAAAATAACCCTATCATTTGACTTCTTGGGTATTCCGAGTATGAATTTTATTAACTTCTCGGAAATATCTCCATCATTCAACTTCTTGGATATTCCGAGTATGAATTTCTTGACATTTCAGGGTTTATTTGCAATTTCATCGATTTTTGAGTTTTCAGACATGATAGCTCTTGGCCATGAAATAGATACATGGGTTTGGATGGTTAGCCATAAGCCAAACTCAGGAGAGCGCACACCACTTCAGGGAAGGGGTGTGATCCCGCTCCACCGAGTCGTGCAAACGGCGCCAACCGGAACAAGAGCATGTTTTGGTGATTTTGCGACAAACCGTGAACTTCTCTTGAGAATGATATTTTAGGGTTTTTCTATAATTGTCCCGCCATCGGGGTATTTTTGCGATTTTTCCTCTTCGGAGGTATTTCTGCAATTTTTCCACTATTGCGGTATTTCTGCAATTTTCTCATCATCGGGGGTATTTCTGCAATTTTTCTGCCACCGGGGAATTTCTGTAATTTTTCCACCATCGGGGGCATTTCTGCATTTTTTGCCCTTCAAGGAGTATTTTTGCAATTTTCCCATCATCGGAGAATATTTCTGTAATTTTCACGTTATCGGGGCATTTCTGTAATTTTTCCGCCATCGGGGGCATTTCTGTAATTTTTGCCCTTCAAGGAGTTTTTTTTCTGCAATTTCTATCCTTCAAGGGATTTTTCTACAATTTCTGAAGTTTCTTCATGACTTTATGCTATTTCAAAAATTCACTTAATTTTTCTATCATTTCAGCAACCTTCCTTCACCATAAAGGTAATATCCCTCATGATCGTACATGCAATATATCCCCTCAGTGGTTTTTTTTTTTCCAACAACAAAGCATTTCTTCCTTCAAGCCTTCAAGGCCTTAGGAGCTCCAAGGACTCCTTTTACGCAAGCTTCTCAAGCTCTTCTTCTTTTTCTTCTTCACTTGGGCCTCCTAGAAGCTCACCAAGTCTTCCTCATGATTTCTCTCCAGTCTCTTTCTTATTGATGCGTATCCTCTCCTTGGAGCTCTAAGCTCCCTTTTATAGGAGGTGGAGGTGGACCAGAGGCTAGGTGGCTCCGGTGGAAACACCCCCTCCGGTAGAAGTCCAAGGGCCAACAAGGTATGCACCCCCTCCTCCCTTCTCTTCCCCTTCTTTTCTTTTTTTTTCCCTTTTTTTTGTGCAGGAAAGAACCGGAGGGGGGGTCCCTCCGGTTGCAAGGGACCGGAGGGGGTCCCTCCGGTCATAGAAGCACCGGAGGGGGTCCCCCCTCCAGTTTGTCATCACCGGAGGGACCCCCCTCCGGTTTAACACTACCGGAGGGGGTCTCCCTCTGGTTCAGAACCACCGGAGGGGCCCCCCTCCGGTCTTCACGCCGTCTGGGAGAGAAGAGAGAGGGGCGGAGGGGGTTTCTTGACTCTTTGACCCCCCTTTTTTCTATAAATTTCAGGCTTCAACAACTAATATGCTGAACAACTAAAAGTTCTGTAGCAGCAATATTTGTTGCTGGCGTGAATTTGGTTGGTGCTTAGGAGCTGCCCTCTTAGCTTCATACCCTGTATGTGTGTATATTTGTACAAAGTTGTATTTATGTTCTGTTGGATAGGGAGAGATACTACAGATTAAAACAATAATCCCTTTTTGGCTTTTGTGTGAGTGTGTTTTGGACTGTACAACAGGGCAATCTATATTGAATCATGGCCACTAACACTTTTGATTCTCTTGTTCTGTGGCAGTATTACTTGTATCTCTGGTGATTTAACGTTCCATGTTACCCCAACTCATTGGGTACTTTATCTTGGTGCAGGTATGCTGCCAACAAATCCATGGTTAGTTGTGCATTTTGCAATGCTGATGGTGATTTTCTTATAGTTCCACAAAAAGGAAGTGAGTATTTCTTGTTTTGTGTGGACTTCTCAGTTGATTTTTTATGCCTCTTTATAAATATCCAGAATGCTTCCAACTGGCATGCCTTTCATCAGTACTAAGTGGCCGAATAATAGATGCTATCTAACTTTCAACTAGTTGCCTTGCCCTGGGCAGGTGGGATGAACAATAAAACAGCTCATGATTATCCATGAGGTTGCAGGTTTTTCTCCACCCATCAACAATCAGTATGCACTTGGACTGTTAGACATATTGTTTCTGATTAAAAGTTGTTTGCCTTGCCTGGGTATGTGGAGAGCCTGGGGTTTTTACCAGAGCTATCCTCATTACAGCCAGCAGGTCTTGAGTCTGCACCCTGTGACCTGGAGCTAGGAGCACAAGTTTGTTCAGACTCTTGGTGGGTGTGGGTCTGTTTTCCCTGGGCACTAAAAAAATTGCCTCAGCAAGAATTCGTGAACATATCACATGAAGGAATCCTAAAAATCGCTGCCTTTATTTAGAATCTTAGACAATTGGTGTGCATGGAGCTTGCAATTCTATAGCAAATAGCAATTGGTCTGTACTTACAAGTGATTCCCTATCCTGATCATTTACATTTGTCTTTTGGCTTCTCTATAAAGGTTGTCTAACGTAATCATGTTACTTATGCCTCATCCTTACAGGATATGCTTTTCTTTTATTCAGCATATTCTCTGTTTTCTATTTTTGTTGTGTATGACATTATAATCGTACTTCTGAAGTGAAGAGTGGATCATTGTTAAAGTTTTCCCATCAACTGTGTAATACTGATCCTCTGTCATCAGCAAATACCTATCACCTGAATATATTGAGCACTAGAAACTCTTCTGCTATAACACTCGAGCTTTTTTGATACCCTCTACATTCCTCTCTTAAACCATGACCTCCTTTGCTTATATTTTGCTTATGGACAACAAAAATCAGCTTCGCCCGAGCTAGTTACTTGAAGGTGCACTTGATGTGTCAGTCACAAAATGCTGCATTATTAATATGTCCTAGCAGTAAAGGCTATGCACTATAGGACTTCTCTAAGAATTAGCTGCTTCGGTCCATATACCTTTACAATGATCTGTAGTCATCTACTGATAGAAAATTGTGCTCTCAGGTAACTTCTTTTCCTTCCACTTCCTTTTTTTCTGAATTTTTCTTCGTAGCACAGGGCTGTGGATCACAACTGAATGTGGAAGATTGCAAGTGTCTCCTGGTGAAATAGTTGTGCTTCCACAAGGCTTTCGTTTCTCAGTTGACTTGCCAGATGGTCCGTCACGTGGCTATGTCTCTGAGGTCTTGGGTACCCATTTTCAACTTCCTGATCTCGGCCCAATAGGTACCAAAATTAATCAAACACTCCAGTAGGCGCATGTCGTCATGTTGCAGACTCTTCAATTTTCCTATTCCATCAGTCATCACATTAGAGGCTGTAAAATTGTGTAGGTGCTAACGGTCTTGCTGCTCCAAGGGACTTCCTGGTCCCATTTGCTTGGTTTGATTGCAACATGCATCCTGGTTATACCATTATACAGAAATTTGGTGGCGAGCTCTTTACAGCAAAACAGGATTTTTCGCCATTTAATGTGGTTGCTTGGCATGGGAACTACGTACCTTACAAGGTACTTTACCTTTCTTCTTATCGAGCTATTGACTGACAAACATCATTTATGCATACGCTGAAGGATATATCATTTCTTGTTACATTAGCTTATAACCTCAGAAACTGTGATTCAGTACATAAACAAAAACAGAAAGAGGACTTTCTATCGGAAAACAAATGTCTCTGTTAGGAACTTGTATTAATGCATACACAACTGCACGGACACGTCATGGAACTGTTTTCGATAAATGAACTGGAACCTGATCTGATAACACTTCTTTTTGTAATCTTTTTTTGCAGTATGATCTGAGTAAGTTTTGCCCATTCAATGCTGTTCTCATCGATCATGGCGACCCTTCAGTAAACACAGGTAACTAACATGGGACTGCATGATATGCTTGCGTACAAAACTCGTATATATATATATTCGTAGAGAGAGAGGGAGAGGTGGGCCATTTCTTTGTAGTTTTGCCAGAAAAATATTTTTATTTTAATTTATTTTTGCCATTTATCATGCCATAGTGCTGACAGCTCCATCGGAGAAGCCTGGTGTTGCTATCCTAGACTTCGTCATCTTCCCACCTCGCTGGTTGGTTGCTGAGCATACCTTTCGTCCACCTTACTACCATCGCAACTGTATGAGTGAGTTTATGGGTCTGATTTATGGGACATACGAGGTACCATCACACGATCTATTCTTGCTTGTGCTTTTGTATGTTGATTTAGCTCGTACTGTTGCTCATTTCATGCAACAGCGAAGTTCTTGCCGAGCACATCTTTCATCCTTCCATAGTTGTCACGGTGACCCAGGGCGTTCACGCGGTACTTAGGCGTTTAGACGATAAGGCGTTCATTTAGGCGTCGTCTAGATGATATTTCGGTCACTAATTAAAAAATTTAAAATATATATCTTTTAATATATAAATTAAGAATAAAAAATATAAAAAATATAAAAAATAAATTATAAGAAGAAATTACTGTGATTAAATTATGTGACAATTATAGAAAATTAAATTATATCAAATATTTACAAAAAATACATAAGTAAATGTGAAAGATTCAAAAGTAAATCTAAAAAATTTAGAAAAAAATATAAAAGAATATAATAACATCAAGAAAATTATAAAAAAGAAAGAATTAAACGTGTATAATCAGGTCGGATCCGGTTCGGACGAGTCACGGTTGACCCGTCTAGACGTCTATCTTGGCGTCTAGCTCGCCTTGGCGATCGCCTAGCTCGTTTTTTTCAGTGTCAACAAGAAGTTGCATTGTCTAGTCATTTTAAGAGCGTCTGGGTGTTTAGGTGGTGCCTAAGTGACGTCTAGGTGCTCGTTTTGACAACTATGCATCCGCCACGTTATCATCACAACTCTCCAATCAAATTCAAACAAAGGAAAAAGAACCCCCCAAAACTAAACAATGCCACATACGTACTTTTGTTCGTCTTATGCAATATGATCATATCGAGTCATTGCTAAATATGTTAAATAACTGTTTAGCTTAGCTGAATTTATTAGTTCATCTGGAACTTTTCTAGGCCAAGGCCGATGGATTTTCCCCAGGGGGTGCTAGCCTCCACAGCTGCATGACACCTCATGGACCTGACACGAAGACCTACGAGGTAGGTTCCCCTGCCAGGACGAGGGTCTCACCCGTCTTTCATTTGTTCCTCTCCTTTCAACCGGTAAAGATAGGTTTTCCTCTTCTTGTCAAGCAGGCCACCGTTGCAAGGGGGAAGGATGCGGAGCCCTTCAGGATTTCCGGTACCATGGCTTTCATGTTCGAGTCCTATTTGATCCCCCGGGTCTGTCCTTGGGCTCTGGAATCTCCTAACCGAGACCACGATTACTACCAGTGCTGGATTGGCCTTAAATCCCACTTCTCATGTGAAGGGAGCGACTTGGTGAATGGGCGCCAGGATGCCCAGAACCCTGGTGAGGTTCAGCATGGGGAGGCTGGCACTGGTGGCCCAGGCTGTTAATGGCGGTTGTTTTTGTGTATTGACCTGTACATGTGTCCATAGAATAACCAATAAACCTGTGTGTATCTGCAAAGCTTGCATGTTCTGTAGCACAAACGAAGTGCTTGTTGCGGATTAATTAGCAAGTGGCCATTCCCCACTTTGCATCCACTCTACCACAAGTGGCTACGTGCATTTGTGTTGCGATGCCTAAACCGATTTCTTCCCAGTTGAGGGTGCCACTCGCTGCTGGTACTCGCGAGCTTGCATTGCATGATTTCTTCTCTCTGACGACTCCTCTCTGTCGGCATTTCAGGGAAAAGAGCGCAGACCGTTCTTGGCGCCATCTAGCATTCTGACGAGAACAAATTAAACTTCTATTTCAGTGATGATTTTGGACTTAAAGTTGGTTAGTTTGGTGTATTTCATGATATTTTACGATAATTTTAAAATGTTATTGCAGATCAAAATCCCTCAAAAGTATAGCCAAAGGAGTCTTGCAATGTTACTTGTAGGAACT
This sequence comes from Amorphophallus konjac, assembly GCA_022559845.1. NCBI lineage: Eukaryota > Viridiplantae > Streptophyta > Magnoliopsida > Alismatales > Araceae > Amorphophallus > Amorphophallus konjac. The sequence goes on from CM040124.1 coordinate 8,573,615, forward strand.
GGAGTACTCACAGTTATCTATTTCTTATTCTAGCACTGTGTAAATATTTTTCCTTCTGTAATAAGAGTAAAGAAGGATTTTGTTTTTTTTGATAAACGGAGAATCTAGTAGAGTAGTACGGTTGAGTTAAACGATTATTAGGTCATCCGAATTCGTGTCTTATCACGTATCTTACAAGAAGGATCTCTTTTAGTTTCATTTATCTCACAAGTCACTTTTGTCGAGTGTTTTACTGTTGTCGTTGGGCTTGAAATTGCGAGTCCAAGCAACGTCGGTCGATTAGTTAGAGCATGGACGACGACCCACGTCTTTCTTCAGTCCTGTCATTCGTGTGCTTGACTGCGTAGGTGGTGGTTCCTCGTGGTTGTTTGGATTCTGTTTGTTCATATTATGAGTATACTTAGAATAATCTATCTAAAATATGAGAACGAATATGTTGTTTTAGATGTATTACGCATAGTGGTGATCTTGCACAACCTCAGATGTAGATTACATCGTTCTTTCCTACAATGTGATAACAAAGAGAGAAGGGGACTTGGTTGTCCGTTTATGTGTGTTTGTGTTCGTGTGTGTGTGAAATTTAAATAGGGAAAACGGTTTTTCTAACACCGTTTCCAGGCATTTTGGTGTAACACGCTTATGCGGCAGTACAACGTTAGATGCAGCTTCGCACATAATTGAATGCCCTTTAGGACCAATTCGATAGTGAGTTAGGAGAAGCTAATCCAGATGAGTCCGGGATGAGTTATTATTTAATTTTAATATTTTAATTTGATAACTATTCTATTTGGGGTCAGATAGAGTATTCTTGTGAGATAAGTGAAACGAATTAATCTCAATTAAAGATCTTAACCTTTCAGATCTCGAGTGATTGACGTATTTTAACACTTAAATTTGAGTAATTAACTCAACTTTGAATAACTCATCTAAGTTCATCTTATTCAATTAATCAAGGGTTAATTTACTAACCGAGTCCGGTTAGTACAATTTACTCTCGAGAGTCGCTTACGTTAATCGAGTTCGATTAACACCCTTGTACGGGAGGAGGAGGTGGGATCCATCTCTCTCTCTCGTCTGTTTTCTCATCTTAACTCGTTCTCAAATTGGTCTCACATATCTATGGTATATTCCACTTCCATTCTTTTCCCAATACCCGACGCACTTTCCCTTTTTCTTTTTGGCATCTTCCTCCTCTGATCTGCAGATGCCTGGAGTTTTTTTAAGACGAGCATCTAGTTCTGAGGGTCACACCGCGGCGATTGGGCAACGGCTCCTCCTAACGACCACGGCGGCGTCTACATCAGCTTCAGGGGGAGCAACGACGTGGCAGGAGCTGGCCGGGGACAGAGGTAATGCTTCAACCTTCGTCATGGAAGATGCTGGCGCCTTGCAGGGCCAAAGCGGCAGTTCAGGTGTCATGACTCAGCCAGAACTGGCATCTTTGCGTCCACACATAGAAGTGCCATCCACTGACGGACACCCAGGTACTGGGATGCAGTCATGGAAGGATGTTTTGGAAGGTAACGGAGGGGGGATCGGAAGACCCACCCCACCATTTCTTCTTAACTCTGTAGACCGAGTAGAAGGTGGCTAGGTGTCCAACAGTAGTAGGGTGACGGTCCCGCAGTCTAAGGGTTCGTCGACTCGGTGATCTGTATTGGATCGAATCTTCTCTGATCCGATACGACATCTCTCCCCTCTTAAAAACACACACTCTCTCAATGTGACTCGATCCAACTCGACCTGACTCGGGGTGATCCGCATCGTATCGACTTTTTTCAGATACGGTACGGCACGCCGGAGTCGGCCCGAGTCGGACCGAGTCGACAAACTATGTGGACAAAGGTGTTGCTAATTGGAAGAACGCCCTCATTGTTAGTTGTGTGGGATGGTGGTGGAAAGAGGAGGGCCGAAGAGGTTGTGGGTTAAAAGGCGGTGTCCGGATTTTAGTATCTGGGTCATTGGAGGTCTTGTCTTGTCAAGTGGTGAGATTCAAGACGCATTTGGAACAGATTGAGAGTGGATGGATTTTTTTAAAATCTTTAGAGAGAGAATAAGCACCTTTTAGATAATTTTTAGAGATTTTTAAATTCTATTCTATTTCTCCTTATCTCTCTCTAAATCTCGAAATCCGTTATAAAGTAAAAATTGATGAAACATTGGGACATTTGAAAATATTTTTAGAGGAAGGATTTCAATGATTAGAGAGCTCAAAATCTCTTTCCTCGATCCATTCCAAATGTGCCCTTAATCTTATATTGAATGAACAGATCATTTTTTATTTGTCGATGATTTTCACAACTCAACATTTAGATTTTAGATTTGGATTCAGGCCTTTAATACGGTATTAGAATTAGACTTTCTCGTATTTTACTTCACCCGTTCAATTACGTCACTCATACCGTAATCATCCTGAGTTCTGCGTGCACATCTCATATTGTAATCATCTGATTCGACGTTAAGAAGAGGGGTGTTAAGATTTAATCCCACGTTAGATAATATGTGGATGTCTCTCTTTTTATTTATCGGAGATTTTTTCAACCCGACGTCTAAACTTTAGATTCGAATTTAGGCATTTTAACATCATAGATGGTCTCTGAATTTCATTATAGAGGTCTCCTCTCTCAGCTCAGCAGTCCTATGGGTGCGACTACCAGAAGACCTAGCGGTGGAGTTTTGGGGGAGAGAGTGCTTGTTCTCTCCGGCATCTTCCATTGGAAGGTCAATTGTTCTCTCTAGACAATTAGTTTTAATTTAAGATTCTTCAAAATAAATATTCTAATAATTGTGTAAAATATTTATTTAACTTATAGTATTCAATGAATTATGTATATCTTATTTTATATTTGTTTTTACATGGTCGTAAAAATCACATTTACACGTATTTGTAAATACATATTCTTGGGGCATCTTAGTGAGACTTGTCATTAAATTCAATTTGTGAATCGTATTTCAAAGTGTGAATATATATATTTCATTGGGTTTTGTTTGGGTGTTAATTTTTTGGCTTGGTGAGTTAAGAATGAGGAGGGAATTGAATTCTTACCTCTCTATGGTATGAATTTAATATCCCAAAACTCTTCTTTAACTTGAATTTTAATGGGAATCTTTATTCCCAATGTGAAATACGATTCTCATCTCAACATATACGGTTCACTAACAAAGAGATTTTAATTCTTTAAAGGAGAAATTAAATTACACATCTCACTAGCCCCATATTATACTTTTTGAGATATTTACATATCATTGTTAAAATAAAAAAAGGATAAATATATCATTATTACATTTATATCTCCACACATATTATTAAAAAGATTGATATTACTAAAGACAGGCTACATCATATCTTTTAACGCTATCTATATGTAGAAAAAGACAATTTAAACATGTACAAAGAGATCATTATGTGGTCTTTTTATAAAATTCAAGTATTTTTAATGATATTTATATGTAAATACAAATATAATACTGATAAATCTGTAATTTTTATCTTAATAATATTTTTATGCAAAAATTATTATACTTTTTTTCTCTCCATGTTATGGTGCTTCTCTCTCTCTCTCTCTCTCTCTCTCTCTCTCTCCTCCTTCTATACATCGACGATGGACACTCATCGTCTTCCACAAGTCAAAGATTAATAATCAGCCAAAGCAAACGTAGAATCATGGACTCCACAATCATGAAACGGAAAAAATGGTTTCTGTTCCGAACATCAAACTCGACCTGTTCAAGCTACCTAAAGAGACCGTGATTGCTGAGATTTCATATAACCCCATACATGTTGCCCCTCGGAAAGACCTCTCACAGCTTCAAGTTCAGATCAAGGCTCCCCACAGTCTCATGCTTATGTTCCTCCAAACTAGTCTCTTGGCTGCTCGATCTCATCGGCAGGAAGCTATAGAAAGGCAACTTGTCTGCAGGGCTCTGAGATGACCCCGCAAATCCTGAGCTTATCTCATCTGGGTTTCCCTGCAAGCATGAGTTCAGAAAACATCAGTCCATCTAACATAAACACAAATGGTAGGATAATCACCATATAAGATCTGTGCTAACAGGGAAGAAGAGTGGAGGAGTTCTCACATGATAAGGGACGGTTGCTGACACAGTCGAGGGTTCCCGGTAGTGGGGGAGAAGTGTACTGCCCGGGGTCTGCTTGAGCTTGGGAGGAGCAGCCGGCGGCGGCGCCGGAGGGGACAGAGACGACCCTAGAGTGAGGAATTCACCGTGCACAGGAGCGTTGCTTCTTTGTTTACATCTCCTCTCAGGTGGGTGTCCGTACGAGCTCCTGCCTTCCGCTTGGAATGTGCCGGAACCGGGAGGGCCGTCTCTGACGAGCAAGAAGGCAACATCAACAATGTGAGATGACAGAAGATAGTGACAAGAGTAGGGTTGGGATTTGAGCAGCGTGGTAGTACCTTAAATTTGTGGTTGCTGGTTTGAAGTCTAGAAGGTGATCACGTCCGTTCATGGGTGGGTACTCATCCACTGGGGGAAATATTGGGAGCGGAGGAAGGGGGAGTTTGCAGGGGAAGGAGGTGTAGTCCGCCATGGCGTCGAGATGGAAGCGCCAGGGACGCTTCATGCCAGCCATCGATACTACATTCTAACCAAAACCCATATGAGAAACTCACTAAACTCACACACACACGCACACGCACACAGAGAGCATACCTTCTCATCCCCCAGCCATAGAGGACTTCCAGGCTTGCTCATGATAGTTTGGCTTGCAGGGGGATCCATCCGAAGCTTAAACCCAGATAATGGAGGTGGCAGCAATGGATTCACCTGCAGTGACATCCCAAAGTATTGTCAGACCCATACTGTATTCTTAAGACATGAACAATATATATCGAACCACTTAACCAACTCCTAACCGATGAATTGGGCAACAACGGGTGCTTGGGTTGCTGCTGCCGATGCTGCTGCCTCTCAACAGGGCCCGAAGGCTGCCAAGTATTGGTGTTTGAGTAGTCCTCCTGTAGGGGAACGGGGAAGCTGAACATCTTGTTGCTTGTTTCCACATCACGGGGGCTAATTTCTAAGGGATTCCACGGCAGGGGCGGGAAGAACCCATGGCCGGCCAGCCTCGCGGGCGCCGCCACCATGGAGGCATCCTCAGCAGGCGGCGCCACGGGGACCAGCAAGTCACAGAATGGGGCAGGAGGGATCGGAATAGAGGGCCTAGTGGCCGGATTCAGATCGGAGGCCCCTAAGAAGGGGGTTGAGGGCAGTGGCAATGGAGGGAGGGGGATGACGGGCGAGAAAGGACCGGGTAGAGAGGAGGCGGAGGTGACGACCCCGCCGCTCTGTTGCTCTTCTAAGCGGATCTTCTCCAGCTGCGCGACGCCCAGCCCGCGCTGGGGCGCCTTCTTCTGCTTGGGCTTCTTGTTGGGCCTGTTCTCCTCGACTTCCTCCCCGGCATCGGCGGCGGCAGCAGCAGCAGCAGAAACGACAGCAGCAACCCCTCCCCACCACCCGCGAACGCTGCCGCCGCAACCGTAGGCCTGGTGCTGTCCCTCCTGCGGCACCATCGTTTCCTCCTCTGGCCTAAACGTCGCTAGGTGCTAGGTATCCGCCCCATGCATGGAGACCTTCCTCCCAGAAGAACAACCGATGAGTAAGCGAAACGTACTGGAGGGAGAACCCACCAGGAGATGGGAGGCAAGCACTAGATTCCAAGGGGCATGTCACCACTTGCACATGCATACCCACTGGAAGGAATGCAGAGGAGGAGGTGGAGCAGAGGCAAAGGTGCTTCCTTTTTCCTTCTGTTCCGAAACGGGGAGGTGTTGGATCTCGGCGAAATCCGTGAACGCCCCCGGTGATATCGCTGGAACGGGCTAACAGCTGGTCTGTCGAGAGAGAGAGAGAGAGAGAGAGAGAGAGGTGGGCGGAGAGAACTCCGGAGCCATGGGGGGAGCTGTTGCCTGTTGATCGGATCTTTCTGCGCCCCGTATATCGGCACCTTCCTCGCTCCACAGCCCACGGGCCCCCGCGGCGACCAGCTCAACAGGGAGCCGCGGGGGTGGCGGAGGGGGAGAGCGAGGAGGCCGCGGGTTTCGTCATCCCCACCGCTTCCGCGGTGCAGCCGCCGGACAGGTCGGTCGAGGCGATCCATCACATCTGTCTCTCTGAACATCTTCGTCCACTCCGTCCCATAAATAGCTGCAGCTCCCCCGGGATCGTTAACAGGGGATCGAGAGTAGAGAGAACCTACTTGATCATTCCCCCCTGTTCACGCCGTTTTCATTGCTCGTTGGTGGGGGAACGAGAGCTTCTGGACCGGGCACATTGCGCCCAACACGCTTGTCACGTGCATATATGCTCCAAGTTGCTGAATTAATTTTTTGAGATTTTTTAAAAAATAAATTATTATTAGAATTGAAGTTATAAAAATTATTATTAAAAATATATTAACAGACATAACACAGCGTAAAATTATATTGTATAAATATGTCATCTTTATTTGTTGTCATATCATTTTTTGTCAAAAAATTGTAAAAAAATACCCTTATATATCATCAGATGGCATTTATTCATAATTTAATTTTATCCAGTGATATGATTGTTAATACATTTTAAAAAATAATTTTTATAAATTCACATTATATAATAATTTATTTGTAAAAAGTTTCTTCTTTACAAGTCATAACATGCATGACGTTACCGGCTGCTGTTAGCAAAGAATGTCTTCATGTCCGTACGACAAAACCCAACAATTGAGTTTTGAGTTTATGACACCGTAAAATAATATATTTTTAGATTTGAGTCATTTGACATATATATATATATATATATATATATATATATATATATATATATATATATATATATATCAAGTTGAACATATATTATAATTTGTTGATCAGGTGTCCACTGTCTATTGTAATAAAGGGAGAGAGATTTATAACATAATTTATTATAAAATTGCATCATGAACTTATGTACACATGTTACAAGAGTTACAAGAACAAGGACAGAGAGGGAGGGGGTACTGAATCTGAAACCTGCAGGAAGAAAAACGAAAGTCCAGACACAGACAGTCAGACACAGACACATATATAGATGCTCACAAGCAGACAGTGATAAAGGGAGATCCAGCTGTGACCGGAGACTCATAACAACCGCCGAACTGCCGAAATTCTCTTGGGAGAGAAATAGGATCGAGGGAGATTTATAGCAGCCGGCAACGCCATTCCATGACGTGCAGAGAAGAGCCATGCAGCCCTGATCACCTGTGATTGGTTCACAGTCGATCGCATGCATCCCCGCCGCCGCATATAGATATACATATACGTATCAAGCAACATCTTAACGAGTTGAATGCATATTTCTCTCGATCCTCCTATTCGCATCGATCTCTTTCACCACCACCAAATTAAAGGGTGAAGGACGCCAGCCTTAACCAGCGTCGAGCGGGGTCACCACGGCAAGCCAGTGGCTCAGCTCATCGCCGGCGGGAAGGAGTGGTGCTGCGGGTCTGGCGCCCGCCCTCCAGGCACCAGCCGATCTTGTAATCCTAGCTCTTCCAACATGGCCCGGGGGCTCCAGCTCCTCACCAACTCCCTCGACGCAGAAAACCTCTCGCTAGCCAGCAGTACTGCTGTGGGGCGGGCACCACCAGAGCTCCCTGCCAGCCGCACGAGCAAGCAAGAGGAGCACCCATATGCAACTTTCAGACTACTGGCCGCCATGGCAGAAACCTTACAATCGAGAGGAACGTGTGCAACACACGTGGGTGGGACGTCGACGGAGCCTACAGGGGACCTCTGTATATAAATATGTAGTGGCTCGGCCGGCCGGGTGCGGTCCCAATTAAGCGGGGGCTTCAAAGGATTAGCATTGCGAGCTGCGATATTAATGGATGGCCGTCTCTCATGCGGAAAAATCCCACCGCAGCCGCTACCGGCTGCTGCCGCCGCAGCCGCGCGCAGTGGGACGATCGACATTCACGTACGCCATGATTTCTCCACTGCGACGCCGCCAATGGCTTTGGCTTCTCGTGCGGCCTATAGCGGCGGTGCATGCTTGCAATTTTTGGTTGTTATCCGTGGGTGTCCTATAAATTAATATAAGTAACCACATTGCTCTTTTTCACACTCTTCAACACACACGCACACATAACACTACGAGAGGTGGAATTCCATCTTGAATTGTATAATACTTATAAACAAATAACACTAGCGTAATTAAGTCAGAGTGATTAAAGTTTGAAAAATTACTTATATACCCCTAAAAAGAATAAATTATTATTATACCTCCATCTTTATAGAATCTATAAATTGTGCCATCCAATTCATTTAACCAGAGCCGTGATATCCATAGGATTACACTCGCAAGAGGCGACGATAATAATACAAGTGAAGGGACCGTTTTAGCCCGCAGTGGAGAGAGAAAGAGGGAGAGGATGGGGTGTGAGAGAGAGAGGACGGAGTGAGAGAGTCAGTGCCGCCTTTGACGTCGGCACCCACTGTCGGTGCGCGAGAGAAAGAGTGGAAAGAAAGATGCGGGGAGAGAGAAGATAAAATAAGAGAGAGAGAGATAGCGTGGGAGGGGAAGGGCGCTAGAAGGGTCTTCCCCTCCGACGGCAGCACCCCCGCGATTGTAGATGATGTAGAGAGAGAGAGAGAGAGAGATGCAGAGATAGAAAGAGAGGACATGTGAGAGAGAGAGAGAGAGAGAAAGCGCGGGAGGGGGAGGGCGCTAGAGGGGTCTCCTTCTCCGGCGATGGGACCCCGCGGGTGTAGACGGCGAAGAGAGAGAGAGAGTTGCAGAGATAGATAGATAGAGGACAGGGTGAAGTAGCGTGAGATCTTAATTAAAGAGAGAGAGAGAGAGCATTGGAGGGGGTCGTCCCCTCCTACGTTGACACCCCCTACGGGTGAGAGATAGAGAGAGAGCGTCAAAGGGGGTCACCGCCTCTGTCATCTCGACACGCATTGTGAGTGAGTGTGTGTGTGTGTGTGTGTGTGAGAGAGAGAGAGAGAGAGAGAGAGAGAGAGAGAGAGAGAGAGAGAGAGAGAGAGAGATGGGGAGAGAGAGGGAGAGAAATGATATATATATAGAGAGAGAGAGCGAGTGACGAGAGAGAAGTCGCTCCATGTGGGAGTGACTTCAATCTGAAGTCTCTCCTACTCAGAACAACTTCATGTTAAAAAATAAAAAAAACACAGAACTCGTTTTCACATAGGGAAAGTTCTACACTCTCACCTCTCTGTGCCCCCTTTATATCTCTCTACTCTCTCTCTCCTCGTATGTGCCCACATGCACTCTCTCTCTTTGTCTCCCTACTCTTTCTCTCCTCGTCTACACCCCCTCTCTCTGTCTCCTTACTCTCTCTCTACCCTCATTTGCCCCCTCTCTCTGTCTCCCTACTCTCTCTCTCTCCTCGATGTCGGAAATTATTGCTTGTCCTCTCTCTCTCTCTCGTCGATGACAAATAAGATAGTTGTGCCCCTCTCTCTCTTCCCTTCTCTCACTCTCTCACTAGTGCCAGAGAACATCGAGTATTATCCCATCAGTCGTCGAGCATCACCCCATGCCACTATCCTTGGATGCCCGCGCGGCAAGGAGCAATCAACTAGAGAGAGAGAGAGAGAGAGAGAGAGAGAGAGAGAGAGATAAAGTTAACTAGGGATAAGTTAATCATTTATCTCTGTTTACTCACTTAGAGTTAACTACCGTGAGCCGTCGTTGATGGTAGGAACACAATGATGAGTTTTTTTTGAGTTTTTGGGAGTATACAAGTAGAATCCATAAAAGTGAGAGTACAATGATAATTCAATCTTTTTTCGGAGTTATATAGATAATTCTCCCTTACAGTTTTAGTCGAAATAACCTAGCGTTTAACCTCCCGTTTGATTGAAGTATTAATTTGTCTTGATACTAATGTTTTTACAATCGACGATATATCATTTAATCAATATGGGATTATTGTCCGGGAGATTATGTCCAAATATTCTAACACTCTCACTCACGGCCAAGATGGGCCGTAGACATCAATTGGGTGGAGGTGACAAGAGGAGTTGGGTCGTTTGGCATGCTGGGATATCACGTTGAATCCACAAAATCGCGGTGTTGAGATACAAAGGTCCAGAGTCATAAGCACATGAACCACAACTCATTTAATCAATACGGGACTATTGCCCGGGAGACTATGCCCAAATATTCCAACAGAAAAAAGATCATAGACAAAGGGTCATAAAACTCTCAAATTAACATCGGTTTGTAATATCTTAACGGGAGTTCATTTGTTACAGCACACTAAAATCTTCTAGTGCATACGTGAATATAAAAGTTAATAGAATGTGATCAAAAACCTACTATTAGTAATCATATCAAATTATTAATGTTGTTGTTATGCAATACAGTAATCAAATACCCCCTCGACGATCTAAACATAGCATTGCTTATGCATCGTTTATGTGCCTTTTCTTCTGGGTTCCAAAAGCCAAATCTTTTGAGCCCACTCACAGTGTTGCAGCCCAAACCACTTGATTGGATACATTGCTTCAACATGGCCACCTGGACCAGACTTTCCCTGGCCTCATCCATGCCAAGTCATTGTCGACTCAGCTTTTTCCATGGACGCCGCATACCATCTTTTGACACAAAAATAGATATGTGAATATCAAATCTTCACACCCTCCATTATCTTAAGTGTGATCATCATTTTCGTCGAACTAGATAATGACATCAGATGGTCCTCTTCTGTATTCGGTCTGAATAGGCTAAGGATGATCATCATTTTACCCAATTGAATATTGAATATACGCCCATCCATATCTATCCAATATGATCAATATGTACAATTCACTTGTGGTCATCATTTTTTATCATATGATCTATGACTTGTCGACTCGATGTGACTCACATTGACTCGAGCATATATCATACTGTATGTGAGTTGGGTCGAGATGAACGAGTCGATACGAGTGACACCCGAGTCGTTTTAAATCAGGTTAGAATCTCTTAAAGTTAGATTGTATCATATCGTATCTGAGTCAAATTGAGTCAGAAAGTATCACCGAGTTAGCGAACCCTAATCTCATCAATTCTCACAAATGTCAAACTTTGTGCTTCTCACGGATCCTTTTTATTTTCTTACGGTGCCTCCTATGCACCTCCATCTTTACTTATATCTACATCATCGAAAGAGAATGGTTATGACAAGATCCCCTTATATAAGGATCAATACGAACAATTTTTTGAAGGATACCAAATTTTTAAGAGGGTCTTACCACCACTTCTTTAATAATATAGGTATTAATTAAAACAAAGGCGCATATACAGGAATCCCATCCCGAGAAACAAGGGGAGGGTAGAGTCAATGCAGCATTGAGAGCACCTATTTTTTTTTTGGATGAGTTGGACATAGTTTGAGGGACATTTAAGATAATTTGAGTATGAAAGAGACAAAGTATGAAAAAATGATTTCAGAAGCATTGGCAATATGGGATGAGGATGTGAGGAGCATTAAAATGACGTTATAAAATTAACCCACTTGATTTGTATTGCTCCATGCAATCAAAATAAGTGGAATAAAAGAGAAGTTAATCTATTGTCGAATAGGGATAACCCATTATACCTGTTCAAAGTAAATACCTGGACATACTATCCCAAGAGAGATAACTTTACTTAAGCCTAACACCCAATCAAAGTATGGTTTGTCGACTCGGTCTGACTCGAGTTGACTCGGACGTGTCGTATCGTATCTGAAAAAATTTGATACGCTGCGGATCACCCCCAAGATCGGTCGAGTCGGGCCGAGTCACAGTGAGTGAGAGAGAGAGAGAGAGAGAGAGAGAGAGAGAGAGAGAGAGAGAGAGAGGGGGGGGAGGAGATAATACACGTCGAGTCGGGTCGAGTTAATTATAACTCGAACGTATCGTACCGGATCAGAGAAGATCCAATCCAATTAAGATCATCGAGTAGACGAATCATAAATCAAAGAGAGGCATAATTAAAGAACCATTGTTGGCCCCCCCCCCCCCCCTCTTAATCTCAACGTGCCCCCACTCGAAGCAAAACGCCTTGACCAGCCTACAGACGCAATCTGCAATGTCATATCACTGAAAGCTCTATCTCACTTTATAATCCTCCAAAGATGCCTTTTTCAATCCAATCCAGTCTGAAGATAATGCCCATCGCTTGGTGGGTCACTTTTGAATCTGCTTTTTCTTTTTAGGTAAGAAATTATATTAACCATGGGTCGATGATAGCAGTAGTACTCATGCATGTATGACACCTTTTCGCTACGAAAGAAAGAGAAGGGAACCGTGCATATCATAACACGTACCTTTCCCATCAGTTACCGTTGGACAGCCCATACGAGCATCTTCGCCATCTATACCTAGTTGCATGCTAATCTCCCTTCACATATAATTATGAGGAAATTTCTTTTTAATATAATGTGGAGGTATATTAGGGGTGTTCACAATTTGATTCAAACCTAAAAATTGAATCGAATTTATTTGGTTCGATTCGATTCAGTTTGAATCTAAATTCGGTTCGATTTGATTTCTTAACGTGCGAAATCGAATCGAACTGAATAAATTAAATTTATTATTTGTATTTATTAATATTATATAATAAAGATATATTAAAATAGTTAAAAACATAATGACATGTATTTATAAGCATACAAAATATAAGTAATTTTATTTTTATTTTATATACATATAATTTATTAAATGTATATATTATAATAAGGTATAAAAAATTCGATTTGAACTTAATCAAATTAAATTTGTTGGATTCGATTTGGTTTAAAAAAAGAGTCCCCAACCCAAATTGAACCGTGGACACCCCTGGAGATAATATTAAACTGGGGACCACCCTCTTGCAGAGGGGCAGGGTGTCCACTCCGCCACACGCATGACCATGTATGTGTAAATTAACATGGTCAAGTACGAGCATATGAGATGAGAATGATCATGATCATGATGTGAACATACAGATGACTATAGGATGAATGAGCCGAGTCTTCTTCGTCACATACGGATTCTTATAGTTCTTTCCTGTACGTGGATGAGACTGCACAGTCTACATTGAACTATACTGCAGTGAGATATAGTATAATTTATTGTCTGAACTAAAAGATGACGTTAGTTGTGGCATCTACACATTTATATATATATATATATATATATATATATATATAATATAACGACGATCGATCGTGCATGTGAAGTGCTTGCTTTCCTCATGAAACCCGGTTTAAAAAATGCCATGAACACCAAGAGATGATGATGCATCCCCGGGACATACATACATGTGGCGGCCGCCGAGGACCTTAAAAGTCTGCAGTTCCCATTCCATGAAACGTCTTTTATATTGAAAAATATAATTATTCGTATATATGCTAATAAGATCATCACCCTGTCGAGTCACACACATAGTTTATATTTTATAGTACAATAGAATTATCTTCTTATCCACAGAGATCATGAGCTTTGCGGTCTTAAGAGTTTTTTTTTAAAAAAATTATTATTATTATTATAGCACATCTGTGCATGCAGGCGGAAAGGGAATTTAGGTAGGGAGAGGACATTCGTGAACAGTCTTAGTTTGGACGGTCACCGGCCCATCCACATGCAAAGGGAAGGTTTAACGGATAATTAAGCAATTAAAGATGATATCTATGATCACAAGGTGGGATAAAGAGATAAGAATGAGGAGATAAACATTAATTATTTGTTTTTATATATTTTGTTTTCTTTTGTCTCCACTCAATGAAAAACCATTTTCATCACATACCTATATATATATATATATATTCATGGGGAAGCTGACTTGGACTAAATCCTCATTTGAACAACGATGGATGAACGTAAAGTGCACGGCACAAAAATAGATCTGTGAGTCTTTCTATGAACTATATATAAGACCGTGAAAATAAATATTAAAATAAAAAGCAAACTAAACGTCATAATTATATTTTGATCCCACTTCCTAACTATATTATTATAGGGCTAGCTATTTCCAACGGACACTGTTATTAAAAGATGGCCACTTGGATCCAAATATCGACACGTCGCCGTGAATGGGAGACCTCTCTCTCTCTCTCTCTCTCTCTCTCTCTCTCTCTCTCTCTCTCTCTCTCTCTCTCTCTCTAGGGTACCTCTTGGCATTGGAGGTGAGTGGGTTAAGAAGTGAGTGAGTCTACGTGGTGGCGGGGGATGAGGAAGGGAGGGAGAAAAAGAGGAGGACCCGCCCTCTCTCTCTCTCTCTCTCTCTCAAAGGAAGGTCAAACAATTTATTTCCAATATCCTCGACAAGGTTTTAAATATCTTCATGGGGGCTCCATGATTCGGGATCTTTCTTAATTATTAATCATTCGTGGATTGGCTTGTAGCAAGATTTGAGAAATTAGTATGATATATCTCGTATCACATGTATCAGATTGTACTAATCGGTGATCGATATGACTATGCATAGTACGCAACTAGTAAATTACTCATAATCTTATAAATATTTTATATTAAATATATCTCTATAAGTGGTTAATTTAATTTGGTTCGAAGCGTTCACGTGAAACTCTAAGATTAAGAGTGCAAGTGTTTCTTACCATACATGATATGTAACTGATACATTACTCATATTTTTATAAATATTTTATATTTTATATTATATTAAATATGTCTCCATAAGTGATTTGATTCGAAACGTTCACGTGAAACTCTAAGATTCAGAGTGCAAGTGTTTCTTATTTTTTTCACCATTCTTCCCGTAAGTTGAAGAAAAATTAAGTTGAAAGTGAGATTTGAACCCATAACCTTACGTGCTCAGATCACAGACGCGGTAATCAATTGTGTCATATATAATTTTTTATCATATTTTATCATATTAAATATTTATAAAATAATATCTATTTTTTGATACACACTGATACGATGCGATATGATGTCGTATCGTGTCGTACCGATAAAATATTGATACGATCGATACAATCGGACTGACAGACCCTGATAGAGAATATGAAATGACCTAACTAGTATGGGCACACTAACCTCATCATGCATGACACCAGTGGCGGAGCTAGGAATATTTGAAAGGGGGGGGTAAAATAAACTTAATATAATAAAAATTATTTATTTCTTTCAAATAGAAGATATATTACAAGTGAGTTATTCACGACGAGTCTTCATATTCTGAAAGCGTTGCGTTATTGCTTCATTGTCAATGCTCTCGAATACTTCCTTCTCAATATATGTAGTCGGAGTTAAAAAAATAAATCTAGACATAAAATATGTGTAATCGGAGAATCAACCCGGAAATAAATTTATCCGTACACCTTTTGACGTCCCTGCACAATCGCAATAATTTCTATGCCATTCATATGCAAGTACCCGAGTCGAAAATCACCAAACCAACACAAGCACAATCACATACAAAATGCACCAGATTTTTAACGTCGAAAAACCCCCCACGACATGGAGGGAAAAAAACCACAAGGCAAACCGACATCACTCTACTATGAAAAATAGTAGTACACAGTTCCTCTCTCAAGATTTGCCCAAATCTTGAGAAATACAAATAAGAGAGTGGAAGAATACGGAATTATCTTACACAGAATAAATCTCTAAATCAAAAACTCCAAGCCTCACTTTGATATATGGTTAGTCCTGGGTTAGTCATAGTTTAGCCTAGGTTTAACTATTTTTGAAGTCCAAATTACTTTGATACTTAAACCTGGACTAAATCGGGAGGATGAGCATTAAACCCGGAGTAACCCTGGACTTCGAAATCCACCTCCAGAGGTGGATTTAGAAGGGTTAATCCAACAATAAATGCGCAATAAATGCACCCTCTCTCTCTCAATATTTTACTTATAAATATTATTGGGTTAACCCACTAACTATCAAATCACAATAGATTCAAACTAGGTTAGCCACCTACTTATTTCCGAGTTAATACTCTTGCTATCAAATCAAAAATAGGCTAACTATGGACTAACCTAAGTAGTTTAATTTAATCCAAATCCCCTACCAAAGTGAGGCCAAGCGAACAGGTAACACCAGAAATAGGGCTCACAAGATCGAGCTCGTTCTCTTCTTCATCTTTCTCCCTTACTTCTTCTTCTTTTTTTACTCTCTATCTCTTTCTCTCCCTTCACGAAGGACGCTAGAGAGAGAACCGTTGCCGCGGATGCGTTTTTCTGTTTCACAAGACCCACCAAGAAGCTTGTTCATGTTTTTAGGGTATTAATTTAAGATATGGTGGGGGTATAATGCACCCCACCCCTCCTCCTTTTAACATGTTCTAGGCCCATCAAATGACTGGATATCATGGGCCCAAAAAACCCAACATAAGATGGGAGGCAAATGTAAAGAATTCAAAAATTTTACCCAAATCAAGGGGGGGCCCTTGCCCCCCTGGCTCCGCCAGTGCATGACACTGCCTCTAGCAAGATATATATCAAAGAATTAATGGACCACGTCTTGTTCGAATATGGGGACCTCCCCAAAGCTTTTATTATACAATCCAAAGTACAATCTGAACATCACGATCTCTGAAAAGAGAAAAACCTCTTGGGACTCACAGGGTAAAAGGCAGATCAAGCTGGCAAATTGGCAGGGGAAGCTGCCGGATATTATTGGCAAACCGCATGCATCAACCTCGCGGTGGCTACATGCAGTAGTGTTGGAGAGTCTCCATGCATGCCAACGAGGATGCCCCGGCCAACAGCAAAGCAAGCCAGCTGGTGGGTTTGGGAAGACAGCATGCCAACATGCACGAAGAACAAGTTTGTTGAGGGTGTCTGACGTGAGATCTCAGGAGTTCGTGGAATGGTGCTGAGGGTCCGGGCCGCCGGGGCTCACCCTGTTGGGTGCGTACACCTTCGTCCCCCACCCCTCCCCCGGCAACGAACCCCTGGAGAGCGCCGCCGTTGCTCTGCCGCCGGCAGCTGCCGGTGCTCTGGACAGCTCCTCCGCCACCCTGTACTGGCTCGGGTCGAGAGATCGGGACTCCGAGCTGCCGAAGGAGGTGGAGAGCACCAAGATGGAGCAGACGACGAGCTTTACGCCCAGCATGTTCCTTTGCCACAGAGGAAGGAGTTGAGTTCTCCTCGTCTTAATTCCTATGGCGAGCTCACTTAATTGCCACTGTGTGCGAGAGATCATGGGAGGTTCTCGGGGTTTATATAGACGAGCAACTCTTTGGTTGGTTCTCGCTTCTCTTCTTGTTTTTTTTTTTTGGGTGCTCTTATCAAGTGGAGCATGGTGGCGTCCAGGCGTGCCGCTGCTCGACCTGTTGTAGGTTTCGGCCGTTGCCTCGTCATCTTGTAACGGCTGTTTTAGCATCTATGCGTCGGGGTTCTACGTATGCATCCGCTTCTCAACCTTCAGCTTCGTAAACTGCCACCCTGCATGATGCTGGCTGCCCAGTGGGGTACTTGATCCACTATGCTTGACATGCTCTTTTTCTTTTCTCTCTCCCCTCCAAGGGTGTTATTGTTAGAATGTGGAGTCGGAACTCGTTATCGTGCGTCCTCACATGCGGATCGACCTGTACGGTCAGATCACGGGGTCAAGAGGACAGCGCCCCTTACGGGGGTTTCCAAGGACGGAGCTCCGGAACAAAATTTATGTTTATAGCAGGGGCATTATTGTCTTTTGTTCCCTAACTGTTGGGCGCCCTAATCTCCTTGTATATAAGGGCTGCGAACTCTCTCTTTGTATTGGACCTGTATGTGTTTTATCATAGTGGAAACTCTATTGCGGCCGTAGATGTAGGAAGGTACATCGCCTCCGAACTACGTAAATCTTGATGTTCTTGTAGCTCTCTCTCTCTCTCTCTCTCTCTCTCTCTCTCTCTCTCTCTCTCTCTCTCTCTCTCTCTCTCTCTCTCTCTCTCTCTCTCTCTCTCTCTCTCTCTCTCTCTCTCTCTGTGTGTGTGTGTGTGTGTGTGTGTGTGTGTGTGTGTGTGTGTGTGTGTGTGTGTGTGTGTGTTCGCGTGTGTGGGGGGGGGGGGGGACTCAAGTGTGAATCTACTCAGACGTCAGGACACGTAGGGTCACGTACACTTGGTGCCGATTCAGACCGCGGATTAGCTTTCCCAACGCGGACGCAAGTGTGTTCTCATTTCCTTTCCCTTCCCCCAATTGATCTCGTTCTCTCCCATTTTGCGTCCAGTGCAAACCCAGGCCTCGGCCAACCGGGGGCTTCTGTTTCACTCTCATGACATGGCTTCCTCTCCCCCCAAGTCCTCCAAAGCTTGCCGATGAGGACTCCACTTGTCAAACGATTGGGCGGCGCAGTCGGTTCTCAACTTCCAATTAGTGCAGCGAATCGCCGTGAAATCCCGGCACGGAGAAGGAAGAAAACAACGTCCACAACAGGTACCTGTACGTACGTGTTCCTTATCCTAGGTTTTAAGCGTCACACCAGCACACTGGTGCCCATCTGCCTATCACACGGAGCTTTTGTGGGCATGGCACGAATGCTTTCAACTAGCTGCCGCTGATATATATGTTGTGTAAAGATGGCACGCTTTCCCTGTCGAGTACCAGATCATATATATATATGGTCTACCATATATACGTACACCGTTCCAGGGGTACGTTGAACCTGGTGGCCGTACGTTCCGAGCTATGGCGCCTATCGAACAGTACTTCCCTGTCTGTGGCCTTTCTTGCCCATTGAAGGCCAATGTTAGTGCATGGTAATGCTAGCTAGTTTGTGCAGTGAAGAGGCATTCATGCCGACCTAATTAATGTGCCCACGAATCTACGTACGATGTGATATATATGTATATAGAATGCCCGGTCCTGGCAGAAGGATTGGCTGCAGAATCACTTGAGGACAAAGACTAAGATTGAGGGATTCTTCCATGAGCACAATGGAAGAGTTAATGGCAAGATCTGCACTGGACACAAGGCACCACTCCGAAGGGAGTCTCGTTCCGCCACTGAGCATCCAGTTTTTGGCAAAGGAGTTGTGCATTGAGGCATGGTTGATGTCAGAGACAGGTAGCTCTGAGAGTTCCTGAGCTGGAAATCCACGCAGTGCCCGACTGCCTGCATAGGAGAACACCCAAAACCTGACGAGGGGTTGCATTATTTGGGGATGGGACGCCATGAAGGTGCAGTACCTTTCCCCACTCGCAATTCTTATCCTTTATCATTGCTCTTAGTGGGGCCTTTATAAAGAATATATAGGGTAAGCCTTGTCACTGGATTTCATTCGTTGACTTCACATTTGCTTATGGATTGGTTTCAAAGCTTTTCAAAGCCCATGTTGGGGTTGGCAATTAATAAATAAGAACAAACCCTAGGTGTGCTGAGAGATGGACGGTCCACTGATGCCTTCAAAATTTGCTTGCTGATTCAAATAACAAATGCCACAAAAGCAAGGACGCACACAACGCAAACAGCATCCTAATTACACATTTCAACGTTTCGTCCCTATCTTAGGATGTGAACGGCATATGTCGATCCTCGATATGTAGTATAGTTGGACTCTCATATGAACGGATAAAGAACAAATGGACTCAGAGAATGTATGAGTGATAAAGTGAAGAGAACAGGCCTAATCAACTAGCCTATGTTATCATGGAGAGGCTTAAGATGCTGCTGTTTCGCACGCGGAAAAAACATAATGATAATTTAACGTGTTCATTTATGGAACAAATTAAGATGCACCCTACTAGTTACTTAACATGTGCCCGATTATTTCTGTATTTTATGTTTATCAGATAATTAAGGGTTCGATTACTATATTTTTTTCTACCGGTCGTAATCGGTATTTATTTACATCGACATAAAATCCGAACATCTTTAATTAATTAATTACCAAAGACATTATTAAACTTCTAAAATATTTATTGTGAATTTGTGATAGTGAAGGTTTTACTCATAAATCTAACTGTTGGATTTACATTCAATTCAAATCTGGCCATCACGTTTATTTTGAGCTAAACTTTAACCGTTGATTTGTTTTCAATCAAGATTCAGTCATTGGACTTAATCCAGATTAAAATTTATTCTGTTGATTTTGAATTTCATTCCAATCGAGCCGTTGGATCGTCATATGACTACTATGGACCGTCCGATGATCATTAGGTCGGCTTGGTGTCTCTTAAAAGATATGTTCATATAAGACGGGTAGATTTGTAATTTTTTCACAAGTAGAATATACTTGCAATTTTATTACAAATAGGGATATTTATGTAAGTTTTAACCACTCTTGGATATTAATGTAACTTTGCAAACTAGTGAGGTATATCTATAATTTCTGAGCATGTCAGGGTTTTCCTACAATGTACTAAACATTATGGGATTTTCCCATAGTTTTTGTGTATTTCTATAATTTTTTAAAAAATTAGTGTATTTATGTAATTTTTGTAACTTGTGAGGACTTTTATGTAATTTCTTATATGAGCATAAACTTTCCACGCGGACATGATTTTTTTTGAGAAAAATATATAATTCTTTTATATTCTTATGGAATTTCCGTACAATTACAAGAGATTTTCGGCCAAAGTAAAGGTATACATGCAATAACAAGAATATACCCTTGCAAACAGATTTTACAAGATCAAATAAGACAAACAAATAACTCTTTGGGGATGAAGTAACTTTCGACCCTTTATCTCAACATTTCAAGTTATTGAGTGTTCTTGAGTGTGTCTTTGGGCTACGTGGGTTTGCCTTTGTGTTCTCTTGCCTTCCTTGTATGTTTTTGTAGAATGAGCTACCCTCCCTATTTTACAGGGATTTTACCGAGGAGAAGGCCTACGTTCGTCACTTGTTGGGTATTCATTACCCATGGGATTCTTCCGAATAAGAGGTCCATCCCCCTTAATAGGTGGAAGTGGAAGGAAGGTGTGAGTTTTCCCGACTCGAGATAAAGGGAGGCCGAAGTCAACCTTCTCCTCCCCCCATTTGACCAGGGAGGTAAGTTCATCTTCTTCTCCCTTTTTTTTTCTTCCTTTTCTTTCTTCTTTTTTATTTTAAGTGGTGAGAGAGAGAGAGAAAGAAGGTGGGCCGCGCCCTTTGTGGGTTCTCCTCGACACTGACTTGCTATCGTTTTTTTCTGTGCCATGGAAACCATATCCCATCATACGAGAGCAGTCCATGGAGGCTGGGAAAGATCTTATTTGCCGGTTGATTTTACTGGTACGTGGTTTCATGCCACTATTTAAGGGCCACTTTGATAACGGGTTAAGGTGAATTAGGGTGAGTTAACCGGGCCGGGTCGGGTGATTTATTCTCTGTTTGATATTTTTTTCTTTAACCCAGGTCAGATAGGGTTAAAGTGGATTAACTCATTCCACTTAAATAGGTGGAATGAGTTGTTCCACCCGGGTTAGGGCCACTTTGGTAACGGGTTAAGTTAAGGACGGGTGGGCCACCCCGAGTAGGTCACCTGCCCTTAACCTAACCCGTTACCAAAGTGGCCCTAAGTGTTTGACATAATTCTGACGTACGAACACGCCAAAAAAATATTTATATTTTCTATCTCGCTGATAAAATGTATGCGTGACGCAACGGCAATGATTTAATATCATTTATCCCATCACAATGTTAATTTAAATTTTCATTCATTCAAATTAATTATAAAAATCATGGGGTCCAACAGCTCCTTAGTAATCCTATTCATTACATGTACATAAAAAACTATGCTGGCAAAGAGAAATCAACACGTAGAAAGCTACATATTACTACCAAGATAAGGATGCAGACAGTTGGCCTTCAGTTCGGAGTCCAGCCTAGCACTCTTAGTTTGCATTTCACTTGCACTTAGCATGTGTGGCTGGACTTTGAACCTCTGGTTTAGCAGTATGATCACAGAGTCCTCATAAAACAAAGAGAGAATCAACTACAAAACGCAACGAGAAGAGGGAGAATAGGAATAGAAATACTTTCTGCATGTGGTTTAGCTGTATAGATGATCACAGAGTCCTCATAAACCCGTTCATAAACCAATTAAGCACTCGTCAATGTATATATATTATCAATATATTTTTATATATTTATATCAAGTTTAAATCAATTTATTAAACTAATTTAAAATATTAAAAAATATTTTTATAAATTTATTTGTGTTCAGTTCAAGTATTAAATGCCTTCTTTTTGATATTTTTGATTTTATGAACGGTGATTTCGTTTACTGATCAGGACTTTCCTGTAACACCCGAATCCGTTCGAAACTTGAAAATAACTAAGCACTTTACTCCTGGAATCTATACAGATTCCAGATTCTCTAAATCAAATCCCAATGTCTTGAACTGTATAGAAAATACGGGTTTAACAGATGTTAGTATGTAAAATAGATATATTCTTTTATTAATACGTAACTCCTCATAGGAATGTCAGAATAGGTCAATATTAGAGTCGTTGAAAAGATAACTGAAAAATCTATAAATTTCATGTTGAACACTTTTTCAAATTTTGACGTTTGGAAGGATAACAATGAGATAGAGTAAACTAGTTCTTAGAAATCATATTATTAAGAGTTTTTATATATATAAAAAAAATTAAAAAAAATCCTAAAAGATCTACCCCACCCCCCACGTATGCCCCCCGTCCTTCTTATCCTCTTCCTCTCCATCTTATCCCCTCCCCCATCCTTATCCCCTCCTTCTTCTTATCTCCTCTCCACTCCCCCTATATAAAGCCCCCCTCTCCCCCTCTCTTTCCCATGTATACACCCCCTCCCTCTTCTTCTCAAACCTCTCTCTCCCTCTCTCTCTCTCTCTCTCTCTCTCTCTCTCTCTTTCTATTTTTATTTTCTCTTTTTTTTACTATCTATTATCTCTCTACTCTCTCTAATCTCTCTCCACTTTCTCTCTCTACTATTTTTTACTTTCTCTCTCTACTTTCTCTCTCTATTTTCTCTCTCTACTTTTTCTCTTTAAATATCTGTGACGACCCGAGAATCCGAATACCGGGAAGGCCCGATAATCCGAGATTCGCACCGCCGCCCACGAGTCGGGAGGGCTCGGAAGGGCTAAAAGGAGTGTGGAGGCACGAAGAAATAGAAAATAAAGCAGGACAACCAACAGCAACAAGCTGAAAGAAAGAACAACGACAGCTACAACAGAGTCCAGTCCAACAGAAAGTACAGTCTGAAGCAGTAAAACGTACCACATGCCAAGTGAACACTCGGCCCGGCAAGCTGGCAACAGAGAACCTCCGCTCCGCACCCTCGAACCTCGAGGAAGAACCGCCACACCTGAAAAGCAGGGAATGAGTCTCCAAACATAGACTCAGTAGGGATCCCGCGGAACCCCAACCGGAAGCAACGGCGGTAGCGGAAAGGAGAGCTACAACTACAGCAGGAACTGCAAACCGGTGGCCGGTCAAAAACTCGGCACTACAGCTACTCCTACTGCCAGAAGGCACACTTCGATCACGAAGTCGAAGCTATCAAACCACGCTAGTACCACCTACCGAAGTAAGAACACACGGCAACCACGCCGTAGAGGCCTGTCCCCCGGACAGCCAACCTGGACACGCTGTCCAAGGTGCAACCCCGACCATCCGATCGCGGGTACCGCACAACAAGACCCAACCTCGGTAAAGCCACTAGCACTAATCTCACGGCGCGAAAACCAACACACGCGCCACGGTGAAACAACCAAAAACTCAACGGTCGACACGACCGAAAACCCGAAGGTCAAAGTTACGGAAACTGACAGTCTGTCACTCCCAACTCGACAGGAGTACCACCCACTAGAAGCACAGTCGGTAGCGTCCCCTGACGTCTTACACCGCACCGCAGGTGAACCGCCTGACGTGGTAGGTCCTACCCGAGGCGCGAACACCGTACAAGTAACCACAAACAAGTGACTAGCTGGGGTCACGCCCGTCGACGTGCGTCCACAGTCCCCAACCACGTGTGCACACACAGACCACGCGTCCTAGGTCTGGCCCTCTGACTGGTTTTCCCCCGCAGCCGGACTCTGGCTACGACGAGGGGCCCGACGGAAACCAGTCTAACCATCCTCAGGGTAAGCCCGTACATCACTCCCTGGTGCGACCAGCACACGCGTACTGGTAGGCTACGACTAGTGGAGGGTCACTGAAGGAGTAGACTCTCAAGTCAACGGAAAACAACGTCCGAATCCGACGACGTACGGGGACCACCCCACGTACCGGCCCCGTCGCACGGTGACCACAGTCGGAGAAGAAACGGGACTCGCAGTTCACGGTCACACACGCAGCTTGCGCGAGAGTCTAGAAAACCCAAGTGACGCTAAGTCACTGGACTCTGGACAGTCCTCTAGACACACTACACCCAACGGTCCTTGAGTCACAAGACTCGGGGTCAAGACCGTTGCACACAACAGCACAAGGCCGTCGATCTAGCCCAATCTCTAGGTCCAAAACCACGATATCACGAATACCGAGACAGCTCACAAGCAACCAAGACTGTTCCCTCAGGAAGGGAACGCAAAGGATCAAGGCCACCCTCACGGGCCACACGGGAAACACAGAAGCACGATTCCCAGGGCAGCACACAAGCCACCACGATGATTTCCCATCTTGTAGCAAGCGGGAAACCTCCAGCCCCAAGCCGGATAACTGGACTCACAGTCCAAGGCCAAGCACATGGCCCACATGGGAATCGCCTTCCAAAGGAAACCCACGACATGCGGGGGAGATCCCACCGCACGCACACCGGTACACGGTAACTCGATCGAGCGTAACACGAAGCCCAACACGCGAGAAGTCACCCGGACTCTCAACCCTACGGGCACGCTAAACGAGACAACACGGTCCCTCCCGACACCCCAAAAACACAGACACAGAACCCATGGGGTGTCCGGGATACTCGCAAGGCCGTAGGTCGACCACTGGGTCCCAACCGGGTCGACCGGAGACCAAAACAACACAATCGGAACGCTAAAAGGTCACTTGGACCCTTAAGCTCACGACACGCAAAACGAGGTAAGTGGGACCTCCAGACACCCAAAGGCACGGTCACGGAACTCCACGGGGTGTTCGGAACACTCACGGGACCTAAAGTCAACCACTGGGTTACAACCGGGTTGACCGGGGGTCAAAACAGCGCAAACCGGGACCAGAACATAAGTGGTCACCCGGTGACCGCGACCAGATGGTAGCGGTCGACCGGCGACCGCGACCAGGCTGTCACGGTCGCCTCACAACCGCGACCAGCCTCGTTCAACCCCGCTGGTAGCGGTCGCCCGAGGACCGCGACCAGGTGGTAGCGGTCGTCCCCTGACCGCGACCAGACGAAGGCGGTCAATCGCACGTCCGCGACGCTCGAAGGTCTTCCGACCCAAACACGAAGGATGAAAGCGGTTCTCCCAGGACCGCTACTAGATGATAGCGGTTTCTGGTGGACCGCGATCATTTCGGAAAACCGGGAACGGCGGGAAAACGCCCAAAAATCCACGCCACGCCCCAATCATCCACGGATGAGGGGGAAAACATAGGGGAAGCTCCCCAACAACCCCTAGCATGCATCTATGGCCTCGGATCGGCCTAAAACGCAACGAATCGCTAGATCGGGCGATCACTCCCCAAAACATGATTTTCCCCAAAACGCCCCAAACGACCTGCTCGGCTCACCACGGCCTACCAAACTCACGGGAATTGAAGCGCACGAGCTGGGGGTCCATCACCCTACCTCCACCGAAGATTTCGTGCACCGTGGACGCCGATCCACGAAGAAAACGCCGTTGAAGCCTCGCCGTTCCACGAACCCACGGCTGAGCTTCACCACGCCTCCACCGCCTCGATCCTCATTCATCCTCGCCCGTGCCTCGCCCGATCCGTCCCCGCCTCACCCGCACTCCACCCCGTCGGCCGCCGGAGAGAGAGGGAGAGAGGAGAGAGCGTGAGAAGAGAGAGGGAGAGAAATGAGAAATGAGAGGGGAGAGAGAGAAAAGGGTTATATATAGGAAAATTCGGAAATTTGGAAAAATCCCAAAAAATAGAAAATCACACCCTCGCGATTCTCGGAACGCACCGATCGCAACGGTACCACTCGCGCCCAGGTGAACGGCCCGGTTCACCCGCAACGAGTTTCCGAAGGGAAAGCCGAAACCCACGCCGGGAATCAGAAAACACACGCTGAAAAAGCCGCAGAACGCCTCCGGGCCTCCGAAACGACTCCGGATTGCACCGATCCGAACACGAAAGATGTCCGAAACGAAATTTCGGACACAACAGAGTCGGACACTCCGAGAAACCAGATCCGAGACCCACGAACGAGGATCCAAAAAACCCGGGGCATTACAGCCCTCCCCCCTTAAAGGAATTTCGTCCTCGAAATTCAGGACCAAGCACGAAGTCCCAGGGGAAGAACACTGAACCAACTGACACGTTGTCAGAGCCCCAGCACAGAAAACCTCGATTCTCATGAAAACACGGATCCTGAGGAACACAGCCAGACTCACAATCACACACAACACCTCGCTCCTCGCGCCGAGCACACTGGCCAGCAGAGCAGGCATATACCAAAGGACACAGTCCGGCATCACCTCAGTCAACGTGAGAATCCACCATGGTGCCGCAGCCACGATCTCGCTCACCGAGGAAACACAACCCTCGTCACGAGAAACAGCTACTGATCCATCCAATGGTCAGCAGACAAATGGCACATCAGCTTTACAACCAGCTGACAGGTCGCACACCCTTCTCAAGGGGACAACCAAAACAGAGCCTCCACCGGCTCAAGCAGTCCTCTCAGCAGACCGCAACCAGAACATCGGCTCAGCACCAAGAAAACACCTCACACATGGTAAGCCGAAAGCCGGACACAACACTGTGCCAACTCTTGTCAGAAGACAACCTTCGACAAAGCCGAGATCCCATCCGGGAAGGCACATCACAGAAATGACCACCAAAGGTCTCGCTGGCACACGGCTCTCGCCACGCTCGAGCCCCAACAACCAGCATCTTCTGTCTCTGAAAAGACCATCCACTGGTCACCAACTGCTCGTCAACGGGAAACCTTCGCTTGCTCAGCTTCTTCCTTCTTTCCTGGTCCTCGACCGGTCCAAAGGAAACATTCCAAACCTCAGCAAGCCATCCGTCGACTCACACACAGACTGATGCTGCATCTCGAGCAGCACTCCTCTCGGACTCCGCATCCGAGCTCGAACATCGCTCCAACTCGACCCTCTCGGGGAGCACAACGAAACCGAATGATGGATCCTGGTGTCTCCAGTCATCACCTCACTGGACTCAGACTTACAGGGGAACCATCCCACGCTGGTCACCAAACCAGGGATAACAATTGCGACACCAACGTCCTATCAAGGACCATCCTCCGACGCCCATCTCACAAAAGGCCTCCGCCCACAGGCGTCACTCATCCATCTGGTCTCATCAAATCCTTCGATCAATCCAAGTGGACACCTGCCAACCCCGATTCCGCCCTTACCACAGAGCCACGGGACACCACCTGAACAGTGCTCACGGCGACCTAAGCAATAAACATCTCACCGTCACAATCCGACAAGACCGTAGAACCAACAGACACTGCTGTGGTCGGTCACACGGTTAGGCTCACCAGCCACTCACAGCCGCCAACCGGGACCCATAGTCTGCTAGCCCTGTCAATGGATACGGGAGATCCGGAAATCCGATCCGAAATTCACGCATTTTTCGGATTCGGATCAACCCATGGGACGTGAAGCGAGGAAGCCGCACGGATCTCGGGCGAAATTTCCTGATCCGAAATATCAATCGCCGGATCGGGTTGTCGGGGCGCCGTAAAAGCCTTCTTTTCGGGGCAGGCCTTTCTCAGTTTCTCCCCTTCTCGCCTCTCTCCTTCTCGACCGCCACCCTCTCCCTTCTCTAGGGTTTCTCCAGTAGCAGCGGCGATCTCTCGACGACGCTGACGCGATCTCCTCAACCACCCCCGACGGTGACAACCATAGGAAAGCGGAGCGAAGGGCGTTCTTGCAGCTTCTGAAAACTCCACCACTTCCTTCCTCCCCACGCACACGCCATCTCCTCCTCTTCTAACGTGCTCCACAGCCGGGCCTCCCCTTCTGCCCGCCTCCCGGTGGTCTTCGGCCACGGTGCTGCCATGGTGTTCTCGAGCTGCCTCAGAGGAATGGCGCACAATAGGGTTCGCGAACTGCCTACTCCTGAACTTGCTCTAGCTGTCTACTTTGTTTCCCAGATTATCTCTCCCCTACCCCCCTTCGCTTGTGTTGCTACTGTCTCTGATTCTTTTTCTTTCCATCGGAGGTCTCCTGGGTTTTTTGCGGTCTGTATGTTGTCCGATCGGTCTGTTGGTTTTTGTGATGCTGGTTTGATGTTGGAGGAGGGATATTTTATGTCTAGGAGCGGCAAAGTTTAACATGTCCGGATTGTGGTCCATGTTCCCCTCCATGTCTATTTCGATTCTCGTCTCGGACTTTTGCCCCAGTAGTTCAAGTTTTTGAAGTGGGCTGAGTTAGTTTGGCAGGTTTCGTCTAGTACACCTTGGTCGGTTTTAGACGTGAAAAGTTACAGCTTTCATATGAATAAGTGGTTTATCGCCGGCTTGGGTAGATCGATGTAAACTGTGTGACCTCGTCTTTTTATTTTTCCCCTTTTATTTACTGGGTGCTCCTTCTTACACAGGAAGCACTGGTTTTGCTGCTTGATGTTGGTCCACCCATGCACAAGGTTCTTCCGGAAGTTGAGAAGCTCTGCTCAATGCTTTTACTGAAGAAGGTAAGGGAATTCTCATCTTCTTCTTGCTCTTGCATTGTTATCCTAGCATTCTACACGGAAACTGACAACTGATTTATCATATAAATTATAATTTTTCACACCCCAAATCATGATACTATCTTTAACCTTTAAAGGTCCAACAAGAGGCACAAATTATGACAATTATTCAATCAGATGACTGAATGTTAAATACTTACTATAGTAGCATAAATTATTTTTCTTTGGCATCTACCCTAATAAAGTCGTTCTCACTTAAAATGAGGGATGAACTCACTTAGATCTCTTTGGTAGACTTTCCAGGAAAATATTTTGAGAATGAAGAGAGCCATTCCAAAGAACATCAATTTTGCGTGAACTCCATATGAACATCAATTTTGCGTTTAAATGAACTTCTTGTTGTGGTAAAAGAGAGTGCGGGACTTTGAGATCTATAATTTTATATTTACTTTAATTCTTTGCAGTGGCGAGATCTCATTTTCTTTAATTCTTTACAAGGGCCATGATCTTCCGATCTGTGTTTTGTTTTGAGCAATAATTCTTCACATTGTATATATTTTCTGTTTTCTGTTTTCTTTAAGACAACCCGTATTCCAATAGAAAAGGGGTCGCCCCCTGCAACTCCAAGCACCAAGAATTTAACGGGACAGGATGCAATGCAGTCGGCTTCTTGTTCAATTTAACTCAGAATTAGTAGTCAGCCCTTCATCAACTTTGAGTCCAACAGTTTTTTTTTAAAGGTTTGATCAATGCATTGTTCTCGATATATATCAGTTCACACTTTTTGAGTATCTGTTTTCATGGTTAGCTATCATCACTGTCCGAACCCTATTCCATTTATTTGAATTCTGGCCACATGAATCCCGTCCTGCGACTTTATTTTAGTCATTTGGATATTTGTGTGTTCAGGGTTAATTCAAGAAGTTATACATCTGGACTCCTTTTTTTTGCTAGTAAGAAAGTGCCACCATTTTTTATGTTAATGAGCAGCAGCTGTAATTTTTTCCCTTGTTGTCCCAGGTATATGGTTCAGCAGAGTTTAGGGGTTTTGTAAACTGATTTGTGGTGAATTTGACAAGTGTAAGAGATTTTGTTGTTTTAAGTCAGTCCGATTAGCCACCAATGACAAACTGGATTATGAGGTGGCTACGAACTATAAGCAAATTAGCTATTTCATTGATTGTACATGGTAATGTAACAAGCCATCACCTATTGGTAGACGCTGGTGCTTTCTTTTGGTCTCTTTGTTGAATTTTGGTTATTTGGTGCCTTTTGTTTTCCAATTAACATGTTCATATTGGATTGAGAAAGGAGGCAGACTGTTTGGAAGTGATATGAGTATCCAACTCAGCCTCACCGCTCCTGCTGCTATAGCTCAAGACCTGCTCATGCTCTTTAGCTTAATCTGTCGTGTTGATCTGTGTGTATATGGATGCTTGAAAGCACTCTTATGAGGGAATTATGTCCAGAGAAGATAAAATGGCCATCATCATATAAAATTTCAACTATGTGAGAGCATGTTTTATCATTACGCATTCTCCTACACGCATTGATCCGGGTAAGATCCGATTCCTGATCCTAACATGTAAATTTGGATATATAAAATAGGATTTCGGATCAGATCCGAATCCATAAGTTAAGGTTCGGATTCGGGTCAGATCCGGATCCGAAATACTGTTCCATTCTGAATTCGGGTCAGATCCGGATCCGGGATTAACGGATCTGAATTCGGATCATGAAAGATCCGATTCGGATCCGATCCATTGACACTCCTATAGTCTGCTAGAGACCACTTCCCCAAAAATGATCTCATCCGAGAACACGACTGGGAATACAAGTCGGCACCAAGCCACCGACTCTGACCAACACGTCCTCGACCACCGTCAGGCGACATCCTCAACAACCTCATCCAGGTCCAACACCGACGCCTGACTCGGCTTCCTTCACAGGAACAGGGTACTCATGCGGCGCACTAGTCAGCACTTTTCCCCAACACTCCATCCTGCCAGTGCCAACAACCATAATACCACGAGCAACGGCACGGCAACAACACGTTTCACACCGAGGAACCCATCCTCCGATGCTGAACGCGAACTCAGGAATCCACCCGTAGCAACCAACGCTACGATCCTGAACTAGTGGGTCACAAGCCCACCACACTTCCGCTGCGCACTCAAATCCGCGCGCACAGCCGAGAAAGCAAACACCGCCCAACCAGCACTCGTCCTTCCGGAACAGCGCCAGCACCCTCACACGACAAGGGAATGGCCACAACTTCTTACAGGCAACCACCCTGCCAAGACAAGGAACACCTCTCGCACGGACTTCATGGCACATGAAGGCCAACCAATCCGAACACACAATGCAAGACGACGATCCTTAGCCGAACGCAATCTCTCCAACCAAAGCAGAAACCAGCGCACTTCGACCAACGGAAGAACTCCACGCTCGACCTGACCTCGAACCTCGCGCACGCTGGAAATAGCACCATCCAGCACCAAGGAAAACCATCACTTCCATCAGGTCAGCGCCTCCGACACACTCGACGAGTGTCACGTCGGACCACAATCACAGCATCTCTCGATGCACCACCGCTGCAATTCCTCGAACTGCAACACGGCATGCCAAGAGCCGCAACATGAGCCATAACAACAACCGCCAATGCTCATCCTCGAGTCCCGAACGTACCGCGGAGCCTTTACATCTCAAGCCAACTCCAAGGCGAACACACCCCTTCGCATACGAGAGCGCATGAGCAAGACTTACTGGGACACCACAACCCAATCCTGCCTCGAAATCCGCAAGACAACCGGGACCGACACGCCATTTCTGACGCCACAGAGCACGACAAGATCATCAGGCTCGACGAAACAGCAGCTCACCGAGAAGATCCTCCGCTCACCTGAGCACACTTCTCGATCAGAACACCACAGGAGCTGGACAAACCTCAAGCTGGAGTGGCCAAAACCGACAGCAGCTCCCTCAGAGCACGCTCACGGCCACTTAACCACGAAAAATCCTCTCCAGCCACCTGACCATGCTGCAGGTTCCTCGAACGCAGCACCGCGAACTCACGCCTGCCAGTAACCTCTGCCCAACGCAGCAAAACCAGGGCCACCACCGATGAGGGAGAAGGCTCTCAACCTCAATCCTTAGACCCCACGCTGGCACGAAAGCCGCGGACAGCAACCACCTTCACAGCGCCGCACAGCGCACTCAAGCTCTCGAGCGAGAAACAAGGCGGAAAGCGAACACAAAACCCTAAGTCAGCTGCCGACTGTACTGGACCTTACGGACTCTGATCACTACAATATTTCGAATTCCTATGTACGTCCACAACAACCGCTCTGATACCAGCTGTGACGACCCGAGAATGCGATTACCGGGAAGGTCCGATAACCCGAGACTCGCACCGCCGCCCACGAGCCGGGAGGGCTCGGAAGGGCTAAAAGGAGTGTGGAGGCACGAAGAAATAGAAAATAAAGCAGGACAACCAACAACAACAACAAGCTGAAAGAAAGAACAACGACAGCTACAACAGAGTCCAGTCCAACAGAAAGTACAGTCTGAAGCAGTAAAACGTACCACATGCCAAGTGAACACTCGGCCCGGCAAGCTGGCAACAGAGAACCTCCGCTCCGCACCCTCGAACCTCGAGGAAGAACCGCCACACCTGAAAAGCAGGGAATGAGTCTCCAAACAGAGACTCAGTAGGGATCCCGCGGAACCCCAACCGGAAGCAACGGCGGTAGCGGAAAGGAGAGCTACAACTACAGCAGGAACTGCAAACCGGTGGCCGGTCAAAAACTCGGCACTACAGCTACTCCTACTGCCAGAAGGCACACTTCGATCACGAAGTCGAAGCTATCAAACCACGCTAGTACCACCTACCGAAGTAAGAACACACGGCAACCACGCCGTAGAGGCCTGTCCCCCGGACAGCCAACCTGGACACGCTGTCCAAGGTGCAACCCCGACCATCCGATCGCGGGTACCGCACAACAAGACCCAACCTCGGTAAAGCCACTAGCACTAATCTCACGGCGCGAAAACCAACACACGCGCCACGGTGAAACAACCGAAAACTCAACGGTCGACACGACCGAAAACCCGAAGGTCAAAGTTACGGAAACTGACAGTCTGTCACTCCCAACTCGACAGGAGTACCACCCACTAAAAGCACAGCCGGTAGCGTCCCCTGACGTCTTACACCGCACCGCAGGTGAACCGCCTGACGTGGTAGGTCCTACCCGAGGCGCGAACACCGTACAAGTAACCACAAACAAGTGACTAGCTGGGGTCACGCCCGTCGACGTGCGTCCACAGTCCCCAACCACGTGTGCACACACAGACCACGCGTCCTAGGTCTGGCCCTCTGACTAGTTTTCCCCCGCAGCCGGACTCTGGCTACGACGAGGGGCCCGACGGAAACCAGTCTAACCGTCCTCAGGGTAAGCCCGTACACCACTCCCTGGTGCGACCAGCACACGCATACTGGTAGGCTACGACTAGTGGAGGGTCACTGAAGGAGTAGACTCTCAAGTCAACGGAAAACAACGTCCGAATCCGACGACGTACGGGGACCACCCCACGTACCGGCCCCGTCGCACGGTGACCACAGTCGGAGAAGAAACGGGACTCGCAGTCCACAGTCACACACGCAGCCTACGCGAGAGTCGAGAAAACCCAAGTGACGCTAAGTCACTGGACTCTGGACACTCCTCTAGACACACTACACCCAACGGTCCTTGAGTCACAAGAC
Source organism: Amorphophallus konjac (assembly GCA_022559845.1). Classification (NCBI taxonomy): domain Eukaryota; kingdom Viridiplantae; phylum Streptophyta; class Magnoliopsida; order Alismatales; family Araceae; genus Amorphophallus; species Amorphophallus konjac. The sequence goes on from CM040124.1 coordinate 8,607,025, forward strand.
TCGGGGTCAAGACCGTTGCACGCAATAGCACAAGGCCGTCGATCTAGCCCAATCTCTAGGTCCAAAACCACGATATCACGAATACCGAGACAGCTCACAAGCCACCAAGATTGTTCCCTCAGGAAGGGAACGCAAAGGACCAAGGCCACCCTCACGGGCCACACGGGAAACACAGAAGCACGATTCCCAGGGCAGCACACAAGCCACCACGATGATTTCCCATCTTGTAGCAAGCGGGAAACCTCCAGCCCCAGGCCGGATAACTGGACTCACAGTCCAAGGCCAAGCACATGGCCCACATGGGAATCACCTTCCAAAGGAAACCCACGACATGCGGGGGAGACCCCACCGCACGCACACCGGTACACGGTAACTCGATCGAGCGTAACACGAAGCCCAACACGCGAGAAGTCACCCGGACTCTCAACCCTATGGGCACGCTAAACGAGGCAACACGGTCCCTCACGACACCCCAAAAACACAGACACAGAACCCATGGGGTGTCCGGGATACTCGCAAGGCCGTAGGTTGACCACTGGGTCCCAACCGGGTCGACCGGAGACCAAAACAACACAATCGGAACGCTAAAAGGTCACTTGGACCCTTAAGCTCACGACACGTAAAACGAGGTAAGTGGGACCTCCAGACACCCAAAGGTACGGTCACGGAACTCCACGGGGTGTCCGGAACACTCACGGGACCTAAAGTCAACCACTGGGTCACAACCGGGTTGACCGGGGGTCAAAACAGCGCAAACCGGGACTAGAACATAGTAGTGGTCACCCGGTGACCGCGACCAGATGGTAGCGGTCGACCGGCGACCGCGACCAGGCTGTCACGGTCGCCTCACAACCGCGACCAGCCTCGTTCAACCCCGCTGGTAGCGGTCGCCCGTGGACCGCGACCAGGTGGTAGCGGTCGTCCCCTGACCGCGACCAGACGAAGGCGGTCAATCGCACGTCCGCGACGCTCGAAGGTCTTCCGACCCAAACACGAAGGATGAAAGCGGTTCTCCCAGGACCGCTAGTAGATGATAGCGGTTTCTGGTGGACCGCGATCATTTCGGAAAACCGGGAACGGCGGGAAAATGCCCAAAAATTCACGCCACGCCCCAATCATCTACGGATGAGGGGGAAAACATAGGGGAAGCTCCCCAACAACCCCTAGCATGCATCTATGGCCTCGGATCGGCCTAAAACGCAACGAATCGCTAGATCGGGCGATCACTCCCCAAAACATGATTTTCTCCAAAACGCCCCAAACGACCCGCTCGGCTCACCACGGCCTACCAAACTCACGGGAATTGAAGCGCACGAGCTGGGGGTCCATCACCCTACCTCCACCGAAGATTTCGTGCACCGTGGACGCCGATCCACGAAGAAAACGCCGTTGAAGCCTCGCCGTTCCACGAACCCACGGCTGAGCTTCACCACGCCTCCACCGCCTCGATCCTCATCCATCCTCGCCCGTGCCTCGCCCGCGCCGTCCCCGCCTCGCCCGCACTCCACCCCGTCGGCCGCCGGAGAGAGAGGGAGAGAGGAGAGAGCGTGAGAAGAGAGAGGGAGAGAAATGAGAAATGAGAGGGGAGAGAGAGAAAAGGGTTATATATAGGAAAATCCGGATATTCAGAAAAATCCTGAAAAATAGAAAATCACACCCTCGCGATCCTTGGAACGCACCGATTGCAACGGTACCACTCGCGCCCAGGTGAACGGCCCGGTTCACCCGCAACGAGGTTCCGAAGGGAAAGCCGAAACCCACCCTGGGAATCGGAAAACACACGCGAAAAAAGCCGCGGAACGCCTCCGGGCCTCCGAAACGACTCCGGATCGCGCCGATCCGAACACGAAAGATGTCCGAAACGAAATTTCGGACACAACAAAGTCGGACACTCCGAGAAACCAGATCCGGGACCCACGAACGAGGATCCGAAAAACCCGGGGCATTACAATATCTCTCTATCTACTTTCTCTCTCTACTTTCTCTCTCTACTTTTTCTCTACTTTCTCTCTCTACTTTTTCTCTTTAAATCTCTCTTCTACCTTCCTTCTCTACTCTCTCTTTACTTTCTCTTTCTATTTCCTCTCTCTTTACTTTCTCTCTCTACTTTCTCTCTCTAAATTCTCTCTCTATTTTCTCTCTCTACTTTTTCTCTTTACTTCCAACTCTCATTCTCTTATTAATAAATGGAGAATAGAAGATAATACAACATCAAAATAATATAAATAATTAATAAACACTTGGACGGAGGATTTGAAACCTATTTGGATAATTTCGCCCTTCTATACGCATCTGAGATTGGACAATTATCTTTTCCTACGCAAAAGACTTTTACGGGAACTCGAGTGAGATACTAAAGTCAATTCGGAAGTCCATTCTACAGGTAGGCATGATAAACCGAGTGCATGTTATTCGTTATTTCCATTTCTTTGATTTGATTTTATTTGAAATGTAATTTAAGTCATTGATTTATTTAACCCAATGATCTATGTTTAGAATCAGTTATTTATTTAGTTATCATTCTAAAAAAATATTATTTTCCCTCTAATCTCTCTCTAGTTTCTCTCTAATCTCTTTCTATTTTCTCCCTCTACTCTCTCTCTCTCTACTTTAATCTCTTCGAATGTTATATATATTTAGTTAATAATATTAAAATACGATCTAGTTATTTTGTAAAGTTTAATGACAAGTTTTAAGTATTAAGACGACTATGTAATAAGCATTATAATAAGAATAAAAATTTAATTAAGCATATGGACTGTGTCACTTTAAGGAGGTGTGGGGCGACAAACCGCAGTTAGCTTCCGCTACGGGATTAGGCACATTTCCGAGGACAAACGGACTTCTGAAAAATCCGGAACCCAGAATAAGAAAATTATCTGGGGAATGGTGGAGTATTAACTCCCGATCCTGCGTGGTTGATCAAGGCCGACAGGCTCCAACGTTTAGACCTTTTATCTTTATGTCGACGTATGGATGCCTAGGTATGCGTTTGCTACTGCTTTTAGTGACGGGATGCCTGTCCAATATATGCTGCCAAATAATATGAAGTTCAGATTTGATATATGACTTTGATATGATCTGAGAATAAGTTCATCTGTATAAGCTCTGATTTAGCTAAGATATGTATTATGTCATATATATAAGTCAGATAAGATTTGTTATAAGCATTTGTTTATAAATCTGAAAATTACTTTGCTCTTTATATTTCTTTGCATTCATAGTATATGTACAATTCAGTGAAATTGTGATTAGCTTTATATATATCATGGATTTGCACAGTTTAGTATATGATAAGCATGTGATTGGTTTTGATGCCTACTGAGTCTGTGGACTCATATCTGTTGCCTAACCATTTCAGGAAACTGACAAGTGTGTACCTCGACTCCGACGGACAGTAGGTCGGAGGGTGATCCAGGGTTTAGTCTGGTTTCCGCCGCGCAGAATAAATCGATTTAGTTTTCTTTTGAATAAGGAATGTAAATATAACTTTTGAATAGAGATATGTAATATTCCGTATACGATGTAAATTATGTGTGTTTATATTATGGAAACGGTATGGTTATGTCTTTTGGAATATGCGATGATTTGACCTTTAACGCCTTGCAAATATTCGGCTCACAACACTTCCGTACATCCGCTGTGACGTCCCCGGACCCGATACGGGATCGCGGGAAGGGGGCGCCACAGCTATCAATCTCATGTTAAAGGAACACAAATATGCCATATACTTTTCTTTTAGGGATTTTTATAAAAATGCCATACTTACAAGTTTATTTATAAAACTATCACTCTTACTTTCGTACTATTTTTAATAATCTTGCTACATCGTGATTATATTTACAAAAATATACTTACCGCCACTGGCCGTTTGCATTCCCTTAAAATCTCTTATTTAACTTTGATTAATCTTTGACTAACTTTCAAATAAAATAAATATCTCTAATTTCTCATAAAATCTTTATCTCTCGTCTGTATTTATCTCTTTATCTCTACTTCTCTCCCTTTGGCACGGTATAATGATCAAAGTAACTCTTCTTGTATGAGTACGTACACTAGTCTAAAAATTAATTATATGGATGAAAATATATTTTTTTAAATCGTTAATGTAAGTTAATTGTGGGGTTATTATTGATAATATAATGATGCAAGAAAGTTATTAAAATTAATGTAAAAATAAAAAGAATAATTCTATAAATAAACTTATAAGGGGCACATCTTTGCAAAAACCCTTTCTTTTATAAGACTAAAGAAAAGGTGATATTAGTGTCATATTTATTGCCCAACATTTGTCCACGATTAACCCGCTATATGGCACGCCTTCTATTTCTCAAAGTTAAAAAGATGTGCAAATGGCAGGCCTTTGCTTCCTCATGGTACGCGATGAAACGGCTCCAGCTTATAATTTTATCCATGTTCTTCGCAGGGTTGACGGGTTCAGTGGATTGGATTGACTAAGGCTCCGCTGACAGTGGTGCAAGTCAATTTGACTTGGATTGACTTGTGTTAACTCGGGTCAAATCGTTCAACTTCTCCATTAGAGAGTTGGGTCAACTCGTGTCAACTCAACTAATTCTAACTAATTTAAATCTTCCCAAACATAATACGAGTAGATTGACTGTCACTAGTGTTGGAATTTGTGTTTAAATTTTAAAAGGTTTAAGTCTCTCTTTATATTGCTTAGTCCCACATTGGAAAATGGAAAAAGTTTCCATTTGTTTTTTAGTTGGGACTTGTGTCTTTATTGTGTGTACCTTTGAGGAGACTATGGAGGTTGGCCCGTTTGGGCTAGTGGGCTCCTTGGCCCGTATTCTCTATTTCACACACGCGCGAATTACCTTGCCTCTCTTCGAATTGACTTGTGTCGTGCGTGCGTGTGATTCTCATTAGATTATTTCCTTTTTCTTTTCTTTTGTTTTGTGACCGTTTGACTCGCGTCTCTTGGATTCTCTCCGCGTCTCTTCGGATTCCTCTCTTTGGGCGGTTGTATGTGACTCGGTCTAGGGTCGCTTCCCAAGGAGGTATTTGAAGAGAGTCGTTTTATGTGAGAGGCACGGTTTTCGGTTCTCTCTAACCCGAAAGCTATCTCTCACGAACTCCTCTACGATACAAACTGGTCATGGATGCATCCTCATTTTGTTCTATTTTGTGCGATCTACTTATCCTAATGTGTTTGGCGTGACTTTCTATTGAAAACATTTCCGAATTTCTATGACTTCACCTTAGTAATTTGAAGTGAGAATGGTTTACCGTGACAATTATTTATGAGATTTTTCTTCTTTCAATGAGAAGGTCTAAATTAACAAACACTTAACTTACATTGTATTAAAATGGGTCTATGAAAAAAGAGACTGATTGATGGAATAACATCACTTCATGTCCAAGGATGCACGAACCCTCGAATGTGGCATCTCAACGTAGCCCTCGTTTTTTCATGCAGGATTATGATGACACACACACACACACACACACACACGCGTACGTTAAAGGACCAGAAGGCCAATCAGGCCGTTGGGCCTACGTCCAAGGATCAAATGTGAGTGCTCTGGTCCATGGGCTTTCCATGCCCCAAAGCCATGTGCGAGCCCACCCCATTGGTCTCTCCTCTTGAGGGTTCCGACTTTGTTTGATGAGTTATGCTTAGTGCACATTCGAATTAATTACACACGTAAGTTGTACATCAAGTAAATTATTTTTTTAAAATTTTTTTATAGTGTGAGATCCACGTCCCCCTAACTTAATGTACAAGACACACCTACATATGACGAGTCAAAAAAAAATTTAAAATAAAAAAGATTGATTCAAAAAAAAATTTAGGTCCAATACTATTAATTGGATTTTTAATTTTTTGATTTTTTTAGATCGTCGGATATAAGAGTGAGTTTTATATGACAAATTAGGGGGATGTTAGTCTCGCGGAACAAATAATTTTTTTTTAAAATAGTTTGATTGATGTGCACCTATAATTAACTCAAGATGTGCACTAAGTATTTTTCATGTTTGATGGACACAAATCCTTCTGAGTTCTAATGAGTGTAACGAGTACAAGAGCTCCCAACAAGATCAAGGTCATTACAATCCCACTTTCATGTAGAGAGTACAATTTCTAATGTGCTCCATCATTACCCCCTAGGCAAGGAGTTTTTTTTTTCTTGAACATATCTGCAACAATTCTGTCTTACTCCGAGGCTTGATCTTCGAACAAAGAGATCAAACTAATTTCAGGGCCATATCTTATTTTCCAAGAAATAAAAGAAACAGCCGACAGGGACATGAACGCACAGTTCTTTCGAGTGTATGTTTTAGTTATTTCGCTTAGTGTGGCTGCCATTTGACTTAGAACTCACCGCTCAGGTTGTACCTTGGACCCTCGAGTTATTAGTAGGCCCTCTTTTATTAGGGCTGTCAATGGGTCGGGTCTAGGTCAAATTTAGGTCGACTTAGTTCGGACTCGATTTATCAATATTAAAGTCTGAACTCGGCTCGGACCCGAGTTTTATCAGGTCGGGTCGGGTCGGGTCTGATACTATTAAAAAATTATAAAGTCCGATTAAAGTTCGGTCCGATCTGATAACTTAAATAAAAAATAAAAAATAATACATTTAATAATATAAACTTATAATTTTATTAAATTAGCTAAAATTTTGATATTAATTACATAATTGGTATGAAAATAGAGTTTTAAAATTTTAAATTAAGTAAAATAATATAATTTTAACTAAATAATTTTTAAATTTTGAAGGAAAGAAAAAAAAAGAACGGACCGGGCCGGCCTGCGGGCTGAACTTAATGTCTGAACTTGACCCGTGAGTCTAGTCGGATGAGACTTTTAGTCCCGGCTAAGAATTCACAGGCCGAAAAAGACCTTACGACTCGACCCAAAATCGGGCAGACTCGCATGCCTATCGGGCCGACCTGACCCATTAACATCACTATCTTTTACCCGACTTAAAAGGCTACATTAATTTGGAATCCGCCTAGGTTTATAAACTATTATCAAATTAAATAAAAGGAAGATTAAATCACCTTATTTAGCTGATTCGGCCAGCCTTTCTGTTCAAATAGATTATAAACTCAATTTATCAAGAAGTGTGACCCTACAACTAGAATCATCTGGCACGTTTAAAAACATTCACAAACAAACAAAGATGTCCAAGTTTTGTATGCCACGGGGCCACCTAAGTTGATCTCTTATGTCTTAAGGAAAGAGAAGGGGAGAACCGTTTTCTTTCTCCATCGGCCATTTGTTTCCTTCGCCCAAGAGCTCTTCCACTCCCACTCCCAAACAATGGTGATGACAAAGGGAACTTGACGTTGACATTAGTAACTTATTCTGATCAACTCCGGGGGAGCTAGAGCATGTAGCTAGTTAATTTAGTGGATATTGATCTCTCTTGATGGGAGAGGTTGCGGGTTCAAGTCTCGGTCGGTCGATCACGACTTTATTTGACGGAGAGCGGGACGGACCCTTGCACTCTCGTGGGTCACGAGCTTATGCTTGGTTTCAATCCCCCACCCTTGTGATCCTAGAGTGTCCATCCACTAGACTAGTAATCTGAAAAAAACTCGGGGAGGGGTAGCAGCAGCTTCCATACATACCCATGAGAGCGTTCTAATAAGACTTATTAGACATCCACGTAAGTTTCTGGATTTTTCAATGTTAGAGCGCGGTGCCCATTTGAGCCCGTCGCCTGCGCGACCCAGGCCCGCTCCCGGGCGCATGCCTAGGTGTGCTCGCGCGTGCGGTCACCTATGCTTCGAGCACATCGACACGTGCCCGCACACGCGGGCGTGGGAGCCACGTGGCGGTGCCCTTGTCCTCCACCTCTCCCTCTCCCGATTATTCTTCTCTCTCTCTCTCTCTGGTTTCTCTCCTGTTCGCACCGCTGCCTCCTCTCCTGAATTGGCCTCCAAGAAATCCTCTTCCCCTCCTTTATATGTACCCTCCAAGGGGCGCTTGGCAGGGTATTCTCATGGTGGTGGATGGAGTCATGCTGACGAGTTACTCAGTTTAATGTTCAAGTACAAAGATGCTAGATGGTGTGCCATGACGAGAGATCGAGGATAAGATGCTTGGATGATGGAAGTCTTAGCTGTGTGGCTTCCCTTTGGGTTCGCTCTCTCAATTGGCCAAGGTATGTATGCGAGGCAGTAGAAGTGAGAGAGTGAGTGCATGTGTGTGTAAAGAGAGAGAACCTCGAGTGCACGTCGCCATTGACGTTTGTAGTAGTCTTGTCTCTCGATCTCTCTCTACTCTTCTCTCCTCATATTTCTCCTCTATGTGTTAGACGGAATGACGAGAATAGTACACCGGTTAGCCGATAGCACTTGCCGTGGTAGTCACGGGTTATCTTAGTCCCGTGACGGTTGTAGTCTGTGTCTTTGGGAGAAAGTAATATCAAAGTCCCCGAATTTGGAGTATGGACCCTTAGAGTTAACTCTAGTAGTCGGTTCTGTGACTTTGCGACGATTCTGACGGTTGTAGTCTATGTCTTTGGGGGAAAGTAATATCAAAGTCCCCGAATTTGGAGTCTGGACCCTTAGAGTTAACTATAGTAGTTGATTCTGTGACTTTGCGATGATTCATGGATAGGGGTCGACTCTGATAGTTGATCTTGTATCCAGATGATAAAAGTATGCACGTGTTTCTACTTTCACTTCCGCTGGTATGTGTGTACGTTCCATTTTCCTTACGTGGTATATCTTCCGTTGGGGTTGTTTTGTTATATATATATATATAAGGTTCTGAGAAGATACGGCTTGAATTGGGGCACAAACATGCCAGAAAGTCTTCAAATTATTGGATAAGGCAGGCACTTGGACAGGTGAGCAATAGGGTATACTGTCGGCGGCTCCCACGCTCTATATACATATTGATCAATTATTGAGGAGCGTGGCCGAAGTTTGGCAGTCATATTGTTCTACATTCTTTGTAATTTAATGACTAAATTTGTACCAGAGGACTCTGATCCAGTCGGTGTGAGTTTGGGGTCAGAAAGATAATGGCCCGGATCTGAATTTGGGTGGTCTCAGTTTCCTTTTATTTCTGTGTAACTCCAATATTCCTACAGTAGGAGCCTTAAAAGAAGACCAAATTTGAAAAAATAATAAATGTAAAAAATTTAAAGGAACTTTTTTTTCTTGAGTTAATTAGCTTGTGGTGCCACATCTTTTCTCATTTGCCATCTTATCTTATTTTTTTAAAATAAAGTTTTATTAAGAGATAAAAATAAATAAAAATAAAGACGGAGGGCCGAAGCCTCTTACAATGACAGATGGGCATTGCCCCGATGGAAAGGAAGAATTTTCCGATAATGAGTAGGCAGCCCAAAGAAAGAAAAGAGAATCTAAGTTAGGGGACTATGTATACGGCAACACGAAGATATTTCTTAAGCTGTGGAGAAAGAAATCTTTAACACTTTGATAATGGTTTAGGTTAGGAGCGGGTGACTTATCCGGGTTAGTCCATCCTATCCCTAATTTAACCCGTGTGGATTAACTCATTTCATCTATTTCTTAGGAATGAGTTAATCCACTTTAACCCTATCCGATCCGGATTAAGAAAAAAGTTATCAAATAATGAGTAATCCACCCGACCCCAGTTAACCCATCTTAATCCAGGTTAACCCGTTACCAAAGTGACCCTAAAAATTACAACGATCAACTATCCCAAAAAAAAATAAGTCGAAGGAGAGATCGAGGGCAGAGTATCAGACGATTAGAGAACGATCTTCTTCAGCATCTTCTTCACCGTACTCACTCCGACCAATATTCACCTACCCATGCCTCTAATGTTTGAGATAATGGTGGTCCCATATGTATGACATCTTATCTATGTTGATTTATCGTTGAGTGGTGGGAATGAACTCATGACAGTATCAAGTAACCCATGTTCCAATATTCACCAACCCATGTCTCTAATGTTTGAGATAATGATGGTCCCATATGTATGACATCTTATCTGAGTTGATTTATCGTTGAGTGGTGGGAATGAACTCATGACAGTATCAAGTAACCTATGTTCGATTCTCTTGGGAATCAACTTTCAATCATTATCGTTGTCTAATTTTTTAATTAATTATGACATGTATATATATAACCAATAGAATGACAAAATCTCTCTCTCTCTCTTAATTAATTATGACATGTATATATATAACCAATAGAATGACAAAATCTCTCTCTCTCTCTCTCTCTCTCTCTCTCTCTCTCTCTCCTTCTTCTTCTTCTTCTTCGCGGCTCTATCCTCTCCCATCACCCATGTTCCACAGTTACAACTTCCCTCTCTTGACCAACATACATCTCCAGCTGCCATGCCTGATGTCATCTGGCACCCATAAATTTCTTCTTTTATGATGAAAAAAAAGGGAAATGTTTGAGTTGGAAGTCGTTATATTTGAATTCAGATCTATCACACTTAGTCTAGATTTGAGTACCAGTACTGTAATATTATTATTAAAAAATAGAAAGCATCAATTGTCATGGTTTGCTAACATTTAGTAAATATCATTTTTTTTCAAAATAGTTAAAGATATCAATAGTTTTGACTCGAGTCGGGTTTACGTCGACCTGATCTTGAGTCAACTCATCAATATTAAAAAAATAGAAAACATCAACGGTAAAGGCTTGCTATCATTCAGTAAATATCATATTTTTTTCAAAATATTTAAAGATATCAATAGTTCTGGCACGATTTGAGTTTACGTCGATCTAGTCTCGAGTCAACTCATTAATATTAAAGTCTGAGTTCGGTACGAATTCGAGTTACGTCGGGTCGGATCAAGTTAAGCCCGATACGTTTACAAAAATGTAAAGTATGACTAAAGTTTGATTCAAAAATTTAAAAAAAATAAAAATTAATAAAATCAATATATTAAATAATATATTATTTATACATTTACTGAGTTAATTAGAATTTTTATGTGAAATTTTTTAAATTTATAATTAATTAAAATAATATGCTTTATTTAAATAATTTTTTTTAAAAAAATGAATCGGACCGATCAACGAATCAAACTCAAAACTCAAAAACTTGACTCGTGAATCTAATCAGACTTAATTGTTAGACCCTACTAAAATTCCGTGGGCCAAAAAATATCATATAACTCGACTCAGCCAGAGTAAAAATTCGTGGGTCGCAAAGTACATCGTAACCCGGCTCAAGATCAACTCAGGCCCGCGGACCCATTGACCTAAATAATCATTGTAGACCAACATATAATGCCCAAGACGCTACACCGTGTCTCGCTGTAAAGTCATGCCTCGTGGCGGTTTTTCATTGGCGGGGGCACACCTCATCCCCAAGATTTCCAGCGGCTGCTGCGTCGGCCACGCCGCGCCCACCGGAAATAATGGCAGGTGGGTGGAGTGGCAAAGAAGCCCCCTTTTTCCGTTCTCTGTACTCTTCTCCGACCCGGAAGGCCGGAAGCGGAGAAAACGTGTTCTGACACGCACACGCACACATACACATACAGATAGGGCCAACAAGCGGAGCGACAGAGAGGCGAGAGAGAGAGAGGTCAACAGCGACGGCGGAGAAGGGCGGGTGGGGAAGAGAAGGACAGAGAGGGTAGGAAGGGGAGAAGGGCGAGGGCAGCAGGAGTAGGTGAAGAAGCGAAGAGGGGAGAGAGGAAGAGGGAAAGGAGGTGGTGGGCATCAGCAGGATCAGGGTGAAGGAGGAGCCATGTGTTGCGACGGCGAGTGCAGACCGCTGGGGTGGCTCCTGGGCCTCCCCTTCGCCTTCCTCTGCCTCCTCGTCTCCATCGTCGGCGTCGTCGTCTGGATCGTCGGGTTCGTCCTCTCTCTCTCTCTCTCTCTCTCTCTCTTCCCATCCCTTCCCCCCTTCATCTCTCTCCGTAAAAAAAGAGAAGATTTGAAGAGGAAGAAGAAAAGGAACCCTCTCGTGTTCTAGATATAACTGGTCGCTGAGGATTTCTGGATTTTGTTCTTGGTGGTGATCACAGGTTGCTGCTGTCGTGCATATGCCCGTGCTGCCTGTGCGTGACGGTGCTGGTGGAGCTGGCGATCGAGCTCATCAAGGCACCCCTCCATGTCATGGAGTGGTTCACCTCCCAGATACCCTGCTGATGGGCACCATGCACCCTCGCCATCAGCATCACCATCCTTCTGTAATTTTCTTAGAAGCTGCCGTTACTTCTCTGTTCTTCCTTTACTACATGGGATGATTTGCCCCCTGGTCTGGATCCTGGCAGGTCTCCGATTTGTTTGGTTGTAGTGAACAAATAAACATCTAAATTACATATCTTTATTGTAAAAAAATGTAGTTTTTGTAAAAACAATCTCTGTTTGTGTGTTAATCTTTGGCTCGTTAGGCTGACTAGATGGGATAAGGGAGTTTTGAATTAGTAGTACCCATCTGGGGCAGCTACTGGGGGATTAGATTAACTACTGGTAATGTTGATCTAGGAACTGACGTTGGTGGAGTGCATGGAAGCTGTTTGTAAATGGTGGATGTGGAAGAACAGACGTGGGATAACCTTGGAGAAAGCAGCACCCTTCCCCGGCTTTGGTAATTTCTGAAGAGACCCAATTTACCTGACGCAAGTTGACATCCTCCATCTTATCATTCAGATCAGATGTAATTCAAATGAACCACCATCATATGAAAAAAATGTAAGCTTTTTTTTTGAAAAAAATAATTCACCTGGTCGGACTAATGGGATGGAGGATATCTGCTCAAACGTCCTTCAAGGGTAGGCATGCTGGTTATGTACTTTCCCACAACTTGTCAGAAAGGCCATCTAGACACCATATTCTCGGTGCCCAGAATCAAGGTTCGACGACTCGGTGATTTGTATCAGGCCAGATCTTCCTTGATCTGGTACGGTGCGCCCGAGTCGCAACCAACTTGGCCCGACTCGGCGTGCATCTTCTCCTCTCTCTCCCTCTCCCTCTCTCTCTCTCACTGTGACTCGGCCCGACTCGGCCGATCCTGAGGGTGATCTACATCGTATCGGTACGGCAAGCCCAAGTCAACCCGAGTTAGACCGAGTCTACAAACCATGCCTAGAATGTGCAGCCAATTAAGAGAACAGTATATTCATCTGTGAGATGACAGATGCATGCAGAGTGGGCACCATACATGGTTTCTTTTCTTGTCCAATTTTGTGGCAGAAAAGATGGGCTGTCTTCGACTTATTCCACTCCAGATGAGTGGGTAATATAGAATTTGATTCATGGAACTTGAGGATATTGATGTTTTGTGTTCCATACTACTTGATATTTGCTATGTGATTTCCAAGTTCACAAACATAGTTGATTCCAATGCGAATATTTACCACCCTATAGACGTTGTTCTTGAAGGCCTGACTTGTCGGTATATAGGTTTTGAGCAAGGTGAAGCAGCAGCTGAGGGTGAAACACCCTCTTGTGATGGAGTAGCAGAGAGATTATGCAGAAAAGCACTTAGAAGCCCAGTTAGCATGAGTTATTCAGATCTTATTCGCCTATTCGACTTAATTTGGATGTTCAAGTAAATTATTTGTGGTCGAATAAGGTTAAGGTCGGTTAAAGTTGAATAACTCATTCAACCTATTTTGGTCAAATTGTTTATTTTGGGTCGAATAGGGTAAGCTTTGAAGTTTTTATCAAATTAGAAAAGCAAAAATTTAAGAATATTTTACCCTGCCTCGTTCTAAATGGTTATCAAACCTGCCCTATGAGACCTTGAACACATTTGGGACTTACGCTACAGTTGATTCTGGTCTAATCAAAGTGCATTATACTATGATTGATGATTCACCAGATAATGCAAACACTAATTGGACATTTCTCACCCCTCATCCTTTCTACTGCTCTGCCAATCTCCATGGCATCCTTTACCCTGGCTGCATAGACATACTGTCAAATGACCCAAAATGGTTGTAATTAATGTTTTAAATGTTTTTCTCAATATTTTAAAATCCGACCCGGACTTTGACCCGGATAGGTTAGTGAGTCATGAGTCAATAGTTTAACCGTACAGTTTGACCCGTGACCCGTAAAATTAGAATGGCTACATTAGTATTATGTACCCATAAAATTTTAATATACCTTAGGTAGTAACTTAGAAATATGAAAGACACAATTTATTTTATGGATTTTATGATTTTTCTTTCTCCTTTGTAGCACGTCGACGTTACGACATGAGTTCACTAAATTTAATCTTAGATTTTTAGGTTTTCTTTATTTATTTCTGCACGTGGAGGTTTAGATTCAATATCTTTTCAACTTCCAAAACTTATGTTAATACTATTAAATGTTAAGACCATAAATGATATAATTTCAAGGATGACTCTTCATCTTCCATATTTATTTATATGTTAAACGGAAACTTAACCTAACGATAGAAACTTAGAAAATGTGGATTAAGTCTCGAACTCGGCCATGTCATATTGGTTTTACTGGGTTGGGCCGAGTTACCCGAGTTGAGACGGGTTAATCGAGTTTGGCCGGATTTTAGGTCTTGGTCGGTCTAGGTAGGGTTTCAACCTGGTTTTAAGATCAGATCGCGGGTCAACCGGTTGGACCGGCCGAGTCGGGTCAAGTTTTAAAATAATTTTTTTGGTTTAGACTGTTCAATAGATCGATTGTTCGCACATTCCGTACACTGACATTAATCCTGAATCAGGAACTAGAACATTTCAGCTGGCAATTGACTTTTGGCGTAATAATATGAAGATATTCTACTAAAACAAGACGTCGAGGATCAAATTTCGACTTCTATATTGTGGGAGAGGAGGATTTTCTCGGATTTGTAGACTTTTAAAAAGCTTTTCGGGTTAAATTTTCCTTCTTTTTTTTTTTTTAACTCTGAGTTTGGTGCCACCAGGCCATTGCTCGGCTGGTGTCACAAAGAAGATGCTGCGGTTAGCTTCTATTTGATTGCGACCTAAGATCGGTGGGCGTGATTGCTTTCATCACTCGCTTCCACCGGGAACTTGCGTTGTTTGTGGGCACTCTTCGTCTCCATGTGACCATGAGGTGTTAGAGAATTTTGAATAATGGGGGAGGAACACGATGTCATGTGCGCAGTTGAACGACGACCTCTGTGATTAGTGTTTTAATAGTTGGGCTACATTAGATAATCGAACTATGAAGAGGTAGGATGGTTTTTGTTTATTCTGATCTTTATAATAGTTTGTCTAAATTTTACTAACTTCTGCAAATCAATCATAAAAAAATTAAAGGAAAATTACATATATAGTTTTCGATTGTCAAATATACCTCTCATTTAGATCTATTATTAAGAATACCCTCCAAATAGATAGAAATATTATATTTATACCTCTATCGCAACTCCCGTTAGTTTGACTCGGGTTAAAGTCGGGTTAAAGAGTGAAATTATTAACTTAGTCTTGAATTCTCTCTATCTCCCGGATGGAAACGGTTGTCGGAGGGGGAGAGGATGGCTGGGAGGGGGGAGGGCGATCGAGAGGGGGGGGTTGTCGGGGGTGGGAGAGAGGGGGCACCTAGGTGGGGGGTGGGTCACAGGTGTTGGAGAAGACGGGGTGCTCGTCGGAGTGGGAGAGGGCGGCCGAGGGGGTACGCTACCGTTGGAAGGGGAGAGGGGGGCTGGGAGGGGCAGGGCTGAAGGGCCGGCAAGGAGGTGCTGAGGGCCGCAACGGATTTGTGCAGGCAGCTGCAACGACTGAACACGCTCACAGTCATAGGCTGCAGACGGTTCTGTGTTCTCTGACGGTGATGGACTGCGCAAGGGCTGGATGCACTGTGGGGTCACGATGGGAGGGGAGGTAGGGGTAGGAAGGAAGGGGAACGTGGGGTGGGGGTGACTGCTCATCAAAGGGGGGGTAGGGGGAGGAGAGATGAGGGAGAGTGGTGCACTCTAAGCTTGAAGGGGGGAGCTGCTCGTCGGAGAGGGGGTGGTGGGGGGGGGGATGTGGGAGAGCCTCTCTCTCTCTCTCTCTCTCTCTCTCTCTCTCTCTCTCTGTGCGCGAGCGCGCGCACGCGTGCGTGTTTGTGTGGATGTTTTGAGTATTTAGCATATCCAAATGATTTTCGTAAAATATTTCTCTGAATATTCGCCTAGCACAGATAACAGTAAATCGCGGGGTATAATCATATCATTTTTAGTTATTTAGAGAGTAATAAGGTTAAATGAGAGATATTTGACAATTAAAATTTTTACAAGGGTATACATATAATTTTCTCAAAATTAAAATCATATTTTTTTTTTCTAGTTTAACCTTGAGTGGTCTGGCTCCCCGACTATTGACAATAGATGCTATTGAATCCTCTCTCTATCTATTATGTTGACATGATATATAGATGTAAAATTAGTTGTCTATCGCCAAATCTCCGTGGTGTTTAGGTCAAGCAAGATGGTAACCCAAGTGATGAACACTGTTACCATGTGATGGTGGGACAATTGAGCTTTACATCGATGACATGAGGTTGGGTGAATAAGAGGTGTCATTATTTTGGTCATTATAAAAATTGATATCAACGGACGTATTTTTTATATATGATATCACTATTTTAACCAAAGTGCATCAATGATATCAACGGAAGTATTTTTTTTTGGTAGGGCGGCGAGAGCTAATTCGTATTTTTTTGATGACCAAAATAATGATGCATTTTGGTTATCTGATTCTATCTATACATAAATGATTTATAATACGGAATGAATAGTGTGATATTCGAATTCGTATTTGATTAATAATCGAATTATCTGATTAATAATTAAATTATTTATCAGATATTTTATTCAGATAATTATAAGATTAATTTGAATTCAAATTCAATTCGAATTTTAAATGGATAATTACTAGATCTACTTAGAGGTGAGTCATGTGAGCTGTGTGAGAGCGTCGTAAATTATTTTATCAACAAAAAAGAAAAAGTGAAAGTTATTTTTATTTTGAGAGATGTTATCGTAAGATTAGATTTCATCCTAAAAAATGGGAGATAACTGACCAAATAGGTGTAAGAGGAATTCTTATTTTTAAATTATATTTTAAGATAAAAAAAGATAAATACGAGTAATTAAATAATAAATTAAGATCATTTGAGTTAATTATATATAGAATATGTGTATCCTTAGATATTTACCTAACGGTTCATATTCAGTCGGATAATATTCAACATGGATATTTTAATATTCGAATTCGTATCTGATTAATAATTAGATATCCGATATCCGATTAAATTATCTATCAGATATTTTATTCAGATAATTATCTGATTATTCAAACACGAATTCGAATTTAATTTAAATTTTAAATAAATAATTATCAGACCTACTGCCTAGAGCCCATTGTAGGTTACCAATGCAAGTTTTATGAAAGTCTCGTATAGACATTAGGCTAGCTTAGACAGTCACTCTCCGATCACTAATAAGGGTCCAAGGAACGTATGAATCTGTCTCAACAACTCACATTTCAATCGGTAATCTACGTCAATTACATTCAGCCCTATCTTAATAATCTTAGAATACACGTAAACAGTGATTGTCGGAAGTGTAAGCTGTTGGATGATTTGTGTTAATTATATTACCTGAACAAGGTGAGGCAAATATTTCTGACAAGTAAGAAGTTTTGGTACGATGCTACACTCATTGTTTAAAAATGGGTGTCTTAAGACACTAAGGTTTAAGTCTCAAGGTGATACACTAGAAAAATATCTTGAGACATGCGTTTCATGTCTTTTATTTGAGACTTATAGGGTGTTTGGTTGCAGTTTTTTGACCTCTTTCTCTCTCAAATTTAAAAAAGAGAGAGAAATTTTAATCATGGGTGCTTGGTACTACTCTCTTAATTTTTAGGGAGAGAACCAACTCTCGTACAAATCTTTCTCAAAAAAAAAATAAACTCATGACCAATTTTTTTTTTGAAACCGTTCTCTTCTCTCCCGTGCGTCCCCTCCCCCGTGGCTCGTCCCCCTCCCCCTCCCCCGCCCGACCGTTCCCCCCCTCCCCGGCGTATCCCCCCTCCCCGGCAGATCCCCCCCTCCGGCTCCGGCACCCCCCCCCCCCCGCGCGCAACCCCGCCCCTCCCCCTCTCCCCTCCGGCGCCCCCCCCCCCCCGCGCGAATCTTCTCCCCCCGGCTCCGGCACCCCCCCCCCCCCCGCGCCCCGCCCCTCCCCCCCTCTCCCCTCCGGCTCCGGCGCCCCCCCCCCCCCCCCCCGCGCGCATCCCCTCCCCTCCCCCTCTCCCCTCCGGCTCCGGCGCCCCCCCCCCCCAGCGCGCATCCCCTCCCCCTGCGGCGCCCCCTCCCGTCCCCGACCGGCTCCAGCGGCCCCCCCCGGGCGTAGCCCTCCCCGACCAGCTCCGGCGGCCCCCTGCGGCGCCCCCTCCCGTCCCTGACCGGCTCCAGCGGCCCCCCCCGGGCGCAGCCCTCCCCGACCAGCTCCGGCGGCCCCCTGCGGCGCCCCCTCCCGTCCCCGACCGGCTCCAGCGCCCCCCCCCTCTCCCCTCGGCTACCCCCCTGCGACGGCGGCGCCCTCTCTCTCTCTCTCTCTCTCTCTCTCTCTCTCTCTACAACCATCGGAGGTGACAAACACATCTACATAAAATTTAAATTTTAAGACAACTCTGCCAAACAGAAAGTGTCAATTTTTATCAGTTTTAAACTTTAAATCAAAAATTATGTTGACACAAATTTTTAGATAGAAATAGATTTAAAAAAAAACCTGCTCCCAAACACCCTATTACGTCTTTTTTTGATTGAGGTGGTACGTCTCACCGCCTCAAGATATTTAATTGAGACGTGTACATCATTTAAGAAGATGATGTAATGAGGTGTTATAGGGTATTCTCAAAATTTACGTTTCTTTTGTTGTCCTTAAAACATAATTCAATTTTTTTCTTGGTAAGTACTATTTTTTTAACAGGGAGGAGATAATCGAGCTCGAGTTCGGGCCTTCCCCCATATGGGGAAGGGTGACAAACCAACTGTACTAGACAACTGGCTCATAATTTAGTACTTTTAAAATTACATGAATTTATCGTTGAGTTGATATAACATTAACACATGAAACTTACTATTATTTTTAATATTTTTATAGTTTTAAGATTATTTTTTCTCTATTAAGACTTACTCCTCGTTATGCCTTAAGGTTTACGTCTTATGAGACTTACAGAAAGTCCCTCGCAACCGCCTCAAGACCTTTTAAACTATGGCTACATTTGTCATCTAAGACTGTAAATGGATCATATAGTGGACAAATGAGCCCATTGTAGGCCCGAATTTACAGAAACTAAACGAAGAACCCACCTAACGTAGAGATAACGGGTCTGCTGTCAAGCAAATGTATCCGGATCACAGATTATGGTGTATAATGGTTCAATTTTCAGGATCCAAACCTATTTGATAATCCTACTTCTAGCTATCAATCTTTCGATTGTGTCGAGCCGACCTGACAAAGTGTGTGAAATATGACGTCTAAGGCGTATGCTTGGCAAAATTTGTACGAGTATAAGATAGGGTATGATTTATTGGTTCGGTACGTGGTGTATTGCACGTATCGGATCATACCAGTCAGAGATCGATACGGTTGATCTGTGACACGTAATCAATACATCATTTATTTTTTTTAAATATTATAAATATTATTTTATGTCAAATGTGTCTTCTAATTTAGTTCGGAGCGTTTCTTTTGAATGCTAAGACTTAGAGTTCGAAATGCACGAGTCACACCATTTCTCGTGATAATTGTGAGATTCGAATCTTTTGCCTCACACTTAACGAACACAATTACTGAGCACTGAATTACATATAATTTTTTATCATATTTTATTATTACATATATTTATTAAATAATTTTTTATTCTTTACACATGACAATATTAATGTATATTTATTAAATAATTATTCATTCTTGACATATGACTGTACGATGCAGTATGATGTCGTACCGTATCGTACTGATAAAATATCGATACAGTCGATACGTTAGACTCGAAAGATCTTAGTAGAATATAATTTGATTTGTACGATGCGATATGATATCGTATCATAAGTAATTTTTCATTCTTAACACATGACGATATTAATTTATATTTATTAAATAATTTTTTATT
The DNA here is from genome assembly GCA_022559845.1 of Amorphophallus konjac. Classification (NCBI taxonomy): domain Eukaryota; kingdom Viridiplantae; phylum Streptophyta; class Magnoliopsida; order Alismatales; family Araceae; genus Amorphophallus; species Amorphophallus konjac. The sequence goes on from CM040124.1 coordinate 8,627,064, forward strand.
TTTAATATATGATGATATGATGCGACATAATATCGTATCATATGAACGATACGATCGAGTAAAAAATCTTGATACACGATAATTTAATTTGCACGTTCTAACACGATAGAACATAGATTTGACCGGCTCCTGTCTAGTGTGAACGCGTCACGTGGTGGACTGAGAGAGAGAGATGGGGTTTCTCCCTCTCTGAGTAATAAAGGGTGAAAGAAATAAGGTCAAAATAATGAAACGCGCGCTATAGGGGATATGAAAGAACGGTGGACAAGTACACCTACAGATGACACTCTAATAGAGACAGAAAGAATTTAGACTGACCGAACTCCGGTACATGGCGGAGATAGGGGTCCGAAGACCCTCTCGTGCAAACTGAACCCCTTCCCGGTAAGCGTAACCCACCGTTCCGAGAGCAGCTTTTCAGATACCGAATTCGAGTCCTAGACTCTACGTAATAGAATTTGACAGACGGGAAGACACGTGGACTCGGGAATTGCAACGATGTATCACTCCCCGAACAGTTACAAAAACAATATAAATAAAAGCACACCACCGCAGGACATTGGTCTTGCGGGGCTTTAACAACAGTATTGCAATATGAGCAGTAATTAATACATGTACATCTAGAAACCACCGCGAGACATTGGCCTTACGAGATTTTTTAAAGCAATATAAATAATAAATAAAAGTATATATATATACCACCACGAGACATTGGCCTCTGCGGGGTTTTTAATGCATTATAAATAATAAATATAAATATAAATACACACCACCACGAGACATTGGCCTCTGCGGGGTTTTTACTATAGCATAGATAATAAATATAAGTGTATAAATATATATACCACCACGAGACTGTGGCCTCTGCGGGGTTTTTACTGTGACATAAATAATAAGTATAAGTATATATATGTATAGAAACCACCACGAGACTGTGACCTCTGAGGGGTCTTTAATGTGACATAAATAATATATATATATATATATATATATATATATATATATATATAAACCACCACGAGACTGTGGCCTCTGAGGGGTCTTTACTATAATATAAGTATATGTGACAGGAAAGGAAAATGGATCAAATAAACCGCCGCAAGATGTTGATCTCCACGGGGTTTTAAAGCGATGATAGGGGAATGCTGAAATTAAATAGTTAGGAGTTAAAAAGTAAAGTGCAGAAAATAAAATGCTGAAATGGAAACGGTCGCGGGAGGTGACCCACCGCACCAGTTAGGAATTAGATATTCAGAAAGTAAATCACAGAAACCGCCGCGGGGAATAATCCTCTGCGCGGGTGAGGTCAGAGACAGAAGAAGATAACCGCTGCGGGAAGCAACTCTCCGCGGGTGTTATTAAAACAAAGATGATCAAAATGGAGCGCGCGTTAGGAGTGTTGTGATCGCCAGGGACCGAGGGTCCCGAGTGGATTGATCGCTTTTGCCTTTGACGCGGGAGTTGCGTAGGTTCCTTCTTCCTCTTCTTTCGACAGACCGAAGAAGAGGGCCTTTAACTGGTTACCTCTTGCACAAAGAATAAACAGAGAAAAACAACTAAGTGAGAATGACGGCGGTGTAGTACCAATCCTTAGGTAATGAAACTGTAAATAACATAAACGAACACGTACCTGGTTGGTATTTTTTAAAACCCCTTTAGAACTAAAAGGTGGGAGAATGACATGATGAAATGCGCAAATACAAAGACACTCACAAGCTAGGCCCTCTCAAAGAGAAAGGCATGGCACATATGATAAATGATGCATGCAATGTGATTAACTGAGCAAATAAAAATAAAAGGGGAAAAAAAGCTTATCGGTGGAGGCCAGCGACGAGCTTTGGGAAGGGCTTCAATATCACGAGCACAACACGACCGAAGGACTTCAAAATGGACTTCAGAAACTGATTAGACGAAGAACACAAACATACATATATATGTATAAGGTGAGAAAAGACATATATATATATATATATGGTGAGAGAAAATAATTAGAAATATGAGTAGACAAATAAATAAAGAAAAACTAATGGTATAAGAAAAGGCAGAGGGGAATTAGAAGAGAGAGAGAGAGAGAGAGAGAGAGAGAGAGAGAGAGAGCTCTACTTCTCTTTTTTTTAGATTTTTCTAAAAAGAAAAAGAAAAATAAATAGAATAAGAATAAGAATACAATAGGAAATATGTATATATTTATGTGTAAATATGGGAGGGGAAGAGGTAGTGTTATATATATATATATATATATATATATAGTTATGGAGGAAAAGGGGGTGTTATATACATCTTAAAAAAACATATAAAGGAAAATTATATTAATAAATATATTGGGGAGAAATGGGGAGAAAGAAATTAGAAAGAGAGAGAGAGGGAGAAAGGAGAAAGAGGTGGGACGAGAGAGAAGTGAGAGGGATAAAAAATAAAATAAAAGAGAGATGAGAGAGAGAGAGAGAGAGAGAGAGAGAGAGAGAGAGAGTGGGATGAGGAGGAGGAGAGGGACCGCGATCGGGAGGAGAGAGAGAGGGAGAGAGATCGAGAGGGGGGAGAGAGAAGGCAGAAAGCAGAGAGAGGGTGAGAGAGATCGGGAGGGGGGAGAGAGAGGGAAGAGAAAGACGGAGAGAGAGAGGGGGAGCCGCGACCGCGGCGGTCACGACCGGGGGAGGAAGAGAAGACGGGGAGGGACCGACAGGGAGAGGAGAAAGAGAGAGAGGGAGAGAGGGAGGCCGGAAGAGAGAGACGGCGGGAGAGAGGCGGATGGGGAAGAGAGAGATTGCGGAAGAGAGAGAGGGAGAAAGAGAGAGAGAGAGAGAGAGAGAGAGAGAGAACAGCGGGGAGAAAGAGACGGCGGGGGGAAGAGAGAGTGGGAGAAAGGGAGAGAAAGAGAGAGGGGGAGAGGGAGAAAGAGAGAGAAAGAGAGAGGGAGAGAGAGCACGGCGGGGAGGAGAGAGAGAGACCGTGAGAGAGTGGGGGAGAGAGTGCTACGGCAGGGGGAAGGGAGAGAGAACACGGGGGAGAGAGAGAGTGCGACTAAGAGAGAGGGAAGAGTGGGACACAGGGAGAGGGAGAGAGAACACGAGGGAGAGAGAGAGAGGTTGCGGGAGGTGGAGAGTCCACGTCGGGGGAGGCCTCCGCGGCGTCGGGGGTGCTGGAGGCAGGGCCGGAGGCGGTGACGGAGGCGGTCGCAGGCGGAGACGGGGGGCGGCAACGGCGACGGCGGGAGGCGACGGTGATGGCGGGGGGCAGCCGGCGACTGGTGCGATGGCGACGGAACTCGCCTGGGGTCGACGGAGGTCGCGGATGGTGCAACGGCGGTGGCGACGTCGACGTGGGAGAGCTCACGGCGCATGCACGGGAAAGACGATGAAGACGCGTTGCATGCACAGGGGACGTTGCGGCGGATAGCAGCTGGTTGGCGTCCGGAGGTGGCGTGGTCACGGCGGCGGAGGTCGACGAAGAGGGTGCTCCGACGGGGCTTCACGGGGGTTGCATGGCGGCGGACGGTGTCCGGAGATGGCGTGGGGAGAGGTCGGTGACGGGGTGGCCGAGGTGAGATGGCAGCGTCGAGAGTTGCCCGGAGGGGCACCGGCGTGGAGGCAGTAGCAACGTGAACGCTTGCGGCGAGATGTAGCAGGGTGACGTGCTTGACACGGTGGTGGAGGTGGCGACGTGGAGATGCTCGGACGGTGGAGAGAGGAGATCGACGGCGTGGACGAAGGAGGCGACGGCGAGCGGCGGACGTGGGGTGCTCGGTGAGGGCCGAAGTGACGACGGTGATGAGAGGAGGGCGCTGCGGGTGTAAAAGGGAGAGTTGTAGGAAGATCTGTGTCGACGTGGGCTTGTGAGAAAAGTTTTTTTTGGGTGTGGGGAGAAGGTGGTAGTGGCATGGAAGGGAGAGGAAGGCGATGGGGAGGTGGCTAGGTGGTGAGAAGGAGAAAGAGAGAGAAGGGGGGGTCTGCGGCTGGGTTGTGTGTGACAGTTAGAGAGATGGGCCATGAAGAGGATGCCGTGGGGTGAAGGGTGAAGACAGTGAGATGTGCGTGTGTGTATGCCTTGGTGGAGAGGGATAAGAACAGTAAGATGAGAGGGAAAGAAAGAGACGGATAAGATAAGGGGAAGTGTGTGATTGTGTGCATAAGAGATAAGAGACACAAGGATTAATATTAACTAACGATTAGTAAGAATAAAGATTAGATTAAGGATTTATATATATATATATATATATATATTTATATTTTTATTTATTTTTCTACATACATACATAAATAAGATTATTTATTAGGATTTTATTATTATTTTTAAACCTTCCTCAATTTTTCGGATTTTTTTCTTTAATAACCTTTTGTTATCTTTTTTTTTACTCTTTTGATTGTTTATTATTATTTTTCTCAAATTTTTATAAGCTTTTACCCATTTTTTGTATTTTAACATTTTCTCAATTTTTATAACCCTTTTTCAATTTTATAGATTTTTTTTGTATTTTTATACAAAACCAAAACAAATGCTAATCACTCACCTAAGTCAATCGTGTAAGCCACTTTAGGGCATCGTAACATAATATGAAATTTAATCACAGAAATGTTAAAAATGGCGTGTCTACAGTTGCCCTGCCTTGGCGTCCGCTTTGTAGGGGAAAGACATGTAGTGGAATGGAATGAAGTGGGTTGGAATGAATTGGAGTGAACCGAAAAGCGGATGCCAAGGTATGATGAGACACGCCCTTTAACACTTCCTAATAGGGATCTTTCCCGAGTTTCACCGAAACAATCTTGAAGAAGGTCCTCCGAAATCCACAATTGTTTGGATGATAAACAAACTAGGAAGGACATTGCGTGTACTGGGCACAAATAAACTAAAAGGACCAACTTCACAGTGTGGAAGTACCTGGGTCGTAAACCTCAGATTTCACCATTGGGGAGCGGTTACCAGCCATTGTGGAAGTGCAGCAGCCAAGGTGGGTCCGAGGGAAATAAACAGATGATTGGAGACAAATCCAAACAATGGTTTCTTCCAGAGAACATCCCAAGGCAACCTCGGGGAAACTCAGTACTCGACTCGGAATGGAATATCCCATATTCAAGCAATTAAGCACAGTAGCTCACATAATCAAAGTAAATGAATGATTTTCCACAATGAACTCAAAGTCCTACATGAATGCATGCTGGGTTTAAAAAGAAAAATAAAATAAACTAAAATAGAAACTAGCCAAGGATAATATTGCTAAGCTGTGGAGAGTGGGTCAGGATACCGATCTAATGAGCTGATATTGAGCTGGGGCCCGTTTATCCACGTACCGACTCATCGAACGGAACCATCGTCCCCATTCTATCACAACTTAACGGCCTATCCGTACGTCCTGAACTCCTCTGGGATCATCACTATTTTTGTTGAAGGGGAACTCAAATCCCAGATTCGTCCAAGGCGTAAGGTCCTTGGCATGCTCTAATAGCGTAAATATCATACAACACAATGCATGATAAGGGGTGACCACAATGATTGAATGATTAGGGGACAAGGCGGGACAAGGTGGGGCGTCGGTGGGACAGTGGTACCCCACTCGATAATTAACATAACAAAACAAAATCACAACTATACAAGCAAATTATCACACAACAAAACGAAACTGCCAACACTGTTCCTAGATTCCTTTCCTCACTATAAGTATCGCCCCTTTGGCCTTAAGAAAATGCATTCAAGGGCGAGTTAAGAAAGTTGAAGCTTAGGAGGAGATCAGAGTTCGAGATGGAAGGGGAGTCTTCCCGTCCCGTAAAGAAAAGCAAGCCCAGCAACGAGTGCAAGCGGCTTACTGACTTCGAAGGGCATCTTAGCGGGAGAATCCAATCTCGTATGGTGAGTTACCATTTCTCTTTTTGTGTTTCTGCAAAACCTTCTTACGCTCATTTTTGCCTTCTCCACTTTTCTATTTTCAGCCGTATCCTCTCTTTCCTGGCCCGAGGAAGTTTTCAAGGTTGCCATGGCTGTCGAGACTCACTTCGAACATCTCGATCAGCATGAGGGCCATCATCAGAAAGTGGCATCTCCAAAAGCTCGTAACTCATGCCAAACATTACAACGAGATTCACATGGATTGGGCGGCTATGGGTGCACTGGTAGAGCTTTAGCACCCTCAAACCCATACATTCATTTTCCCCACTTTCGAGGCCACTATTCTTCTCGAAGAAGCAGAACTTCTTCTTGGCGTGAAGAAATTCCAGAGAAATGGCAAGGTAAAGGTTATGCGTATGCTAAGAAGGGTGACTTCCGAGGAGGTGCTCAGAAGCTTCATGCCGTCTGAAGCCATCAAGGGCGTCCGGACTCAGAAGGGAATCCATCTGCAAAAACTTGCAGATTGGGTCATAAATGCTCTTGAAAGATTGACAAGCGATGATGATCGCATTGAAGAGCTCATGAAGGGATTCACCATCTGCTTAGTGTAGACACGCCAAAATTGACGTTACTGTGAGCACATCTCATATTGCCTTGTAATGTCCCAATTTGACCCTCAAATTACCTTTATTTGAGTGGTTTTTCTCACCTTTCTTGGATTTCTCCTTTTTTTCTCCCTTTTCTTATTTTTTTCTATTTTTTTAGATTTTTCTAGATTTTCTGAGCATTTTTTTTCTTTTTTTTATGAATTTTCCAGAATTAACGATTTGACGTGGGACGTCTTTTGAAATAACCACTTAGCCTTGGACGTTTCTAAAAAAATGGACGACATTCAGTGGAGGCGTCAATGCAATTCATTTTCCATTTTTCTAGAATTTTTTGAGGTTTTTTTGGAATTATTTTAGAATTAACGACCTATCATAGGACGTTATTCTTATTTTAAATAAAATAAAAATCAAAGAAAATTGAATTCACGACCCATGCACGGTCGTCTCTTTCAAATTGATTTTTTAAATAATATTTTCAACCCCCTTTGAGAGGTGATTTGGTGACCTTCCGGGTGTCAGAAAAATACGTAAAAATAGTCGTTGGAATCAGCGCAGTGTAATGCACCTCCACCTAAAAAATAGGAAAATAATATTGAGAAATGAAAAATGGCCCTGTTTTAAATATTTTTAATTAACGCCTCACATTCAGACGTCTTTCACAAGTAAAGGAATTAACGCCTTGGTCTTAGGCGTGTTTTTAAATAAAGCCCTCTGGTAGGTCGTCAATTCTTGAATTGACGCCCTTGTCTAGGTCGTGTTTTTTCCTTTGTATTATAAACGAACGCAGCCCTTTCCTAGAGAGTCCCTGCCTCGTTTGGTCACCCTTCTCTATGTTGATCCTTCCCTCCTTGGACTCTTCCCATATCTTATCCTTTCTAAATCTTTGATTTGCCCTATTAATAGAGCCATGCGGCTTTGTTAATCGGATTCCTTTTACCCCCTTTTCCCCTTTTTCTTCTTCTCTTCTGCTTCTTCCTTCCTCTGTTTTTTTTTTTTTACGCAGGGCTGCTGCTGCTTCCTGGCCGAAGGAGGGGCTTCCTATGCGTTCAAAGCTTTCATCTTTTGGAGTCTTCATCCCCATCGAGTATCAAAGCCAAAGCCAAAGGAGCAAAATGAGCAGATTTTCTTATCTCCCTTATATTCTCCTCTCTTTTGTTTTGTTTTTATTACATAGTTCATACGCATGCATCTTGCATCATTATTCTATTGATTCTATCTCAACCACGTTGAGAATCTCCAGCAGTGCAACTCTTGCACGTTTTTTCTTTTTTTTATTATTTCTTATATCATTCATCATTACATTATCATACCCTATTGCATAGGGGTTTAAGGGCAAACACCCACAAGGTGTGTTCTTTCCCATGATATTTCATGCTCATCTTTATATAAATTTGATGCTACACACCTTGGTTTCTAATCCAATCTTTATTGGTGTTGTCTTTGATCTTTGCAAGGGTAATCAAGCTATAAGAAGAACTCTCTTCATCGGCCGGTCGATTGGAAGAGAAAGGAGCACTCACAATCCCCGCGCTTTTAAAGGGTAATCAAGCTATAAGAAGAACTCTCTTCATCGGCCGGCCGATTGGAAGAGAAAGGAGCACTCACAATCCCCGCGCTTTTAAAGGTATTTTTCGCGATCCCTCCTCCATATTATTATTGATTATATTCTTTGAGGCCCTCGCGTCTCTGGCGATCACATCTCCATATTTGCACCTCGTGCATGCTTTTGTGCTTCATATTCCTCCATCTCTCTCTCTATTTATTTTTTATTCTCCGTGGATTTATCACGATCTACAAATTGGCGATCACGGTGGGACCCCTTTCGTTTTTCTTTTGATTACCCTTTCCCCTTGGGCACCCACGTGTGCCATCTCCCCTTTTGCACCCACGGTGCGTCTCCTTTTTGTGCCCCACGGGCACCCTCCATTGTGCATTGCACTCTCCCCATGTGATCTGTCGGTTTGATAGGTTTTTTTTAGAATTTCCACTTATCCAAATTTTTGATGAGCATGCTAATATCTTAATTCATATATTTGTTGATTGCCTCTGACTGTGAGTGTTTGATATTTCTGGCCGTGGAGTTTTCTGGAGATAGAGAAAATTAACGCCTTAGACAGAGGCGCGTTTTATTTTAACGCCCTGATCCAGGGCGTCTTCTTTATGTGTAACGCCTTCTGCCAGGGCGTCTTCCATCACATCTCCTGCTTTCTATGAATTCACGCCCTTCCCCAGGGCATCTTTTTGTTGTTTAGCGCCTCACATCAAGGCGCGTGTTTACATTTGACGTCCTCATCCAGGGGCGCCCTTTTATATATAGCGCCTCACTCCAAGGCGCGCTTTTCACTGCTTCTGGGCCCTCACAGCGATTCACGATAGCCACGCTGTCGTCTGTTCCTTGGTAGCGCCCCCTGCCAGGGCGTTTCTTTCCTGTGGGTTTACAGAACCCTCCCGTGGGTGGCTTTTTCATGCTGATTCATGCTTATATTCATTGATTGATTCTATTGCTATGGTTGGCTCGCTTACCCTGCATTCATTCATTTGCATTGGTTTGGGAGACCTCCTCTCTCTACATTGGGATTCCACACACCCTCTTGGTGAAGGAAGGACCCTCCATTGAGCACTCCGTCTCTTTGGATTGGAAATTCCTAAACCAAGCCTCCGTAAGTCCCCGTACCCGTGGATTCCCTCACGGACGCCGGGCAGGTTGTACCCTTTGAAGTCCCGGGTTTAGTTGGCCATACACGGTGAGAGAGTGTTCCTAGTTAGCACCGGAGTTGAAATCACATTTGAAACTAGGTTCCTCCCTTGTGTGAATCATAAATTTGTTAAAAATCCTTAATTCACCAAGGTTCAAACATAAGAAGTCAAAGGTAACCATCCCAACTTGTTTGCTATTTCTATGAACTGTTTTGATTGCACATTGAATTATTTGGATTACCTTGATAAGAAAGTCAACATGTTCAACTCAATTAATGTTCATGAGGGTGATCAACCTAGCACATCTTATTCCCCTCAATTTCAACATGTTCATCATTCTCACCACAATTCTTTCAAAGGACCACGTCCTCATTCTTACGGTGTTGCCCGACCCATGGGCAATATCCAATCCCATGGTCCTCCAATCCAATCGCGAGCCACTACTCCTACGGGACCGTCTCGTCTCAATGATGAGAAGGTTTCCCAAATCATTCATGCATTAGATCATCTCACCCCTCAACAAATTCAAGCCCTTAAGGCCGCTGTTGAGGGTGCATCTTATTCATCTCATCCTCCCTCCAATCCTATGCGGGTGGCCCATCATCCACTTCCCTCTTCTATTCATATTCCTACTCGGGTGGTCCGACACCCACCTCCTTCTATTCCTCCTCCATCACGGCCCCAAGGCCCATCTACCCCTTGCAATCCGGCCCATCCGAGTTCTTCTATGGGTTGGCCCATTAATCCCCTTCCACGGCCTTTTTATACGGCCCCTCCTTCAAGGCCCTGCCAACCCTTGGTTGCTCAGGTCACACCCCTCCAGCAAACTATTCTGGACAAAATTACTCTGATGGAGGAACAATTAAAGAGGATTACGAGCCCGCGGCCCGCTCCTCCTACTCCCGTCAATCCTCTCCACGCCGCTCTGAATGACATTACAAAGATGGAGAGAGAGTGGAAGGATAGGAGGGATGACTACGGCATCGGCGGTTCAAGCAAGCAAGAGCCGACAATTGAAGAGTTTGAAGCGGTATACGACGATGATGAAGCTGCGCAGGCACCCCTTCCGAGTTTCCTTCGTTTCCCTCTCCCCCCATTACTATTTGATGAACTCCCTGCTCAGGATGAAGCCACCATACCCAATCCAACCCCCGTTTATGAGACTAGCTGGTGTTACGATGATGGGTCGATACTCCAAACACCCACGTCGGCACATCTGGAGTCTCCTCCTATCCTTAACGCCGCTCACCCCGTTCGGCATTTTCTCCGCACCGAACCTCCACCAATTACACCTCCACCAACTATACCATTACCCTTCGTGACACCAGCCTTCCCTGAGCCTTCCACTAAACCTCCACTCATTAAGCCATTAACCTCCACACCATTGGCCTCCACCGAGCCTACCGTCGAACCGTCCCTAATTAACCTCCCGTTACCGCCACCTCAACCCTCCATTACACCTGTAACCCCAAACCTGGCCACTTCCATTTCGCCACTTAGCCTATTACCCTTACCCATGGTTAATCCTGAGCAGGATCCACTTTTTTTTGCACTCAAGCCAATCCCGACTGCTTCCGAGCAAAAGGAAAAGCTCGATGTGTTTGTGTAACGACCCGAGAATCCGATTACCGGGAAGGCCCGATAACCCGAGACTCGTACCGCCACCCACGAGTCCGAAGACTCGGAAGGGTTAAAAGGATGGTGTGGAAACTACACAAGTATCACAAATAATTGCAGAAATTAAACAGTTATAATATTAAGCAGGAAATGAATTTAACATTTTACATGGTCCACAATAAAATAACAACAACAGCAACAGTAGTCCACGACTAGTACAGTGACAAGAAAGAAAAGTACAGCTACACGGGGCATCCCCCGGCTCTGACCTCTGGCACTACCTCTGGACACCCGCACCACGCTTCCGCTGCGCTCCTGACACGCTCCCCGAAGGTGGCGCCTCACCTGAAACACGGTGAAAACACGCAGGGAATGAGTCTCGGAACAAGACTCAGTAGGGATCACTCGAACCCTACCTCGAAAAACGAGAAACCACTACTCTAGCGGTAGGAAAGTACCTCGGAAAGGAAAGCCCTGTACTCTACAGAACTAGACCCTACGGCACGCAAACCGACACACGTGCCACGGTACGAGAAGACCGCAACTCAACGGTCGAACCGTCAAAACCCGAAGGTCGGAAACACACGACTGACAGTCTGACACTCCGTACTCGACAGGAGTACCACCCACTAGAAGCACAGCCGGTAGCGTCCCCTGACGTCTTACACCGCACCGCAGGTGAACCGCCTGACGTGGTAGGTCCTACCCGAGGCGCGAACACCGTACAAGTAACCACAAACAAGTGACTAGCTGGGGTCACGCCCGTCGACGTGGGTCCAACCGCCCCCAACCACGTGTGCACACACAGACCGCGCGTCCCTGGTCTGGCCCTCTGACCGGTTTTCCCCTCAGCCGGACTCTGGCTGCAAGACGTGGGGCCCAACGGTAACCGGTCCACAAACCGTCTCTAAAGGTCAGCCCGTACACCACTCCCTGGTGCGACTAGCACACGCGTACTAGTAGGCTACGACTAGTGGAGGGTCACTGAAGGAGTAGACTCTCAAGTTACGGAAAACAACGCCCAAGCCCGACAACGTGTGGGAATCACCCCACGCACTAGTCCCGTCGCACGGAGACCACGGTCGGAGAAAAGCGAGGTTGCCACCCTCATGGGGCAACACAGGAAGTGGCGGTCTACCCTCAGACCGTCACTGCCAAATGGCGGTCCACTCTAGGGCCGTCACTTGGAAATAGCGGTCTAAGGCGGACCGTCACACGGCCAGGGGGTAGGGGGAAGCGACGCGCCTACCCTAGTGCGTCGCTTGGAAGCGGCGCACCTAGGCCAGGGCGTCACATGGCACCCCACACCCACGAAAACCACAGGGAAAGTAACGCGCTTACCCTGGCGCGTCGCTTGCAAGCAACGCGTCGGGCTCAGTGCGTTACTCGCATGTGACGCGCCTAGACCAGCGCGTCGCATGGCCCTCACGCTCGGGATGGAAAGGGAAGTGACGCGCCTGCCCCAGCGCGTCGCTTGTAAGTAACGCGCTGGGCCCAATGCGTCGCTTGGCCCATCCACATGGGGGACAACAGGAAGTAACGCTCCTGCCCCAGTGCGTTACACGCATGTAACGCGCCTATCTCGGTGCGTTACATGGCCTGACCCCCAACGGTCAAAACCCAACGGTCGAAAGCATGTGACGGCCCAGCCCAGGGGCGTCACTAGCAAACGGCGGCCAGTCGCAGGACCGCTACAGCCCTCGACCCTAAAGGCCAACACCCAGGGAAGTAACGCACCCCTCTAGGGGCGTTACAAGCATGTGACGGTCACTGGAGTGACCGTCGCTTGCCCCAGAGCACGCTACGGCGGGAAAACCCCAAAAACACCAACCACGCCCCCGTACCTCCACCGGAGAGGGGGAAAACAAGGGGGAAGACCCCTGGGGACCCCTAGCATGCATCTAAGCCACCAAAACATAGAATCATGGGCTAAAACCATAGATCGGGCGGCTCTCCCCAAAACATGGAAAAACCCCAAAAACGCCCAAACATGCCTCTCTCGGCCTCCCCGCGGCCTACAAACCACGGAAAAGAACGGCGAAGAGCTAGGGAACGTCACCCTACCTCAATGGAGCGAATGCTCCGCCGGATCGTCCACGAATCGCGAAGAACGCTTGAAAACCCTCGTTCTTCCTTAAGCTTCCCACGCTTGCCGCACGCCCCCACGACCGCCTCGCCGCCGCCCACGTCGCCGCACCGTCGCCCCGCCGCCGTCTGCAGCCGGAGGGGAGCTCGCCGTGGCCAACCGGGAGGAAGAGAGGGAGAGGGAGGGAGACACGGTGGAGGAGGAAAGAGGAAGAAGAAGAGAGGAAGAAGAAGATGGTGGGGGAGAGAGAAAAGAAAAAGGGTTTTATAGAAAAACCCGGAAAATCCGTAAAATTCCAAAAAAATAGGAAATCACACCCCCGCGATCCTCGGAACGCACCGATCGTAACGGTACCACTCGTGTCCGTGTGAACAGCCCGGTTCACCCGCAACGAGCGTCCGAAGAGAAAAGCCGAAACACACACCGGGAATCGGAAAACACACGCGGAAAAGCCGCGGAACGCCTCCGAGCCTCCGAAACGACTCCGGATCGCGCCGATCCGAACACGAAAGATGTCCGAAACGAAATTTCGGACACAACGGAGCCGGACACTCCGAAAACTAGATCCGGGACCCATAAAGAAGGATCCGAAAGGTCCGGGATATTACAGCCCTCCCCCCTTAAGGAATTTCGTCCTCGAAATTGAGAACAACCCAAGGGGAAAGAAGAGGAAGACTCACTCAAACAGGTACGGGAACTGCTGACGCATCTCGTCCTCACGTTCCCACGAAGCCTCACCACCAGAGTGTCGTTGCCACACGACTTTTACCAAGGGAATGACCTTGTTCCGCAGGCGCTGCTCTCGCCTATCCTCCACGCGGATCGGAAACTCTGGGAGAGAAAGATCTGGAGTCACCTCAGGCCAAACGGAAAACTCGAGCACATGAGAGTCATCGGGCATATACTTCCGCAACATAGAGACGTGGAACACGTCATGCACCGACGCCAACTCAGAGGGTAACTGCAACCGGTAAGCAACCTCACCGATGCGCTCCACAATCGCGAAAGGACCAATATAGCGGGGACTCAGCTTCCCACGCCGTCCAAACCGCATCACCCCCTTCATCGGAGAAACTCTCAAGAACACATGATCGCCCACGGCGAACTCGAGGGGCTGCCGCCTACGGTCAGCATAGCTCTTCTGCCGACTCTGGGCCGCCAACATGTTCTGACGAACCAGGTGCACAACATCCACACATTGCTGCACCAATTCCGGTCCCGTCAAAACACGCTCACCCACCTCAAACCAATCAAGTGGAGTCCGACAAGGACGCCCATACAATGCCTCATAAGGAGCCATGCCGATGCTCGAATGAAAGCTGTTGTTATAGGCAAACTCCACTAACGATAGGTGACGAATCCAACTCCCCTGCCACTCCAGGCAGCAGGATCTCAGCATGTCCTCCAAAGTCTGAATGGTCCTCTCTGACTGGCCATCCGACTGTGGATGATACGCCGAGCTAAATGCCAACTCCGTGCCAAGAGCTCGCTGGAAACTCCTCCAGAATCCAGAAGTGAAGCGCGGATCCCGATCCGACACGATCGAAATGGGAACCCCATGCAACGGAACGATCCGCTCCACATAAAGACGAGCCAACTTGGACACGCTCCAGCTGACCTTGACCGGTAACAATCGAGTCACCTTCGTCAGCCGATCCACCAGCAACCAAATACTGTCCTGCCCAGTCGGGGTTCTGGGCAACCCCACCACAAAATCCGTGGTCACATGGTCCCACCTCCAAGCAGGAACATCCAAGGGCTGGAGAGTACCGCCTGGTCGCTGATGCTCCGCCTTCACTTGCTGACAGATCAGGCACCTGGCCACAAACTCGGCCACATCTCTCTTCATGCCAGGCCACCAGAACTGCCTCCGCAAGTTCCGATACATCTTCGTCGCACCCGGGTGCACAGTGTACCTGCTCCCATGAGCCTCGCGTAACACCGCACGACGAACCTGCTCCTCCCCTGGGACGTACAGCCTGCCACGAAACCTCGCAGCACCGTCCTCGCCAAGCTCCACATCAGCTATCGCCAAAATCCGGGGCAACTCAGGGTCCGCATGCTGAGCCTCTGTCACCTGACGACGGATAGCAGGAGTGACAGTCAGACTCGCAAGCACTGCCAACCCTGGCTTCTGGGGAATCTTGAGCCTGAAAGATACTTCGGGCACCTGTTCCCAGAGCCTCCACTTCCTCAGCATCAAGGTACTGATCACGACCTTCCGACTCAAGGCATCGGCGACGACATTCATCCTGCCCGGCTGATAAGACAGGGTGAAGTCATAGTCCTTCATGAACTCCATCCAACGCCTTTGTCTGAGGTTCAGATCTCTCTGCGAGAACACATACCTCAAACTCTGATGGTCAGTGAACACCTCGAACTTCTCACCGTACAGATAATGCCTCCAGATCTTCAGCGCGAAGATCACTGCCGCCAACTCAAGGTCATGGGTAGGGTAGTTCTCCTCATGGGGCTTTAGCTGCCGAGATGCATAAGCCACCACTCTACCATGCTGCATCAGAACAGCACCCAATCCAACGCCGGAAGCATCTGTACACACCACAAAACCTCCCGATCCAGAAGGCAAAACCAACACCGGAGCCGAGGTGAGCAACCTCTTCAGTTCCCTAAAGCTCTGCTCACACTCCTCGGACCAAACGAAAGGCACATCCTTCCGCGTGAGCCTAGTCATCGGGGTCGCAATGCGAGAAAAATCCTGGATAAACCGACGATAATACCCCGCAAGCCCCAAGAAACTCCGGATCTCCGTCACCGACCTCGGCCTCGGCCATTGCATCACAGCCTCGACCTTGGCGGGATCCACGGAAATGCCATCACCAGAAATCACGTGCCCCAGAAAGTGCACCTCGCTGAGCCAAAACTCGCACTTGCTGAGCTTCGCATACAACTGGTGATCTCGCAACGTCTGCAGCACCACACCCAAATGGTACGCATGCTCCTCGGCAGACTGCGAATAAACAAGGATGTCATCCACGAAGATGACCACGAACTGGTCCAAATACGGGTGGAACACCCTCTGCATCAAGTCCATGAAGGCTGCTGGGGCATTGGTGAGCCCAAACGGCATCACCAGAAACTCATAATGCCCGTACCTCGTACTGAACGCAGTCTTCTCCACATCGGACTCGCGAATTCTCAGCTGATAGTAACCGGACCGCAAATCAACCCGCGAGAACACTCGCGCAGACTGCAGCTGGTCGAACAAATCATCAATCCGCGGCAACGGATACTTGTTCTTAACGGTCACTTCATTCAGCTGCCGATAGTCAATGCACAGCCGCAGACTACCGTCCTTCTTCTTCACAAACAGCACGGGCGCACCCCAAGGGGAAAAGCTCGGACGAATATACCCCTTGGCCAACAGCTCCTGCAACTGCGCCCTCAACTCCCTCAACTCAGCGGGGGCCATACGGTAGGGAGCCTTCGCCAAAGGTCCCGTACCAGGCACAACCTCGATCACGAAATCGATCTCCCGCTGGGGAGGTAATCCAGGCAACTCCTCAGGAAAAACATCGGGAAACTCGCACACCACCGCAATGTCCTCGACATTCGGCTCCATCCGGTCAGACACAACCACTGACGCGAGAAAACCCTGGCAACCTGAATCAAGCAATCGACGGGCTCGAATAGCAGAGATAAGAAATCGAGAAGAGGTGGAACGGATACCTTGGAAATAGAAGGTCCGCTTGCTCGGATGCTGGAAGTAGACCCTCTTCATCCCACAATCCACCACCGCTCCATGAGTCTCGAGCCAATCCATGCCTAGAATCACATCATAATCCCGAAGCTGCAACGCATACAACCTGCCTGGCATACTCCGTCCATCGATCCACACCGGAACCTGGTCGAAGCAATACGGAGTGACCATAAAGTCACCCGAAGGCAACTCCACAGCCAAATCACAGGACAACTGGGTCACCGGCTCCTCGACGCTCGACGCGAAATCCTCCGAAATAAACGAATGAGACGCGCCAGAATCAAATAAAACCCGAGCCGCACAACCCAAAATCTGAACGGTACCTTCCACGAGCTGCGACGCTACTGCCTCTGCCCTGGTCAAGTGCGTGATCTGGCCACGAGCCCTCTGCCTGCCTCCCACACTAGCTGACCTGGGTAGCGGCGGATACTGTCCCTGCTGCTGCTGCTGCTGGGAAACCTGCTGCTGCGGCGGCCTCTGAGGACAGTCACGCGCCATGTGCCCTGGCTGGTCACACCGAAAACAGATGATCGGCGCCGTGCACTACCTGCCTGGGTGGGTCTCACTACACCGTGGACAAGGTCCTCGCGATCCACCCACCGATCCCTGTCGCTGCAAAGGAAACGGCTGCAGCACACTGCCCGATGAAGCCTGCCCCTGATCTCTGGACTTCTTCTTGCCGAACCCCTTCTTGAAGAACTTCTTGACCTTCGAGCCGAAGGACGCAGATCCTGTCACCGAAGCTGCCGATGCCGGTACTCCTGAACCACCCGACGCAGACTGAAAGAAACCCTGCTGCTGAGTAGCCGACTGCTGGCTGCGACCTGACACAGACTGCCCCTGGCTGATCGGTCCTCGAGTCCTCTGCATATCCATCTCCAAGGAAATCGCAACACGAGACGCCGTCTCGAGATCAGTGGCCCCATTCGCGATCAGATGGTGCCTCAGCTCCAGCCTCAAGCCCTGCACAAACTGCGTCGTCCTCACCCTCTCATGCTCCATGATATGAGGTGCGTACCGACCCAGCTCGACAAATCGGGCCCTGTACTGCAACACGGACATGTCACCCTGCACCAGCTCCAGAAACTCCCGCATCCGCTGCGTAGCAACAACATCTGGACAGTACGTACGCTCGAAAGCACTGACAAAGTCATCCCACTCGACCTGCTCAAGTGGACGAAGCTGAAAGGACGTCTTCCACTCGGAAGACCACCACCTCCGAGCCGTACCCTGCAACTGGTTGTAGGCCAACACCACTCTGTCCTCGACAGCACTCTTCGCAGAACTGAACACCCGCTCCATCTCATCAAGCCAATCACGAGCCGCATCAGGGTCTGCCTGGCCGCTAAAGTAAGGTGGATGGAACTGCATGAAGTCCCTCACTGCTCGGCCTGGCCCACCCCTGACTGACGAGCCCTCACCGGCCTCTCCGCCGAACTGCTGAGCCATGAGATGGTACATGCCACGGAGAAAACCCTCGGCCCCCGGAGCCCTCGCAGCATCCGCGGCCTCGGTAGCTCCCGGAACTCTGCTATGCTCCTCCTGGTCCCTCTGGACCCCCTGCTGGATCTCCTGACCTCCAGCCGACTGCCCCTGCTGAGAGCGAGAACTTCTCCTCGGCGCCATACTCGCTCCTGAAGCACAAGACAGAAAAACACGGAAACGGCAATGTCAAAATAAACACACGGTGCCCAATGCCAGCGTCATCTGTACATCATCGTTGTGGACTAGTGGACCACTACAATTACCTATGATTCTCATGTAATTCCACAACCGCGCTCTGATACCAGCTGTAACGACCCGAGAATCCGATTACCGGGAAGGCCCGATAACCCGAGACTCGTACCGCCACCCACGAGTCCGAAGACTCGGAAGGGTTAAAAGGATGGTGTGGAAACTACACAAGTATCACAAATAATTGCAGAAATTAAACAGTTATAATATTAAGCAGGAAATGAATTTAACATTTTTCATGGTCCACAATAAAATAACAACAACAGCAACAGTAGTCCACGACTAGTACAGTGACAAGAAAGAAAAGTACAGCTACACGGGGCATCCCCCGGCTCTGACCTCTGGCACTACCTCTGGACACCCGCACCACGCTTCCGCTGCGCTCCTGACACGCTCCCCGAAGGTGGCGCCTCACCTGAAACACGGTGAAAACACGCAGGGAATGAGTCTCGGAACAAGACTCAGTAGGGATCACTCGAACCCTACCTCGAAAAACGAGAAACCACTACTCTAGCGGTAGGAAAGTACCTCGGAAAGGAAAGCCCTGTACTCTACAGAACTAGACCCTACGGCACGCAAACCGACACACGTGCCACGGTACGAGAAGACCGCAACTCAACGGTCGAACCGTCAAAACCCGAAGGTCGGAAACACACGACTGACAGTCTGACACTCCGTACTCGACAGGAGTACCACCCACTAGAAGCACAGCCGGTAGCGTCCCCTGACGTCTTACACCGCACCGCAGGTGAACCGCCTGACGTGGTAGGTCCTACCCGAGGCGCGAACACCGTACAAGTAACCACAAACAAGTGACTAGCTGGGGTCACGCCCGTCGACGTGGGTCCAACCGCCCCCAACCACGTGTGCACACACAGACCGCGCGTCCCTGGTCTGGCCCTCTGACCGGTTTTCCCCTCAGCCGGACTCTGGCTGCAAGACGTGGGGCCCAACGGTAACCGGTCCACAAACCGTCTCTAAAGGTCAGCCCGTACACCACTCCCTGGTGCGACTAGCACACGCGTACTAGTAGGCTACGACTAGTGGAGGGTCACTGAAGGAGTAGACTCTCAAGTTACGGAAAACAACGCCCAAGCCCGACAACGTGTGGGAATCACCCCACGCACTAGTCCCGTCGCACGGAGACCACGGTCGGAGAAAAGCGAGGTTGCCACCCTCATGGGGCAACACAGGAAGTGGCGGTCTACCCTCAGACCGTCACTGCCAAATGGCGGTCCACTCTAGGGCCGTCACTTGGAAATAGCGGTCTAAGGCGGACCGTCACACGGCCAGGGGGTAGGGGGAAGCGACGCGCCTACCCTAGTGCGTCGCTTGGAAGCGGCGCACCTAGGCCAGGGCGTCACATGGCACCCCACACCCACGAAAACCACAGGGAAAGTAACGCGCTTACCCTGGCGCGTCGCTTGCAAGCAACGCGTCGGGCTCAGTGCGTTACTCGCATGTGACGCGCCTAGACCAGCGCGTCGCATGGCCCTCACGCTCGGGATGGAAAGGGAAGTGACGCGCCTGCCCCAGCGCGTCGCTTGTAAGTAACGCGCTGGGCCCAATGCGTCGCTTGGCCCATCCACATGGGGGACAACAGGAAGTAACGCTCCTGCCCCAGTGCGTTACACGCATGTAACGCGCCTATCTCGGTGCGTTACATGGCCTGACCCCCAACGGTCAAAACCCAACGGTCGAAAGCATGTGACGGCCCAGCCCAGGGGCGTCACTAGCAAACGGCGGCCAGTCGCAGGACCGCTACAGCCCTCGACCCTAAAGGCCAACACCCAGGGAAGTAACGCACCCCTCTAGGGGCGTTACAAGCATGTGACGGTCACTGGAGTGACCGTCGCTTGCCCCAGAGCACGCTACGGCGGGAAAACCCCAAAAACACCAACCACGCCCCCGTACCTCCACCGGAGAGGGGGAAAACAAGGGGGAAGACCCCTGGGGACCCCTAGCATGCATCTAAGCCACCAAAACATAGAATCATGGGCTAAAACCATAGATCGGGCGGCTCTCCCCAAAACATGGAAAAACCCCAAAAACGCCCAAACATGCCTCTCTCGGCCTCCCCGCGGCCTACAAACCACGGAAAAGAACGGCGAAGAGCTAGGGAACGTCACCCTACCTCAATGGAGCGAATGCTCCGCCGGATCGTCCACGAATCGCGAAGAACGCTTGAAAACCCTCGTTCTTCCTTAAGCTTCCCACGCTTGCCGCACGCCCCCACGACCGCCTCGCCGCCGCCCACGTCGCCGCGCCGTCGCCCCGCCGCCGTCTGCAGCCGGAGGGGAGCTCGCCGTGGCCAACCGGGAGGAAGAGAGGGAGAGGGAGGGAGACACGGTGGAGGAGGAAAGAGGAAGAAGAAGAGAGGAAGAAGAAGATGGTGGGGGAGAGAGAAAAGAAAAAGGGTTTTATAGAAAAACCCGGAAAATCCGTAAAATTCCAAAAAAATAGGAAATCACACCCCCGCGATCCTCGGAACGCACCGATCGCAACGGTACCACTCGTGTCCGTGTGAACAGCCCGGTTCACCCGCAACGAGCGTCCGAAGAGAAAAGCCGAAACACACACCGGGAATCGGAAAACACACGCGGAAAAGCCGCGGAACGCCTCCGGGCCTCCGAAACGACTCCGGATCGCGCCGATCCGAACACGAAAGATGTCCGAAACGAAATTTCGGACACAACGGAGCCGGACACTCCGAAAACTAGATCCGGGACCCATAAAGAAGGATCCGAAAGGTCCGGGATATTACAGTTTGAACCTCCACTTCCACTCATCCCTTCTCCAACACCTTCCATTATACCCTTGCTATCCATGAAGCCGCCCACCTCCGCTTCACCTCCCTTTACTACTCGGAAGGGGAGCGCTTCTACAAACACTTGTGCCGAGGATGATCAAGAGCCACGAAAGAAGAATTTGGCCACTGCCGTGCAGTTCAAGATGCAAGAGTTCATTTGCCGGATGCCAATCCGGGTTATTGTGCCAAGCACGGCTGAAGAGGTCAAGCCGCCACTGCTCGCTAGAGAAGAATGCCAAGCGTTGATGCCACCCAAGGGCAGGGCAGGGCACCCCTTGCTCCAACTTTCAAATCCTGAATTCATTCTTCCATACAAGGGGCGAATGCCCATTTTTGTCAACATTCTTTATATGCTGCAATCAATGGGCATGGCAATGCTTCCTGTCCCAACTTCCCAACTCCCTCACATCATTACTCTCCACTCTTCAAGAGGGTTGTCATTTATTATTGAAGCTTCCTTCTTTGGGCCGATTGGTTATACTCTTTCACTGCCGTGGAGGGGCAGTTATCTTGGTGCTAAGGGGCCTTCCACTCTTTTATCCACCTTCCATTCAACTCCACCCATATTCTCCTCTGTCACCGACTCTTCATGGGCCACTCCAGGTGTAAGGAGGAGGATCTCATCCTCTCGCCCTTCACATTCTTCATGTTCTTTGCATCTCATTGCATTCACGCATTCACTGCATTCATCGCATCCATCCTATTGCATTCACATGCATTTGCACCTCACTCTCCCCGGGTTTCCAAACCCGTATCTTCCCCGCCTTCCGGCACCTCCGGATATCCCGCATTTCTCATCCTATTCATCTTCATCCTCATTGCTCGGGCATTGTCCCCTTTCCAATCTCTTCTCAGGGCATCGCGCCCCTTTCCAACTCCTGCATCCGGACCCTCCGGATTTCTCCTTTATCCTGCTAGGGCATCGCGCCCTTTTCTATCTTCTTCCTCCGGAACCTCCGGATCTTGCTCTTTGGGCATCGCGCCCCTACACACCCTCAAGTCCGGATCTTATGGGCTTCTTACTGATTCTCCCATGGCATCGCGTCCCTCGGTATCTGCTTCCTCCGGAACCTCCGGATCTTTCACCCCTCTCTTTATCCATTGGGCATCGCGCCCCTTTCTGTCTTATTCCTCCGGAACCTCCGGATTTTTCTTTTCTCCCAGGGCATCGCGTCCCTCCTTTTGTTACCCCTCCGGAACCGCCGGACCCTCCTAATCATTTTCATCCATTCTTCCCCGGGCACCGCGTCCCTCAGCATTCCATTCCTCCGAAACCTCCGGACCCTCCATCTTTCCTCCGTCTCATCTTCCTGCTCCTCCATGATATCACATCCTTTGTCCTCTTCTTCCTTTTTCACCATCTTTTTGCATATTTCTTCTCTGGACATCGCGTCCCTCGATATTTTATCCCTCCGGAGCCTCCTGATTCTTCTTCCGCTCATGATTCTCCTCCTCTGCCTCCGGACCCTCCGGATCCGCCTCTTTCCATCTATCAATTTCTTCTTCTAATTCCTCCTAATCATGGGTCCGACCCAACTTCTTCCACATCCACTGCCCTGGGCATCTGCCCATTCTCTCACTGCTTTCGAGGCTTTAGTCCTCACTCCTCCTTCTAATTCTTCGCTTCTTCTGTAGACCTTTCATGTGATCAGGGTCTCCGCGCCTTAGTGAGGGAGTTCTAGCCCTCGCCTCTCTTCCTTTTTATCCTTGTTCGTCTGAGTCTGGTCTTGGCACCACTCCTTCTTGTTAAGCCGCTTTCAAACCCTTTGCTTCCAATCCTTTTGACTGCCAAAGAGGACTATCCCACGATGATCAACCTCGCCTCTCGTAGCTGCTTCTACAAAGGTCGCAAGGTAACATATTGGCGTAAGTACTCATTTCATGATATCATTTTCTCATTACTTCAGGCATGATTTTCAAAATCAAGTGCTTCTTAACAAGATTAAAAGTGGTGTTTTAAACCTTTATCTTAAGCTTTTGTTTAATTAAATCTCATCAAAAAAAGTCTTTAGGCTTGCTATGCAGCACTTTGGATAAAAGAACCCCGCGCTGGGAATTCAACATTCTCTCCCCGCTTGTTAAGAGCAACCCTTAGCTGGGCATTCCACACACTTCACGGCGTCCTTAGCCGACTCCTTTGGTTAAACACCGTTGCTACTTCGGCCATGCTATGAGTATATCTGAAAGTCTTTTCTCTTCTTTACTCGGCCGCATGCAGGGGCAAGAGGTTGACGGATGAGATGACCCACCCAGGGCAATCCCCAATACGAGAGGAGTCTCAAATAGGGGCAGTCTTGACCCAAAATCAATATGAGTTTTCATATGAGTTTTCATGATATACATCTCGCCAAAATGACTATTATGAAAATCAAGTCAAAATTTCGATAAAAGCAAAATTGTGAATTATGGCATGTCAAGAGTGGCAAAGTCCCCGTAGGGAAAACCCTGGTCGTATGCATGTCAAGGGTCTAAAAATCAAAGGCACAAAGTCCCGGCACAACAGACTACCTCTTTGAGGGGAAACACCTTGGAATGAATTCAAGTCCCGACATCTCCCATCCTGTATAAAGCTTATCCCCAATTGTTCTTCTCTTCTCCCTCTAAGACCGAATGTTTCTCAGGTATGGCCTTGGTAGGGGCACCATTGATCAAAGGCGGTCGGTTATAGAATGCCACTTTCAATGCACGCCCGGCTTTGGGAAATTTTAGCAAAAAGGGAAGGAACGAGGACCCCCAATTAATGGTTTAAACACCCTTTGATGCTGCATTAGCTATGTCTAAACCAAAATCCAAAAAAATTGAATATTACAAAATCAAACACAAAAATTGAATATTTCCTGAGCAAAATCAAATCAAAAATCAGATATTTCTTCCAAGATTCATAAAAATTGAAATATTTTCCAAAATCCATAAAAATTTGAATATCTTTTTCAAAACTCATAAAAATTTGCATATTTCACAAAATCCAAAAAAAATTACATTATATTTTTCTGATGGTGCTTTTGCAGGAACAACTTTGCAAGGACCAGGAGCACGGGATGAGTCCTCTCTCCACTTATTACTATCAATCTATTGATTCTTCCCGATATTCTCATAACATGCCACCCTGGGCATTTTGATTATCATTTCCTCATATCTCCTGATTATCGTTCATCTCCAGATCTTTTTAATCAACTCCTGCTGATTTTCTTGATCACTTTGCCAATGGGCATTATCATTCCCTGATCGCTCTACCGCTGGGCATTATCAGATCTTGATCATTCAACTCCAAATCATGATTAGCCAAGATTGTCATCCTCATGACAAAACAATAAATAATGATGCTTTGCAATGCCATGATTTAACTCGTGCTATTCATGCCATATACATGTTATTCATGATATGCATGCTATGCTTAAATGCCTTATTCATTGCTTGTGATCTTCATTATATCTTGGCTAATGATCTTTGAGCGCAGGATAAGGAGCTTTTGGTCCCACTGACTGGGCATCATCATCCAAGCCCCACGGTGTTTGCATCTCATTTCTTAAGTTCCCCCATGCTCATTGCTATCACCATCTCCATGTATGCATTTTACTATATGTTACATACGCTACTAGATTATATCAAGGACCTTGTGACTTTGGTAAATCTGGGATTTGAGTTCCCCTTCATCAAAAATAATGATGATTCCAGAGGAGTCTTAGTCATATGGATAGGCCGTTGAACCATCCAAGACTGGGGACGATGGTTCCCTTTTGCGAGTTGATGCGTGGATAAACGGGCTTCGGCTTAGTATCAGCTCGCAGAAATTGGTTTCTTGACCCAGTCTTGGCAGTTTAACAATATTATCCTTGATTACCTTATATTTTCATTTGTTTTACTTTTTCCTTTTAAACCCAGCATGCATTCATATAGGAGTTTGAAACAATTTTGGAAAATTATTCTGATAAGCTGATTTGGAGAGTCAAATTGATCTTAATCTTTCAAGATATGAGATATTCATTGCTAATGGAATCCTCAGTCCGTTTGTCGCTATTTGGGTCATTTTCTCGAAAGCTCATTGTTTGGATTTTTATCATCTTATTTCAATCATTTTTCCTTGATCCCCCTTGGCTGCAGCACGTCCACATTGGCTGGTAACCGCTCTACAATAGTGAAACCTATAGGTTTGTGACCTGGGGTACTTCCACCGCGCTGGAAGTTGATCATTCTTTTATCTCCTTCGTGCCCGCGTGCACACTCCCTCTTTTATCCAAACATCGTTGATTTCATTGAATTTCCCGGGATTGCTTCATCTCGAGCTTTTGATTTCATTCTCATCAAGTGATGTTGATTGCGTGTCTCATCACACCTTGGCATCTACTTTTCAGTTTGCTCTGCTCCCTTGTAAAGTAGACGCCAAGGCGGGGTAGCTGTAGACACGCCAAAATTGACGTTACTGTGAGCACATTTCATATTGCCTTGTAATGCCCCAATTTGACCCTCAAATTACCTTTATTGGAGTGGTTTTTCTCACCTTTCTTAGATTTCTCCCTTTTTTCTCCCTTTTCTTATTTTTTTCTATTTTTCTGGATTTTTTTGGGTATTTTTCTCTTTTTTTATGAATTTTTCAGAATTAACGATTTGACGTGGGGCGTCTTTTTAAATAACGACTTAGCCTTGGGCGTTTCTAAAAAAATGGACGACATTCAGTGGAGGCGTCAATGCAATTCATTTTCTATTTTTTTGAATTTTTTTGAAGTTTTTTTGGAATTATTTTAGAATTAACGACCTATCATAGGACGTTATTCTTATTTTAAAAAAAATAAAAATCAAAGAAAATTGAATTCATGACCCATGCACGGTCGTCTCTTTCAAATTGATTTTTTTAATAATATTTTTAACCCCCTTTGAGAGGTGATTTGGTGACCTTCCGGGTGTCAGAAAAATACGTAAAAATAGTCGTTGGAATCAGCGCAGTGTAATGCACCTCCACCTAAAAAATGGGAAAATAATATTGAGAAATGAAAAATTGCCCTGTTTTGAATATTTTTAATTAACGCCTCACATTCAGACGTCTTTCACAAGTAAAGGAATTAACGCCTTGGTCTTAGGCGTGTTTTTAAATAAAGCCCTCTGGTAGGTCGTCAATTCTTGAATTGACGCCCTTGTCTAGGTCGTGTTTTTCCCTTTGTGTTCTAAACGAACGCAGCCCTTTTCCAGAGAGTCACTGCCTCGTTTGGTCACCCTTCTCTATGTTGATCCTTCCCTCCTTGGACTCTTCCCATATCTTATCCTTTCTAAATCTTTGGTTACCCTATTAATAGAGCCATGCGGCTTTGTTAATCGGATTCCTTTTACCCCCTTTCCCCCTTTTTCTTCTTCTCTTCTGCTTCTTCCTTCCTCTGTTTTTTTTTACGCAGGGCTGCTGCTGCTTCCTGGCCGAAGGAGGGGCTTCCTATGCGTTCAAAGCTTTCATCTTTTGGAGTCTTCATCCCCATCGAGTATCAAAGCCAAAGCCAAAGGAGCAAAATGAGCAGATTTTCTTATCTCCCTTATATTCTCCTCTCTTTTGTTTTGTTTTTATTGCATAGTTCATACGCATGCATCTTGCATCATTATTCTATTGATTCTATCTCAACCACGTTGAGAATCTCCAGCAGTGCAACTCTTGCACGTTTTTTCTTTTTTTATATTATTTCTTATATCATTCATCATTACATTATCATACCCTATTGCATAGGGGTTTAAGGGCAAACACCCACAAGGTGTGTTCTTTCCCATGATATTTCATGCTCATCTTTATATAAATTTGATGCTACACACCTTGGTTTCTAATCCAATCTTTATTGGTGTTGTCTTTGATCTTTGCAAGGGTAATCAAGCTATAAGAAGAACTCTCTTCATCGGCCGGCCGATTGGAAGAGAAAGGAGCACTCACAATCCCCGCGCTTTTAAAGGGTAATCAAGCTATAAGAAGAACTCTCTTCATCGGCCGGCCGATTGGAAGAGAAAGGAGCACTCATAATCCCCGCGCTTTTAAAGGTATTTTTCGCGATCCCTCCTCCATATTATTATTGATTATATTCTTTGAGGCCCTCGCATCTCGGGCGATCACATCTGCATATTTGCACCTCGTGCATGCTTTTGTGCTTCATATTCCTCCATCTCTCTCTCTATTTATATTTTGTTCTCCGTGGATTTATCACGATCTACACTTAGCGGGTGCTCTCCTATTCCCTTATACTGACAACATAGTGGAGGAAGATCAGCTAAGCGCGATCTGTGGAATTTGGGAAGGAAAGAGAGTGGGACCTGCTATCCTTGCTTATCTCTATAGCGGACTCACGGCTTCCAGTATGGGTAAGCCTCCTTTTGGTTGCGCGCTTCTTTTGAATTGTTGGACTGACTTGCATTTCAAATTTAACCATCGTGAGGGAATGTCATCTACTTCAAGACTCTTCCAACAAAGCCCGCTTCACCATATGGTCAATGTGTTAGGCTCTAGTGGTAGTATAGCAAATCGGGTTCCCTGGCTGAAGAAACGTGAAGACTGGCGGGCTCACTTCAGTACCATTGAAGAGTATATGTTCACTCGTGCACCGACATGCTTACTCCCATATGAGCTTCTCACGAGGTCTTCTCTTAACATGGAGCTCCAGCTTGTTGGCGCGTCGGAATTCATCCTTTATAACACGCACCGGTGTCATACTCAGATGGGCCTCCCTCGCCATTCATTCCCACTGCTATCCAACCTTCTTTCAATCAGGAAAAGGGATCTGGGCACATGGGGTGACGCAAGAAATGTGAAAACAATCAAAGCGTCATGGAAGGCCAGCATTACACTGAGGGCAACAGAGTTTGTGAGTGAGGACGAAGAACTGCTGAAAGCTTATGTAATCGAGTTGGGGAAATTGAGGCCTGAGATGCCCAAACCATAATGTATCTTTTCTTGTAATAAATATGGAAGCTTTAATGCCTATTTAGATCCTAACTCTCTTCTATTTTTTTTCTTTTTTATTCCCTTTTTTCTCTTTTTTTTGTTTTTGGCACAAGCATCTGCAATAGCCAATGCTAGGTGGTAGCGAACCATTCCGGACAAGAGCCAAAAAATCTATTCTCTCTCTCAAGGCAAGAAGTCCCTTGGAGGCCTTTTATAATTCCGTGATGCAGCAATCGCTTTGTCGTGCCATGCGTTCCCACCTACTCTTCGGCAGTGCTCCTCGCCGTCCTCTTGTTTCTCTCGCGACCCTGATGGCCGCGAAGCTCTTGAAGTCGAGGCCGCTAGCTGAGCTGCCCTATGCTCTGCCGATGAAGATGCTACCAACTCCAGGAGCTCCTCTGTTGCGAGCTCTAATCCCCTCAAATCTGTAGAGCGAGCCATCTCTCGATGCTCTTTCTCTCAGAGCCCCATCTCCTGAGCCTCTTGTGCTGCTCTATTTTTACCTTTTCTCTCTCTATTATCTCTTGCTTTATCTCTCTCTTAGCCATTCGGAGAGAAATCTTTAGCTCCCGGGCATCTCAGGGCAACTTCTCATGATAGTTGCCTTGAGTTTTGGCTCTTGTCCGGAATGGTTGGCTATCACCTAGCACTGGCTATTGCAGATGTTTGTGCCAAAAATAAGAAAAAAGAGAAAAAAAGGGAATAAAAAAAAGAAAAAAAAACAGTAGAGAGTAAGGATGTAAATGGCATTAAAGCTTCCATATTTATTCCAAGATAAGATACATTAGGGTTTGGGCATCTCAGGCCTCAATTTCCCCAACTCAATTACATAAGCTTTCAGCAGTTCTTCGTCCTCACTCACAGATTCTGTTGCCTTCAGTGTAATGCTGGCCTTCCATGACACTTTGATTGTCTTCACATTTCTTGCGTCACCTCCTGTGCCCAGCTCCCTTTTCCTGATTAAAGGAAGCTTGGATAGCAGTGGGAATGAATGGCGAGGGAGGCCCATCTGAGTATGACACCGGTGCGTGTTGTAAAGGATGAATTCAGACGCGCCAACAAGCTGGAGCTCCATGTTAAGAGAAGACCTCGTGAGGAGCTCATATGGGAGTAAGCATGTCGGTGCACGAGTGAACATATACTCTTCAATGGTACTGAAGTGAGCCCGCCAGTCTTCCCGTTTCTTCAGCCAGGGAACGCGATTTGCTATACTACCACTAGAGCCTAACACATTGACCATATGGTGAAGCGGGCTTTGTTGGAAGAGTCTTGAAGTAGACGACATTCCCTCACGATGGTTAAATTTGAAATGCAAGTCAGTCCAGCAATTCAAAAGGAGTGCGCAACCAAAAGGAGGCTTACCCATACTGGAAGCCGTGAGTCCGCTATAGAGATAAGCAAGGATAGCCGGTCCCACTCTCTTTCCTTCCCAAATTCCACAGATGGCACTTAGCTGATCTTCCTCCACTATGTTGTCAGTATAAGGGAATAAGAGAGCACCCGCTAAGCAGATGGTGAATCCCTTCATAAGCCCTTCAATGCGATCATCATCACTTGTCAACCTTTCAAGAGCATTTATGACCCAATCTGCAAGTTTTTGCAGATTGATTCCCTTCTGAGTCTGGATGCCCTTGATGGCTTCGGACGGCATGAAGCTTCTGAGCACCTCCTCAGAAGTCACCCTTCTTAGCATGCGCATAACCTTTACCTTGCCATTTCTCTGGAATTTCTTCACGCCAAGTAGAAGTTCTGCTTCTTCGAGAAGAATAGTTGCCTCGAAAGTGGGGAAAATGAATGTATGGGTTTGAGGGTGCCAAAGCTCTACCAGTGCACCCATAGCCACCCAATCCATGTGAATCTCGTTGTAATGTTTGACATGAGTTACGAGCTTTTGGAGATGCCACTTTCTGATGATTGCCCTCATACTGATTGAGATGTTCGAAGTGAGCTTCGATAGCCATGGTAACCTTGAAAACTTCCTTGGGCCAGGAAAGAGAGGGTACGGCTGGAAAAAAAGTGGAGAATGCAAAAATGAGCGTAAGAAGGTCTTGCAGAAACACAAAAAAAAGAAATGGTAACTCACCATTAGAGATTGGATTCTCCCGCTAAGATGCCCTTCGAAGTCAGTAAGCCGCTTGCACTCGTTGCTGGGCTTGCTTCTCTTTACGGGACGGGAAGACTCCCCTTCCATCTCGAACTCTGATCTCCTCCTAAACTTCAACTTTCTTAACTCGCCCTTAAATGCATTTTCTTAAGGCCAAAGGGGCGATACTTATAGTGAGGAAAGGAATCTAGGAACAGTGTTGGCAGTTTCGTTTTGTTGTGTGTGATAATTTGCTTGCATAGTTGTGATCTTGTTTTGTTATGTTAGTTATCGAGTGGGGTACCACTGTCCCACCGATGTCCCACCTTGTCTCGCCTTGTTCCCTAATCATTCAATCATTGTGGTCTCCCCTTATCATGCATTGTATTGTATGATATTTACGCTACTAGAGCATGCCAAGGACCTTACGCCTTGGACAAATCCGGGATTTGAGTTCCCCTTCAACAAAAACAGTGATGATCCCGGAGGAGTTCAGGACGTACGGATAGGCCGTTGAGTTGTGATGGAATGGGGACGATGGTTCCATTCGATGAGTCGGTACGTGGATAAACGGGCCCCGGCTCAGTATCAGCTCATTGGATCGGTATCCTGACCCACTCTCCACAGCTTAGCAATATTATCCTTGGCTAGTTTCTATTTTAGTCTGTTTTATTTTTCTTTTTAAACCCAGCATGCATTCATGTAGGACTTTGAGTTCATTGTGGAAAATCATTCATCTACTTTGGTTGTGTGAGCCACTGTGCTTAATTGCTTAAATATAGGATATTCCATTCCGAGTCGAGTACTGAGTTTCCCCGAGGTTGTCTTGGGACGTTTCTCTGGATGAAACCATTGTTTGGATCTGTCTCCAATCATCTGCTTATTCCCCTCGGACCCACCTTGGTTGTAGCACGTCCACAATGGCTGGTAACCGCTCCCCAATGGTGAAACCTGGGGTTTACGACCTAGGTACTTCCGCACCGTGAAGTTGGTCCTTTTAGTCTGTTCGTGCCCCAGCGCACACAATGTCTTTCCTAGTTTGTTTACCATCCAAACAATCGTTGATTTCGGAGAACATTTCTCAAGGTTGCTTCGTGAAACTCGGGAAAGATTCCCGTCTTGTGACGTTAGAAGCGTGTCTCATCACACCTTGGCATCCGCTTTTCAGTCCATTCCATTTCACTCCAATACACTTTATTTCATTCCATTACACGTCCTTCCCTTACAAAGTGGATGCCAAGGCGGGGCAGCTGTAGACACGCCATTTCTGACCTTACGATGAGTAAATCCCATGTTATACCGTAATGCCCTGAAGTGGTTTATATTTTCTTTTATTTGAGTGATTTTCGTAATTATGGTTAAATTGCATTATTTTGTGAAAGGGAGAAAATTAAAATATGTGTACATATAAATAAATAAAAGAGAAAATGAAATCCAAAAAATGCGTGTGTAATTATGTAATTGATTTTCTTTAATAATAAATTTATTTTTGTAAATGTATATATTATTGATTACTATATATATAATTGATAAAAATATATTTATTAAAGGATAAAAGATATGATAATTATAAAAATAATAATAATAAACCAAAAAAAACATAAAAGTAAACAAAAATAAACAAAACAAACAAACATAAAATATAATAAATAAAAAAATAATATTCCCTACCCCATCTTATTCTCTCCCCATCCCTTTCTTTATTTCTGTTTTCTTCCCTATCTCTCACGTAATCCCCTCTCGTTTCTCTGCTCACTTCCCTCTCCACCAAGGCACACACACGTACTCTCCCCCTCTCCCTCCTCCACTCTCTCGACCGTCCCCCACTTCTCCCCCTCGGCCATCTCCCTCTGCCTGCATACACACCTAGCCCCAGCAACCCTCTCTCACCCCCCTTCTTTCTTTGTTAACAGCTCACGACCCCCCCTGCAGGCAGCCACTCCCTCTATCTCCACCTTACGGCCCTCTCCTTTTCCCCCGTGCGACTCTCTCCTCTGCAGGACGCACACCCATTTCCCCCTCTGTTAGCCGCAGACCTCCCTCTACTGCCACTGCCACCCCCCACGTAAACCACCCCAGCCGACCACGCCTCCACGACCTCACCGCCGCTGCACACCGCGACCAACTCCACGCCACCTGCACCATTCTCCCCCTGCATCTCCTCACCACCACCGCCCGGCGTCCCGTCGTCCGCTTCCACCTCCACCTCCGGCCGCTCTTCCTCACCCCGTCGTCCACGCCGGAGCGCCCCGCCGTTGCCCTCGTCCTCAGCTGCACTCCAGCTGCACCCCGGCCGCGCCCCAGACGCAGCACCCTGCACCGACCTCCGTCGTGCCACCGTCCGCAACCTGCCATCGCCCGACCGCGACCCCTCTGTCTACGGCAACGATGCCGTCTCACTAGCCGCCCCTCGCCGCCGTCCCACGTCACCACTGCCGACAGCACCCACGTACGCGAGCCCCCTCCCCTTTGCATGCACCGTCCGTACGCCGCCCGGCCGCCGTGAGGCTCCCCACCAACCGCCTGCCAGCGCAGCCATCGCCAGCGCCCCCCAGCCGCCTCCGGCGCTCCCGCAGGCGTCGCCAGTCGCCTCCGGCCACCCTCCAGTACCCCGCCGGTCATCCTCCACGACGCCGCGAAGCCCACCCCGCCTGCACCGCCCTCCGGCCCCTGCGCATGCACACCGCCACCCTGTCGCATCGGCCGCACCGTCCGCAGCACGCCCCGGCACCCGCTGCCGCCGCCCCCCTTGCCACCGTCAACCGCCGGCGCCGTTGCCGCCGGCCGACCGGTTGCCTCTCACCGCGGCTCCCTCTCTCTCTTTCCCTCTCTCTCCCTCTCACGGTCTCTCTCTTCTCTCTCTCTCATCTCGCGTCTCTCTCTCTCTCTCCCTCTCTTCTCTCTCCACCCTCTCTCTTCTCTCTCCCCCCGTGTCTGTTTCTTCCCCCCTCCATCGAGTTCTCTCTCTCCCTCTCATTTTCTTTTTTTTATTATCTTCCTTTCCCTCATCTCCCTGCTTCTCTCTCCTCGCGATCCCCTTCTCTCTCTTTTCCCCCCTCATCTCTTTTTTTATATTATTTCTTTCCCTCCCTCTCTCTCCCTCCCTCTCTCTCTCGATCTCTCTCTCAACCTTCTTTTTTATTATTTTTTATCATCTCTTTTCTCACCCTCTTCCTCTCTCGTTCTCCCCACTTCTCTCTCCCTCTCATATATAAATATATCATATATATATATATGTCTTATTCTACTTTTTATAATTTGATATTTTATCTTCCTTTTAGTCTTATATTTTCTTTCTTTTAAATTTGAAAAAATTAAAAATCGAAAAAAGCAAAAGAAAAGAGAGTCCTTTTATCTTTCTCATATTACACACATATATATATATATATATTTCAACCATAAATAACCTCCTCCTCACACGTATATATATTAGCTATATATATCTTTTCCTTATATTTTCCTATATTTAACTCTATATCTTTTCCCATCATGTATATACACATATAACTATATACATCTATCATACACGTGTGTTTGTGTTCCCTGTTTAAGCAGTTTTTGAAGTCCATTTTGAAGGCCCTCGGTCGTGATGTGCTCGTGTTACTGAAGCTCCCCCAAAGCCCGTCATCGGCACTTCCCCGATAAGCTCTTCTCCCTTTTTAATTTTAATCAGTCAGTTAATCATGTTCCATGCATCATTTAGCATATGTGCCATGCCTTTCTCTTCGAGAGGGCCTCCCTTGTGAGTGTCTTTGTATTTGCGTATTTCATCATGTCATTCTCCTACCCTTTTAATTCTAAAGGGGTTTTAAACACACCAACCAGGGGTAACCAGTTATAAGGCCCTCTTCTTCGGCCTGTCGAAAGAAGAGGAAGAAGGAACCCACGCAATTCCCGCGTCAAAGGCAAAAGCGATCAATCCACTCGGGACCCTCGGTCCTTGGCGATCACAACACTCCTAACGCGCGCTCCATTGTGACTATCTTTTGTTTTAATAACACCCGCGGAGAGTTACTTCCCGCAGCAGTTATCTTCTTCCGTCTCTGACCTCACCCGCGCAGAGGATTATTCCCCGCGGCGGTTTCTGTGATTTACTTTCTGTATATCTAACTCCTAATTGGTGCGGTGGGTCACCTCCCGCGACCGTTTCCATTTCAGCATTTTATTTTCTGCACATTACTTTCTAATTCCTAACTATTTAATTTCAGCATTCTCCTATCATCGCTTTAAAACCCCGTGGAGATCAACATCTCGCGGCGGTTTATTTGATCCATTTTCCTTTCCTGTCACATATACTTATCTTATAGTAAAGACCCCTCAGAGGCCACAGTCTCGTGGTGGTTTATATATATATATATATATTTATTTATTTATTATTTATATTATTTATGTCGCATTAAAGACCCCTCAGAGGCCACAGTCTCGTGGTGGTTTCTATATATATATATACTTATATGTATTATTTATGTCACAGTAAAAACCCCGCAGAGACCACAGTCTCGTGGTGGTTCATATATTTATATATTTATATTTATTATCTATGTTATAGCAAAAACCCCGCAGAGGCCAATGTCTCGTGGTGGTGTGTATATATATTTATATTTATTATTTATAATGCATTAAAAACCCCGTAGAGGCCAATGTCTCGTTGTGGTTTATATATATACTTTTATTTATTATTTATATTGCATTAAAAATCTCGTAAGGCCAATGTCTCGCGGTGGTTTCTATATATACATATATTAATTCTGCTCATATTGTAATATTGTTGTTAAAACCCCGCAAAGACCAATGTCCTGCGGTGGTGTGCCTTTATTCATATTTGTAGACACGCCATTCCTGACGTCTCCTGAGAAAGTCTCATATTACTATACGACACCCCGCGACGGCTTACGCATTTCGAATCACTTGAGTACTTCCTTTTCTTGAGTCTTCTTCCGCCCTTTTCGGCATCCGGAATCGTCGTAATTCACTCCTCGCCCAGTTGGAAGGCAAGGAACGGGCAACCTATTACTTGTCTAAACTTTCGGCATCCGGAATCCAACGGCTTTCACAACCTCATATTCTCGAGGCCGCGGCGAGTCACTTCCCCAATGGCCGTTTCAATTCTTGTTATTTAATTTTTGCACCATTCCCGTCCCCCGAGGTCGCGGCGAGTCACTTCCCGTCCCCCGAGGCCGTTTGAACCCCATATCTTGCTATATTATACTTGTCCCGCTCGCCCCGCCGGAGCAATCTCCCGTGGTGGCCCCTTCTCTCTTCTCTATCATCTCTGTGCTGCAGCAAAACAAGCAAACAAACAAAAAAGAAGGAGCCCGCGCGCTCTCCGCTTCCTCTTCCCCGCTCTTCCCCGAACCGCGTGACGTCGCTCACAATATTGTTCTTGTAACTGTTCGAGGAGTGATATATCGTTACAATTTCTGAGTCTACGTGTCTTCCCGTCTGTCAAATTCTATCACGTAGAGTCCCAGGGCTCGAATTCGGTATCTGAAAAGCTGCTCTCGGAACGGTGGGTTACGCCTACTGGGAAGGGGTTCAGTTTGCGTGAGAGGGTCTTCGGACCCCTATCTCCGCCATGTACCAGAGTTCGGTCAGTCTAAATTCTTTCTGTCTCCATTAGAGTGTCATCTGTAGATGTACTTGTCCACCGTTCTTTCATATCCCCTATAGCGCGCGTTTCATTGTTTGTCCTCATTTCTTTCACCCTTTATTACTCAGAGAGGGAGAAACCCCATCTCTCTCTCTCAGTCCACCACGTGACGCGTTCACATCTCTGGCGATCACGGTGGGACCTGCTTTTGCTTTTCTAGTTACCCACAAGCTTTCGGCACCCACGTGTGCCCCTCCTTTTGACACCCACGTGTGTCCCTCTTTTCGGCACCCACGTGTGCCCTTCCTGATTGCGCCCCCGTGCGCTCACTCCCCTCGTGCACCTCGTGCACTCCCCCGGTCCTTTGTGGTTACTTGAGAGGATAACGTTGTCTCGTGCACCACATGCATTTCCCCTACCATTCGGCACCCACGTGTGCCCTCCCTACCATTCGGCACCCACGTGTGCCCTACATTCGGCACCACGTGTGCCCTCCCTACCATTCGGCACCCACGTGTGCCCCTTCTCCTCCATTCGGCACTCTCGTGTGCCCCGCCTCCTTGTTCCCCTCTATTTGGCATCCTCGTGCCCCGCCTCTTTATTGCGCCCACGTGCGCTACGTCATTCCCCTCGTGCACTACGTGCACCCTTAGAGCCCCTTTCTCTTTTTTCAAGTGATCTACGTGTCTCGGAAAGAGGAACGGTTGTATCCTACTCCATCTGTTTATTACTTTTATATCCTTGTTATATTATTGTGATTATCTCTGTTCTATGTGTGTGTTTATCTCTGGTATTTGTGCGTTATACATCTTTTATTCAGCACTGCATTTCATGCATTTACCCCTTTTCTTTTCTTTCTTTTACTTATTTAAGGATTAACCTCTCTCGGTGAAGGAAGGACTCTCCGTCGGGAATTCCTCTCGACGGACTAGGATCTCCTCCATTGAGACCTCCGTAAGTCCCCGACAGCGAAGGATTCCCTCTTCGTTCACTGGGCTGGTTGTACCACTGAAGTACCCCGGAGTTAGTTACCTATTCGTGGTGAGACGAGTGCCCCTAGCTGACACGGCGGTAAAACAAAGTGCAATTAGGGTCCCTCCTACTAAGTGTGAATTTTATATTTGTTAAAATAAAAAAAAAAGAGAAAAAGAAAAATCAAAAAAATTAAGTAAATCAAAACACAAAAAAAGGGTTAAAACAAGAACAAAAAAATGGCGTAAGATCATCCACTTGTCTATTAATCTCTGATACTTGTTTGCTAGTGTATGCATTTACGTTCTGGTAAAATTACAGGAATGGCTCACGACTCTTCCGAAGAGAATCAATTAGGTCGTGGTCAGTCAGCTGACCCACGGGTCCACGCAATGGACTCAGGCCCCTCCCGCGACACCTCACAAGAGGTCCCCGTTGTTCCACGGGAGGTAGCTCCACCCCAGGATATCTTTTCCCTTTTGGGTGTCCTCGCTAGTACACAGCTCAGCCTTGAGCAACTTCTGGCCTTTCAGGCCATTTTAAAGGGGAAGTCTGTTTCTCCCCCTCCTCAGGAGTCAACTCCGGCTCCACGTCCTACCAACAGCCGCTCCAGGCTACTACATCTCCATCACATGTATATGTCGCTCCTTCTTCTTCATTTCAAGGACAGGCGAGCCAACAGCCCGCCTCTCACCAATTCCCCCCTCTACAGTCTCAAACCCCTGCCATCCCTCATACGGTACCCCAAGCGGGTCCGTCCACTGGTGGGCCACCATACCCATCTGGCTCAGGGTTCCCTTCTCAGGTCCCTATAAGGCCTTCTCAGCCTCAATGGCAGGCCCCACTTTCACCTGCAGAGGAGCTCACTCAGTCCCTCCTCAACAAATACACTGAAATGAACGAGGAGTTCCGAAATTTCAAGAAAGAGGCACATGGGAAGTCTGTCCCTGACATTTCCCTGCCAAATCTCCCCATATTTCATCTTCCTCCCTCCGAAATACCAACATACCGTAGATATAACGGCACGGGAAATCCTTATATTCACATCAAGGATTTTATGTATGAATCTTCCTCATGGCAGAACGATCCAAAATCCCTGGCTTACCTTTTTCGGAAATCATTGGATGGTCCCGCCCTAGAATGGTTCTATTCCCTAGAGCCGAGTGAGACTGGAGATTTTGAAATTGTCAAAGTCAAATTCATACAGAAGTACCGGGATAGGGTCGGTCCCTCCCTTTCTATCACCGAC
This sequence comes from Amorphophallus konjac, assembly GCA_022559845.1. Classification (NCBI taxonomy): domain Eukaryota; kingdom Viridiplantae; phylum Streptophyta; class Magnoliopsida; order Alismatales; family Araceae; genus Amorphophallus; species Amorphophallus konjac. Next base: position 8,664,948 of record CM040124.1, read on the forward strand.
CTAGTTGCTGAGAAAATGTGGTCAGATGAGGATTTTGTCCAGTATGCTGATAGGTGGAGGTCTCTGGCCGATAAAATAAAGGATACCCTTTCAGAACCCGAGCAAGTCAAGATGATTGTGTCTAATGCAACCCCGCAGTTTAGACATATTTTAGCCATGAATAAGCTTACCACGATGGAGGAACTTTATGAGAGGGCTCGGTATATCCAGACCCAATTAAAAGATTCTCTCATCATGCACATGTTTGAACCTCCAAAGCCAAGGGTGTTTAAGAAGATGGGCACTGGTGTCCAAGGAGGAACAACTGAGGGAGTCGTCATAAATGAGCAAGTGAGTGTGCTTGGCAGCCCCAACCAACCAGTTAACCCAAGGCCTCCTCAGATTTCACGACCTCCCTTTCAACAAGGTCCACCTCTTTATCGTCCTCCACCCCAAAATAACCCCCTTCAAAACAACATGCCTCAACCCTTTCATCCCCAACAACAACAACAACCACAACCTCAGTATCACCAAGTTCCACCCCCGGGAAATTACGGCCCACCACAACAACGGATGAGGCCCATTGGACCCAAAAGAGCCCATTATCCACCATTGCCCGAGGCATTGCCGGACATTTTTAATGCCCTCATGGCTGCCAACCTACTTACTTTGCCCAAAGAAAAGTTTGCATGGCCCCCAAATGCTGATACCTCCAGGTACTGTGTCTATCACAGACAGCCGGGTCATACGGTGGAGAATTGTTTCAACTTCAAAGATTACATTTACGACATGAATGATCTCGGTGAAATCGATTGGGATGAAATGAGGCGATGCATCGTCACCCTAAAGGCCAGGAGACCTCCGCCTAGGCCACAGTTGCCACAACAACCGCATCAACAACAACAGCCTCAGCAGGCCCCACAACAGCAGCCTAATATGGGCATCATCCATAACCCGCTTCCGGAGCACCAACAGCCCAACTACCAGGTTAATCTGATTTCCTCCTTCTCGGAAGTTGGAAGAGAGCAAACCTGTCATTTAGAAAGCACCTCTGTCCTTGCTACCAGTCATACCACCAATCAACCACCTCGCCTCCTTCGAACATCATCTTCTCACCATTCAACCCCCTCACAACCCCTATTTGATCCTTCTTCCGTTCCACAGCCATCACGCCCTCTTATTCGTACCCCTATCGTCAATTCACCGTTAGTCCATCACCAAAGGCCATCTCACACTCCTTTTTTACCCCGAAGTCCCTTGATCACTTCTTATTCCTCTAATTTACCATCTACCTCTATCGCGCCTTTACCCCCGCCTTCTAATCTTTTTACCGCCCATTATCCGTATGACACACCATCCACCTCTATCCCCACTGAACCTCCTCCTCCACCATCTAAACCTCTTATCATTCACCGTTCATCTGGGGTCCCCTCTACTTCCACTATATCCCCTCCACCATCTAAACCCCTTATCATTCACCATTCACCCGAGATTCCCTCTACTTCCCCTATTCTTTCACATTCTAAACCCCTTATCATCCGTGATTCACCCGAGATTTCTTCTACCTCTACTATACCTCCGCCAAGCAAACCCCTAATCAAAACCCCTACACCCATCATAACCCCTATCCCACCAACCATTCCTCCATTATTACCCCTTAAACTCTTGTTAAAATCCACACCCAATACCATAGAGGTGCAACAAGAGCCACAAGTAATGGTGCTCCGGAGTGGAAGGATGTTCCACCGGGTGTTTCCCCAGAATAGTCAGGCCCCTGAACAATCTCGGCCCGAGAAAGATAAGGAAGAGCAGTCAGAAGAGCCCATCCCTGGGACCCAGTATGACTTGTTGAAACATCTGGATAAGACGCCTGCCCGTATCTCCATCCTCGAGTTGATCAAAAGATCCACATCTCACCAAGAAGTTTTAAGGGAATATCTCCAAAAAGTCATGGTGAACGAGGATCTCCCTGTGGAGAAAATCTCGACAGTCCTGACGCCCACTGATACACAACCGCCCATCATGTTCCACAATCACGAGCTTGCCCCCAAGGAAACTCGAAAATATGCGTTGTGTATTGCTGTAAAAATCAATGGTGTGTCAGTGGATCCCTGCCTAGTGGACACGGGCGCGTCTATAAATGTGATTTCCCCGAGTACTCTCCAAGCATGTGGGGTTGATGAAGAACAACTCATGTCCTCCTCAATCACAGTCACGGCCTATGACAATAGTAAAAGACCTCCAATGGGGATGATTGCCCTCAATGTAGAACTAGGTCCTGTATCAGTCTTTACAGAATTTCATGTCCTTGATATGGATCCCACTTTCAAGGCTATACTAGGCCGTACCTACATTGAAGCTATGAATGCAGTACCATCCACCAATCATCAGTGTTTGAAATTTCCATACAAAGGATGGGTTATCAAGGTAATGAGCATGCCTCTCTGTTCTACGGTGGATGCCATCAACACCTCTTTACCTTCGGTCTGGCCGACTCATCGGCCCATACTATCCTTGTTGGATGTGTATGACCCCTGCCGTGCTCCCTTCACACAACAAAAGCCATTCCCTATGTTAAACTCACGTCTCCCCTTCCGCTCCAAAGGATGGGAGATTATGAGAAATATTAGTTACCAAGATGGCAAAGGTTTGGGAGCACAACTGCAAGGAAGGCTGAGACCACTGCAAAAAATAAAGCCAATCCATAGAGCTGGCTTGGGTTTTAAGGGGCCATTCGAATCAGATGGCAAACCCCTCACTTGGACTTTGTCCTCACATTTCAAAAAGGGGCCCATCGTCCAGAAGGGAGATCCTCCACCGGAATCACCTGGGGGTCACGGGATGTGTTTTTAGTTCAAGGATGTTCAGGGATCCCTAAAAGAGGAAAGATTGTCCACCTGGATTGTGAATGGTATAAATGGTTTGACATACCAGATATATCCCTTGCACTGGAAAGAATGTTCTCCCCTCCACATCTAGAAGGGTCGTCTTTGATCTCCGAAATGCCAGGGGACACCACCACACTTGCCAGAATGACAAACCCTCCTCGCCAAGAGGATGTTGTCATCGACGGGTCATCACCCGCCACCAATATTGTCACCGACGGCTCGCTGGCCGTCATTTTCTCTACCCATCTATCACAGCCTCTGTTGCTGTCTCCTTCCTGGGCCAGACAGTTGTCTGATGAACTTCCCAGGTCCCCTTCTTTACTCATATACCTACGTGGGTTTCTTAACTCACGCCAGGTTTTCAATCACGATGTGCTCTACGAGCTACACAACCCTCTAGCTTTAGTTCCATTTTCACCTCCTCCAATTTCTTTTCACTGTTTTGTTATTAAAAATAAAAATGAAAAAAAAATGCCAATTCCACAACTACTCAACAGCCCATTGTCTTTGAGGAAACATCCTATATCTCACATGAGTGTGCCCCGACTTACGGGCCACTCATTCAAGGTCCCCTGAGTGACCTTTTCTACCCCTCGTCTGAGGGGTCCTTCCCTGTACATTCTTCACCATCCTCTTCAGTTTCTTCTTCTGTAAATGTCAGTCTAGCTAGCAATAATAAGTCAAGGGTAGTACCTAAAAGGAAATCTAAGGGTAGGCAGATTCCCCGTCGATTCCTTTTGGATCTAGCCACCAGGTGTCAAGCCTTTCTAGCCATCCCCCAATTGCTAGAAAATCCCGTCCAATTGCCAGAAATAGAATGTGAGAATGATTGCATGATTGATGAAGGGTATGGGGTCTATGAACTCACTGACAAGGAATACCCCATTGAAGAAGAGGATGAAGAATATGAGGACGCGGCTGACACCTATGCTAGTGGAATGAGCAGATTTGATGAGCCGTCAGCCGCTGTAGAAGAGTCTACCAAAGAGATCAATCTAGGAACTGAGAAAGACCCTAGGATTGTCCTCATAAGTGATAATTTACCATCATCTGAAGATGAGACACTAGTTAAGGTTCTTAAGGATTACAAGGACACGTTTGCATGGAGCTATGAGGATATGCCAGGATTGGATTCTACTCTGGTTGAGCATTGTCTCACTCTCAAACCAGGGTCCGTCTCGGTAAAACAACGGTTAAGACGTTTTCGCCCACAAATGACTTTAAAAATGAAGGAAGAGGTCGACAAGCTCCACAAAGCTAGGTTCATAAGAGTCGTCCTTTATCCTCAGTGGGTCGCAAACATCGTCCCGGTCATGAAGAAAGATGGAAAGGTAAGAATTTGTATTGACTTCCGGGACCTTAACCGTGCGTGTCCGAAGGATGATTTCCCTTTGCCTCATATTGATGTGTTGATTGATAACACGGCAGGATATGAAACCCTTTCATTCATGGATGAATTTTTTGGATACAATCAAATTCGTCTGGCAGAAGAAGACCAGGAGAAAACCTCATTCACTACTCCCTGGGGAACTTACTGTTATGTGGTCATGCCATTTGGACTGAAGAACGCTGGAGCCACTTACCAAAGGGCTATGATGGCAATATTCCATGACATGATGCACATATATTTGGAGGTATATGTGGATGATTTGTTGGTAAAATCTAAAACTAGGGCGGAACATCCCGAGGTCCTTGCAAAGGTGTTGCAAAGATCGCGCGAATTCAATTTGAAAATGAATCCAAAGAAGTGCGTGTTTGGTGTATCATCGGGTAAGTTACTTGGCTTCATTGTGAGCAAAAGGGGTATTGAGATAGATCCCAACAAGGCTAAGGCGATTAGGGATATGCCACCCCCGAAGAATCTGAGGGAAGTTCGAGGATTAATCGGGAGGTTGCAATTTATCCGTCGCTTTGTGTCGCAACACTCGCAAAGGTGTCGGCCCTTCTACGAGTTGACCAAAGCAGGGACCAAATTCTGTTGGGATTCTAAGTGTCAGAATGCTTTTGACAGATTAAAGGAATATCTGGCCAACCCGCCTGTTCTCACTCCACCTATTCCAGATAAGCCTTTGATCCTATATGTCTCGGTCCTAGACGACTCTGTGGGAGCCGTCCTGGCACAAATCAATGAGGAAGGCAAGGAACGGGCAACCTATTACTTGTCCAAACTCCTCAACCCCTGTGAGCGAAACTATACTACCATGGAAAAGACCTGTGCCGCCCTCGTGTGGGTGGTACAGAAATTGAAATATTACTTTCTTGCTCACGAAGTCCACTTGATTGCTCGGATGAATCCTATCAAATTTCTCTTGGAAAAGTTTGTCCTTACTGATAGGCTAGCACGTTGGCAAAGCTTTCTATCTCAATTCGACATCATCTATATCCAGTAAAAGGCGATTAAAGGCTATGCTATAGCTGAGCATCTCGCTCATCACCCTCTCTCCAAGTTTGACCCTGTTCAATCAGAGTTTCCAGATGAGGAACTAATGTCCATTACCCAGTCTGATGATCCCATGTGGACATTATATTTTGATGGAGCTTTGAATTCCCAGGGGAGAGGTATTAGTATTGTTCTTTTGTCACATGAAGGTGTCGCTATCCCAGATGCATTCCGGCTCTCATTTCCAGTCACCAACAACGTGGCTGAATACGAGGCTCTTCTGGCAGGTCTGAACCTTGCCTATTCCTTCTGGGTCACTGAATTACGAGTCATAGGTGATAGTCAACTTATACTTCGCCAAGTGCTCACCAAATATCGCACTCGCGATCCCAAGCTCAAGCCATATCAAGAGCTTACTGTTGCTTTCGCTAAACTGTTCACTAAGTTGGTCTTTGTCCACGTTCCTCGCAATCAGAACATTTTGGCCGACGCCCTTGCTTCGTTGGCATCATCATTAAGGTTTCCTCTGGGCAGAAGAGCTCTGTCCGTTTCTATCCACAAGCTTCTCTTCCCTGCTATTCATAACCCTTCCTATTTAAGGGTTGAGGAGGAAATGTCAAAGATGGCTCAGGATAGAGAAGTTGTTGAAAAGAGGGAGATTATGTTGGTTGAATTGGAGGAAGAACTGGCTGATGAGGAGAAGCCATGGTTCTATGAGATTGTTAAATATTTCAAAGACCAGTCTTACCCTACAGAAGCAACAGCAGAAGATAAGAGGGCTATAAGGAGAGTAGCCCAGAGATACACATTGGTTGGAGGATTGCTATACAAGAGAAGCCTCACTGGTGTTCTCCAAAGGTGTCTTGATGATGACGAGTCCTGGAAGTGTGTAGAGGAAGCACACTCAGGCGTGTGCGGTGGCCATGTAAACATTCAAATGCTTGCTAAGAAGATCCTTCGGCAAGGCTTTTACTGGCCCACCATGGAGGAAGACTGTGATCTCTATGTCCGTAGGTGTGTCAAGTGTCAACTTCACGCCGATAAGATCCATTCCCCATCTTCCTCTCTCCATCCAGTGTCCTCCCCATGGCCTTTCTCCATGTGGGCATTCGACATCATTGGTCCTCTTGGTGATCCTAACTCCCTCACCAAGCAAAAATCCTTCATCCTCACTGCAACGGAGTACTTCACCAAATGGGCTGAAGCCGAAGCCTATGCAGAAGTCAAGGCATCCACAGTCTGCAAGTTCATCATGAAGAACATCATCGCCAGGTTCGGCATTCCAAGAACTATCATCACCGACAATAGGCCACAATTCATCTCTCAGGATCTTCAAGACCTCTGCCAAAGGTATAAAGTTGCATTGCATCATTCGTCACCATATTATCCACAAGGTAATGGCCAAGCAGAGACCACTAATAAAACACTGATTAAAGTCATAAAGAAAACATGTGAGTCTAGCAGATTCTCGGATTGGCCAGAGAAGCTTATCGAAGCTCTATGGGCCTATCGCACTTCAATCCGAACTCCTACTGGGCAAACTCCGTTCGCCCTCACTTACGGGATGGAGGCGGTAGTTCCATATGAGATTCTGATTCCCTCTCTGAGAGTACAATTGGACAAGGACCTTCCTCTCGACGAACGTCGTGACTCACTCCTTGCCCAATTGGAACTCTTAGACGAGAAACGTCTAGTTGCTGCCGAGCATGCTCGCGTCTACCAAAATAGACTCGCACGTTTTTACCAGAAGAAGGTTATTGAGAGAAAGTTCAAAGTTGGTGAAATGGCAGTGAAAAGAATTTTTGTAAAACCTGGCGGGCCGCGTTCTAAGCTCCAACTCAATTGGGAAGGACCATACGTGGTTCAGGCTGTGCATCCTGGCAACGCCTACAGGCTAGTCAATGCTGAAGGAGTTGAGTTATCCCACCCTTGGAATGGACTTTACCTTAAAAAGTATTACCCTTAGATAGGTGTACATACTGTCAAAAATGAAAAGAAAAAGGAAAAGAAAAACAACAAAAAATGAAAAAAAAAATGAAAATAATAAAAACATGTGTATAAAAACAAAAAAAAAGAAAAGACCAGAAAAAAATGAAAAATTCAAAATGCTAATGCTTAACTACATGGTGATCTCCAAGCATCAGCATTTTGAATTTTCTATTTTTTTTGATCTTTTATTTTTTTTATTTTATGTACATATTTTTGTTATTTTTATTATTTTATTATTTTTTTCATTTTTTGTTGTTTTTCTTTTCCTTTTTTTTCCTTTCATTTTTGACAATATGTACACCTATCTAAGGGTAATATTTCTTAAGATAAAGCCCATTCCAAGGGTGGGATAACTCAACTCCCTCAGCATTGACTAGCCTATAGGCGTTGCCAGGATGCACAGTCTGAACCACGTATGGTCCTTCCCAATTGGGTTGGAGCTTAGAACGCGGCCCGCCAGGTTTTACAAAAATTCTTTTCACTACCATTTCACCAACTTTGAACTTTCTCTCAATAACCTTCTTCTGGTAAAAACGTGCGAGTCTATTTTGGTAGACGCGAGCATGCTCGGCAGCAACCAGACGTTTCTCGTCTAAGAGTTCCAACTGGGCAAGGAGAGAATTGCGACGTTCATCGAGGGGAAGGTTCTTGTCCAATTGTACTCTCAGAGAGGGAATCAGAATCTCATATGGAACTACCGCCTCCATCCCGTAAGTGAGGGCGAACGGAGTTTGCCCAGTAGGAGTTCGGATTGAAGTGCGATAGGCCCATAGAGCTTCGATAAGTTTCTCTGCCCAATCCGAGAATCTGCTAGACTCACATGTTTTCTTTATGACTTTAATCAGTGTTTTATTAGTGGCCTCTGCTTGGCCATTACCTTGTGGATAATATGGTGACGAATGATACAATGCAATTTTATACCTTTGGCAGAGGTCCTGAAGATCCTGAGAGATGAATTGTGGCCCATTGTCGGTGATGATAGTTCTTGGAATGCCGAACCTGGCGATGATGTTCTTCATGATGAACTTGCAGACTGTGGATGCCTTGACTTCTGCATAGGCTTCGTCTTCAGCCCATTTGGTGAAGTACTCCGTTGCAGTGAGGATGAAGGATTTTTGCTTAATAAGAGAGTTAGGATCACCAAGAGGACCGATGATGTCGAATGCCCACATGGAGAAAGGCCATGGGGAGGATACTGGATGGAGAGAGGAAGATGGGGAATGAATCTTATCAGCGTGAAGTTGACATTTGACACACCTACGGACATAGACAGCACAATCTTCCTCCATGGTGGGCCAGTAAAAGCCTTGCCGAAGGATCTTCTTAGCAAGCATTTGGCTGTTCACATGGCCACCACACACACCTGAGTGTGCTTCCTCTACACACTTCCAGGACTCGTCATCATCAAGACACCTTAGGAGAACACCAGTGAGGCTTCTCTTGTATAGCAATCCTCCAACCAATGTGTATCTCTGGGCTACTCTCCTTATAGCCCTCTTATCTTCTACTGTTGCCTCTTCAGGGTAAGACTGGTCTTTGCAATATTTAACAATCTCATAGAACCATGGCTTCTCCTCATCAGCCAGTTCTTCCTCCAATTCAACCAACATAATCTCCCTCTTTTCAACAACTTCTCTATCCTGAGCCATCTTTGACATTTCCTCCTGAACCCTTAAATAGGAAGGGTTGTGAATAGCAGGGAGGATAAGCTTGTGGATAGAAACGGACAGAGCCCTTCTGCACAGAGGAAACCTTAATGATGATGCCAACGAAGCAAGAGCGTCGGCCAGAATGTTCTGATTGTGAGGAACATGAACAAAGACTAACTTGGTGAACAGTTTAGCGAAAGCAACAGTAAGCTCTTGGTATGGCTTGAGCTTGAGATCACGAGTGCGATATTTAGTGAGCACTTGGCGAAGGATAAGTTGACTATCACCTATGACTCGTAATTCAGTGGCCCAGAAGGAATAGGCAAGGTTCAGACCTGCCAGAAGAGCTTCGTATTCAGCCACGTTGTTGGTGACTGGAAATGAGAGCTGGAATGCCTCTGGGATAGCGACACCTTCAGGTGACAAAAGGACAATGCCAATACCTCTCCCCTGGGAATTCAAAACTCCATCAAAATATAATGTCCACATCGGAGCATCAGACTGGGTAATGGACATTAGTTCCTCATCTGGAAACTCTGATTGAACAGGGTCAAATTTGGGGAGAGGGTGGTGAGCAAGATGCTCAGCTATAGCATAGCCTTTAATCGCCTTTTGCTGGATATAGATGATGTCGAATTGAGATAGAAAGCTTTGCCAACGTGCTAGCCTATCAGTAAGGACAAACTTTTCCAAGAGAAATTTGATAGGATTCATACGAGCAATTAAATGGACTTCATGAGCAAGAAAGTAATGTTTTAGTTTCTGCACTACCCACACGAGGGCGGCACATGTCTTCTCCATTGCTGTATACTTCCGCTCACAGGGGTTGAGAAGTTTAGACAAGTAATAGGTTGTCCGTTCCTTACCTTCTTCATTGATTTGTGCCAGAACGGCTCCCACAGAGTCGTCTAGGACTGAGATATATAGGACCAAAGGCTTATCTGGAATAGGTGGAGTGAGAATAGGCGGGTTGGCCAGATATTCTTTTAATCCGTCGAAAGCATTCTGGCATTTAGAATCCCAACAGAATTTGGTCCCTGCTTTGGTCAACTCATAAAAAGGTCTACACCTTTGCGAGTGTTGAGACACAAAGCGGCGGATGAACTGCAACCTCCCGATTAATCCTCGAACTTCTCTCAGATTCTTTGGGGGTGGCATATCCCTAATCGCCTTAGCCTTGTTGGGATCTATCTCAATTCCTCTTTTGCTCACAATGAAGCCAAGTAACTTGCCCGATGATACACCAAACATGCACTTTTTTGGATTCATTTTCAAATTGAATTCACGTGATCTTTGTAATACCTTTGCAAGGACCTCGGGATGTTCCGCCCTAGTTTTGGATTTTACCAACAAATCATCCACATACACTTCCAAATATATGTGCATCATGTCATGAAATATTGCCATCATAGCCCTTTGATAAGTGGCTCCAGCATTCTTCAGTCCAAATGGCATGACCACATAACAATAAGTTCCCCAGGGAGTAGTGAATGAAGTTTTCTCATGATCTTCTTCTGCCAGACGAATTTGATTATATCCAGAAAATCCATCCATGAATGAAAGGGTTTCATATCCTGCGTGTTATCAATCAACACATCAATATGAGGCAAAGGGAAATCATCCTTTGGACACGCACGGTTAAGGTCCCGGAAGTCAATACAAATTCTCACCTTTCCATCTTTCTTCATGACCGGGACGATGTTTGCGACCCACTGAGGATAAAGGACGACTCTTATGAACCTAGCTTTGTGGAGCTTATCGACCTCTTCCTTCATTTTTAAAGCCATTTGTGGGCGAAAACGTCTTAACCGTTGTTTTACCGAGACGGACCCTGGTTTTAGAGTGAGGCGATGTTCAACCAGAGTAGAATCCAGACCCGGCATATCCTCAAAGCTCCATGCGAACGTGTCCTTATAATCCTTAAGAACCTTAACTAGTGCCTCTTCTTCAGATGATGGTAAATTATCACTTATGAGGACAATCCTAGGGGCTTCCTCAGTTCCCAGATTGATCTCTTTGGTAGACTCTTCTACAGCGGCTGACGGCTCGTCGAATCTGCTCATTCCACTAGCATAGGTGTCAGCCGCGTCCTCATATTCTTCATCCTCTTCTTCAATGGGGTATTCCTCGTCAGTGAGTTCATAGACCCCATACCCTTCATCAATCATGCAATTATTCTCACATTCTATTTCTGGCAGTTGGACGGGATTTTCGAGCAATTGGGGAATGGCTAGAAGGGTTTGACACCTGGTGGCTAGATCCAAAAGGAATCGACGGGGAATCTGCCTACCCTTATATTTCTTCTTAGACACTACCCTTAACTTATTATTGCTAGCTAGACTGACATTTACAGAAGAAGAAAAAGAAACTGAAGAGGATGGTGAAGAATGTACAGGGAAGGACCCCTCAAATGAGGGGTCGAGAAGGTCGCTCAGGGGACCTTGAATGAGTGGCCCGTGAGTCGGGGCACACTCGTGGGAGATATAGGAGGTTTCCTCAAAGGTAATGCGCTGTTGAGGAGTTGTGGAATTGGCATTTTTTTTTCATTTTCATTTTCATATTTAATGACAAAACAATGGAAAGGACTTAGAGGAGATAAAAATGGGACTACAGCTAGAGGGTTGTGTAGCCCGTAGAGCAAATCATGATTGAAAACCTTGCACGAGTTGAGAAACTCACGCAGGTAAATGAGTAAAGAAGGAGACCTGGGAAGATCATCAGACAACTGTCTGGCCCAGGAAGGAGACAGCAACAGAGGCTGTGATAGGTGGGTAGAGAAAATGACGGCTAATGAGCCGTCGGTGACAATATTGATGACGGATGATGATCCGTCGGTGACAACACCCTCCTGATAAGGAGGATGTAGAGTCCTGGCATTAGTAGTAATATCCCCTGGCATTTCGGAGATCAAAGACGACCCTTCTAGATGTGGAGGTGAGAACATTCTTTCCAGTGCAATGGGTATGTCTGGTATGTCAAACCATTTATACCATTCACAATCCAAGTGGACAATCTTTCCTTTTTTTGGAGTTTTTGAACATCCTTCAGCCAAGAATACATTATGTAACCCCCCATGTGATTCCGGTGGAGGATCTCCCATCTGGACGATGGGCCCCTTTTTGAAATGTGAGGACAAAGTCCGAGTGAGGGGTTTGCCATCTGATTCGAATGGCCCCTTAAAACCCAAGCCAGCTCTATGGATTGGCTTTATCTTTTGGAGTGGTCTCAGCCTTTCTTGCAGTTGTGCCCCTAGACCTTTGCCATCTTGGTAGCCAATATTTCTCATAATCTCCCATCCTTTGGAGCGGAAGGGAAGACGTGAGTTTAACATAGGGAATGGCTTTTGTTGTGTGAAGGGAGCACGGGAGGGGTCATACACATCCAACAAGGACAGTATGGGCCGATGAGTCGGCCAGACCGAAGGTAAAGAGGTGTTGATGGCATCCACCGTAGAACAGAGAGGCATGCTCATTACCTTAATAACCCATCTTTTGTATGGAAATTTCAAGCACTGATGATTGGTGGATGGTACAGCATTCATGGCTTCAATGTAGGTACGACATAGTATAGCCTTGAAAGTGGGATCCATATCAAGGATATGGAATTCCGTGAAGACTGATACAGGGCCTAGTTCTACATTGAGGGTAATCATCCCCATTGGCGGTCTTTTACTATTGTCATAGGCCGTGACTGTGATTGAGGAGGGCATGAGTTGTTCTTCATCAACCCCGCATGCTTGAAGAGTACTCGGGGAAATCACATTTATAGACGCGCCCTTGTCTACCAGGCACGGATCCACTGATACGCCATTGATTTTCACCGCAATACACAACACATATTTTCGAGCTTCCTTGGGGGCAAGCTCGTGATTATGGAACATGATAGGCGGTTGTGTATCAGTGGGCGTCAGGACTGTCGAGATTTTCTCCACAGGGAGATCCTCGTTCACCATGACTTTTTGGAGATATTCCCTTAAAGCTTCTTGGGGAGATGTGGATCTTTTGATCAACTCGAGGATGGAGATACGGGCATGCGTCTTATCCAGATGTTTCAACAAGTCATACTGAGTACCAGGGATTGACTCTTCTGACTGCTCTTCCTTATCTTTCTCGGGCCGAGATTGTTCAGGGGCCTGACTATTCTAGGGAAACACCCGGTGGAACATCCTTCCACTCCGGAGCACCATTGCTTGTGGGTCTTGTTGCACCTCTATGGTATTGGGTGTGGATTTTAACAAGGGTTTAAGGGGTAATAATGGAGGAATAGTTGGTGGGATAGGGGTTATGATGGGTATAGGGGTTTTGATTAGGAGTTTGCTTGGTGGAGGTATAGTAGAGGTAGAAGGAATCTCGAGTGAATCACGGATGATAAGGGGTTGAGAATGTGAAAGAATAGGGGAAGTAGAGGGAATCTCGGGTGAATGGTGGATGATAAGGGGTTTAGAATGTGGAGGGGGTATAGTGGAAGTAGAGGAAATCTCGGACGAACGGTGAATGATAAGGGGTTTGGAAGGTTGAGGTAGATTAGAAACGGAGGTGACTTGGGGTGGGTGATGGATGATAAGAGGTTTATATGGTGGAGGGGGTATAGTGGAAGTAGAGGGGACCTCAGATGAATGGTGACTGATAAGAGGTTTAAATGGTGGAGGAGGAGGTTCAATGGGAGTAGAAGTGGATGGTGTGTCATACGAGTAATGGGCGGTAAAAAGATTAGAAGGCGGGGGTAAAGGTGCGATAGAGGTAGATGGTAAATTAGAGGAATAAGAAGTGATCAGGGGACTTGGGGGTGAAAAAGGAGTGTGAGATGGCCTTTGGTGATGGACTAACGGTGAATTGACGATAGGGGTACGAATAAGAGGGCGTGATGGCTGTGGAACGGGAGAAGGACCAAATAGGGGTTGTGAGGGGGTTGAATGGTAAGAAGATGTTGTTCGAAGGAGATGAGGAGGTTGATTGGTGGTATGACTGGTAGCAAGGACAGAGGTGCTTTCTAAATGACAGGTTTGCTCTCTTCCAACTTCCGAGAAGGAGGAAATCGGATTAACCTGGTAGTTGGGCTGTTGGTGCTCCGGAAGCGGGTTATGGATGATGCCCATATTAGGCTGCTGTTGTGGGGCCTGCTGAGGCTGTTGTTGTTGATGCGGTTGTTGTGGCAACTGTGGCCTAGGCGGAGGTCTCCTGGCCTTTAGGGTGGCGATGCATCGCCTCATTTCATCCCAATCGATTTCACCGAGATCATTCATGTCGTAAATGTAATCTTTGAAGTTGAAACAATTCTACACCGTATGACCCGGCTGTCTGTGATAAACACAGTACCTGGAGGTATCAGCATTTGGGGGCCATGCAAACTTTTCTTTGGGCAAAGTAAGTAGGTTGGCAGCCATGAGGGCATTAAAAATGTCCGACAATGCCTCGGGCAATTGTGGATAATGGGCACTTTTGGGTCCAATGGCCTCATCCGTTGTTGTGGTGGGCCGTAATTTCCCGGGGGTGGAACTTGGTGATACTGAGGTTGTGGTTGTTGTTGTTGTTGGGGATGAAAGGGTTGAGGCATGTTATTTTGAACGGGGTTATTGTAATATCCCAGACCTTTCGGATCCTTCTTCGTGGGTCCCGGATCTGGTTTTCAGAGCGTCCGGCTCTGTTGTGTCCGAAATTTCATTTCGGACATCTTTCGTGTTCGGATTGGCGTGATCCGGAGTCGTTTCGGAGGCCCGGAGGCGTTCCGCGGCTTTTCCGCGTGTGTTTTCCGATTCCCGGTGTGTGTTTTGGCTTTTTCTTCGGAAGCTCGCTGCAGGCGAACCGGGCGGTTCACCCAGGCACGAGTGGTACCGTTGCGATCGGTGCGTTCCGAGGATTCCGAAAATGTATTTTTCGATATTTTTCCGAAAATTCAGATTTTCTATAAAGCCCTAATTCTTTTTCTTTTCTCCTTTCTCTTTCTTCTTCTTCCTCTTCCTCCGTTTCTTCCCACCGTGACACCCTCCTCTCTCCCTCTCTCCCATTCGGACGCGGCGAACCCCTCTCCGGCTACGGACGGCGGCGGGGTGACGGAGCGGACGTGTGGGCGGCGGCGAGGCGAGCTCGTGAGCGTGCGGCGTGCGTGGGAAGCGTGGGGAGTTCGTGAAGTTTAAAGCATTCTTCGTGATTCGTGATCGATTCGGCGGAGCATTTGCTCCATTGAGGTAGGGTGACGTTCCTTAACCTCATGCCGATCTTTTCCGTGATTTATAGGCCGCGGGGAGGCCGAGAGGGGATCGTTTGAGCGTTTTTGGGTTTTTCCATGATTTGGGGAGAGCTCGCCCGATCTATGGATTTGATGCATGATTTCGTGTTTTGATGGCCTAGAATCATGCTAGGGGTCCCCAGGGGTCTTCCCCTTTGATTTCCCCCTCTCCTATGGAGGCATGGGGGCGTTGTTAGAATTTTTGGGCGTTTCTACCATTTTCGGCCGCGGACTGAGAACGCGCTATACTCCAGTAGCGCGTTCTTGGAGGTCGCGCTGCCCTGACCGAGCGCGTTCATCGGAGAAGATGAACAGGAGGTGGTTCCTGTCGCGCTATGGGGTCCTTGCGCGATCAGCCTTGTCGCGCTAGGCATCCCTAGCGCGACATGCCTTGTCGCGCTAGGAGGCCCTAGCGCGATGTCCCTTGTCGCGCTAGGAGGCCCTAGCGCGTTCTTCCGTGTCACGCTAGGTATCCCTAGCGCGATCTGGCTGTTGTTAGGTGTTCCCCTTGGGCCGTGTGTGCGTCCCGGGCACCCCGTGGAGTTCCGTGACAGTGTTTTTGGTGTCCGGAGGTTCCGTTTGCCTTGGTCATGAGTTTGGCTGTGGGTAGGGCTGTCAATGGGCCGGGCCCGGGCCGGGCTTAGGTCGGCCCGGCCCAGGCCCGACTTATCAAGAGTAAGGCCCGAGCCCGGCCAGGGCCCGACCTATGTCGGGCCGGGTCGGGCCCGACATTATGTAAAAAATTCAAAGCCCGATTAAAGCCCGGCCCGGCCCGACTACTTAAATAAAATAATAAAAATAATAAAAATTAATAGATTTAATACTATAAAACTTATAATCTCATTAAATAAATTAAAATTTTGATATTAATTACATAATTTGTGTGAAAAGAGAATTTTAAAATATCTAATTAAGTAAAATAACATAAGTTTGACTAAATAGTTTTTAAAATTTGAAGTGAGAATAAAAAAAGGGATCGGGCCGGGCCGGCCTGCGGGCCGAATTCAAAGCCCGAGCCCGGCCCGCGAGTCTAATCGGGCCGGGCTTTTAGGCCCGACTAAAAACCTGCGGGCCGAAAAAGACCTTGCGGCCCGGCCCGAAATCGGGCCAAGCCCGCGGGCCTGTCGGGCCGGCCAGGCCCATTGACAGCCCTAGCTGTGGGTGGTGCGTCCGTTTTTCTCCGACTGTGGCCACCGTGCGACGGGGCTGGTGCGTGGGGTGATTCCCACACGTTGTCGGTTTCGGACGTCATTTTTCGTTGACTCGAGAGTCTACTCCTTCAGTGACCCTCCACTAGTCGTAGCCCACCTGTACGAGGTGCTGGTCTCACCTAGGAGTGGTGTACGGGCACCCACCTTTCGAGACGGTTTGTGGACCGGTTACCGTAGGCTCCTCGTCTTAGCCAGAGTCCGGCTGCGGGGGAAAACCGGTCAGAGGGCCAGACCTAGGAAGCGTGGTCTGTGTGTGCACACGTGGTTGGGGGCGGTTGGACCCACGTCGACGGACGTGACCCCAGCTAGTCACTTGTTGTGGTTACTTGTACCGTGTTTGCACCTCGGGTAGGACCTACCACGTCAGGCGGCTCACCTGCGGCGCGGTGTCAGACGTCAGGGGACGCTACCGGCTGTGCTTCTAGTGGGTGGTACTCCTGTCGAGTACGGAGTGACAGACTGTCAGTCGTGTGTTTCCGACCTTCGGGTTTTGGCGGTTCGACCGTTGAGTTTCGGTCTTCTCGTACCGTGGCTCGTGTGTCGGTTTACGTGCCGTAGGGTCTAGTTCTGTAGAGTACAGGGCTTTCCTCTCCGAGGTACTTTTCTACTGCTAGAGTAGTGGTTTCTCGTTTTACGAGGTAGGGTTCGAGTGATCCCTACTGAGTCTTGTTCCGAGACTCATTCCCTGCGTGTTTTCACCGCGTTTCAGGTGAGGCGCCACCTTCGGGGAGCGCGTCAGGAGCGCAGCGTGGTGCGAGTGCCCAGAGGTAGTGCCAGAGGTCAGAGCCGGGGTATGCCCCGTGTAGCTGTACTTTCTTTCTTGTCACTGTACTAGTCGTGGACTACTGTTGCTGTTGTTGTTATTTTATTGTGGACCATGTAAAATGTTAATTTATTTCCTGCTTAATATTTTAACTGTTTAATTTCCGCAATTATTTGTGATACTCGTGTAGTCTCCACACCATCCTTTTAACCCTTCCGAGTCTTCGGGCTCGTGGGTGGCGGTACGAGCCTCGGGTTATCGGGCCTTCCCGGTAATCGGATTGTCGGGTCGTTACAGCTGGTATCAGAGCGCGGTTGTGGAATTACATGAGAATCATAGGTAATTGTAGTGGTCCACTAGTCCACAATGATGATGTACAAGTGACGCTGGCATTGGGCACCGTGTGTTTATTTTGACCTTGCCGTTTTCATGTTTTCTGTCTTTTGCTTCAGGAGCGAGTATGGCGCCGAGGAGGAGTTCTCGCTCTCAGCAGGGGCAGTCGGCTGGAGGTCAGGAGATCCAGCAGGGGGTCCAGAGGGACCAGGAGGAGCATGGTAGAGCGCCACCGGGAGCTACCGAGGCTGCGGATGCTGCGAGAGCTCCGGGGGCCGAGGATTTCTTCCGTGGCATGTACCATCTCATGTCTCAGCAGTTTGGCGGAGAGGCTGCTGAGGGCTCGTTTGCTAGGGGTGGGCCAGGCCGAGCGGTGAGGGACTTCATGCAGTTCCATCCACCTTACTTTAGCGGCCAGGCAGACCCTGATGCGGCTCGTGATTGGCTCGATGAGATGGAGCGGGTGTTCAGTTCTGCGAAGAGTGATGCCGAGGACAGAGTGGTGTTGGCCTACAACCAGTTGCAGGGTACGGCTCGGAGGTGGTGGTCTTCCGAGTGGAAGACGTCCTTTCAGCTTCGTCCACTTGAGCAGATCGAGTGGGATGACTTTGTCAGTGCTTTCGAGCGTACGTATTGTCCAGATATTGTTACCACGCAGCGGATGCGGGAGTTTCTGGAGCTGGTGCAGGGTGACATGTCCGTGTTGCAGTACAGGGCCCAATTTGTGGAGCTGGGTCGGTATGCACCTCACATCATGGAGCATGAGAGGGTGAGGACCGCGCAGTTTGTGCAGGGCTTGAGGCTGGAGCTGAGGCACCATTTGATCGCGAATGGGGCCACTGACCTGGAGACAGCGTCTCGTGTTGCGATTTCTTTGGAGATGGATATGCAGAGGACTCGAGGACCGATCAGCCAGGGGCAGTCCTTGTCAGGTCGCAGCCAGCAGTCGGCTACCCAGTAGCAGGGTTTCTTCCAGCATGCGTCGGGTGGTTCAGGAGTACCGGCATCGGCAGCTTCGGTGACGGGATCTGCGTTCTTTGGCTCGAAGGTCAAGAAGTTCTTGAAGAAGAATTTCCGTAAGAAGCATAAGGATCAGGGGCAGGCTTCATCGGGCAGTGTACAACAGTCGATTCCGTTGCAGCATCAGGGATCAGTGGGTGGATCGCGGGGACTTTGTGCACGGTGTGGTGGTACCCACCCAGGCAGGCAGTGCACGGCGCCGATTATCTGTTTTTGGTGTGACCAGCCAGGGCACATGGCGCGTGACTGTCCTCAGAGACCGCCGCAACAGCAGTTTCCTCAGCAGCAATAGGTTCCCCAGCAACAGAGGCAGCAGCAGCAGGGACAGTATCCGCCACTACCCAGGTCAGCCAGCGTGGGAGGCAGGCAGAGGGCTCGAGGCCAGATCACGCACTTGACCAGGGCAGAAGTGTAGACACGCCATTCTTGACGTCTCCTGAGAAAGTCCCATATTACTATACTACGCCCCGCAACGGCTTACGCATTTTGAATCACTCGAGTGCTTCCTTTTCTTGGGTCTTCCTCTACTTTTTTCGGCATTCGGAATCGTCCCGTCACGGCATTCGAACGGCATCAACACCAGTCAGACGCATCAAGAGGTTCCGGAACCAAGAAGGTGTCTGTCGGGCTGCCGCCGATTGAGGACCCGGGTGGGTCTTAATGGGGGCGTCCAAGCCCCTGGACGCCCCCATCTTTTTAATTTAATTTATTATTTTCTCAGGGCCCAAAACCAAATAAAAAATATATATATTAATGGAGGCGTCCAGGCCCCTGGACGCCTCCATAAAAAATAAAAATAAAAAATGTGTGTAAAATGCCAGTTGGCATAAAAAACAAAAAAATAAATAAAAATATAAATATATTAATGGAGGCGTCCAGGCCCCTGGACGCCTCCATAAAAACAAATATAAAAAAAAGCATGCCAGCCCTGGCATAAATGACAAAAGAAAAATAAAAAAATAATATATATTTTGGAGGCGTCCAGGCCCCTGGACGCCTCCATCAACTCTCTCACGGGCACCGCTCACCGAACGCCGGTTTGTCGTGTGTGAAAAAAGCCAAATTATAGAGACGTCCAGCCACCTGGACGCGCCCATTTCTAAATCACGAGGCGCGGCTCACAAAACCACGCGTTGTGCCAAACCGCGTGCGGCCGTCGTCGGTTTTCGGTGGACCTGTTTGAGGCGTCCGGGGCCCTGGACGCCTCCACAAAAGTATTCCAAAAAAATATATAAAAATAGAATAAAATATTATTTCGGCCCTGATGGAGGTGTCCAGGGTCCTGGATGCCTCCACCCTCCGGAGCTCTATAAATAGAGGCCCACCCCCTCAGTTCTGGAAGAGCTTCAAAGTGATCCGATAGGCTGCCGGAGCTCAGAGGCTACGGAGTCATTTTCTAACCCGTGGGTTCTTTTGTAGGTGGAGGTTCTGCCGGCTTCTCGGGTGCTCACGCTCGCGAGAGGAAGGTCGTCTTCATCCACCGCGCTTCCACGTCGTCCCCACGCTGCCGGAGCTCCGCCGGATTTCACCATCGGCACATCCAATAAGCCAATTCTTTCCTTTTCTTCGTAGTTCTTTTGCATTCATCATCTTGCATCCACTATCCCCCTTCATAAGGGCGCCTTTTCTTATACACTTCTTACATCCACCATCTCATTTTCCTCCTACTCGAGTCCGAGAGGGGTTTAAAAGATAACACCAACCAGGTGTGTGTCTTGCCATCATTTCATTATTTTTATCGCAAGGATTTGAATACTACACCTCCACCTTTCTAATCCACTTGTCATTTGTTTGTCGTTGTTTTGCAAGGGTAGCTGAGGAAAGCCCTCTCCGTCGGCCGGTCGGAGGGAGAGGAAGGGAAGCAACCCGCCATCTCCCGCTCTTGAGGTAGGCGCGATCACTTTCTTATTTTGGGGTCTTTCGGCCCCTGGCGATCACATCTTGTTTTCGAGGCCGCGGCGAGTCACTTCCCCAATGGCCGTTTAAATTTCCGTTCTTATATTCTCTTTATACTCTGTTATATTCTGCTCATATTCTCGAGGCCGCGGCGAGTCACTTCCCCAATGGCCGTTTAAATTCACGTTCTTATACGTTATATTCTTATCTGTTTATGTTCTCGAGGCCGCGGCGAGTCACTTCCCCAATGGCCGTTTAAATTCCCGCTCTTTGTATTCTCTTTATATTCTGTCATCTTATTATCTGCTCATATTCTCGAGGCCGCCGCGAGTCACTTCCCCAATGGCCGTTTCAATTCTTGTTATTTAATTTCTGCACCATTCCCGTCCCCCCCGAGGCCGCGGCGAGTCACTTCCCGCTATGACCGTTTAACCCCCATATCTTGCTATATCACACTTGTCCCGCTCGCCCCGCCGGAGTAATCTCCCGTGGTGGCCCCTTCTCTCTCTTCTCTTATTTCTGTGTTGCAGCAAACAAACACCAAATAAAAAAAGAGGAGCCCGCGCGCTCCGCGTCCTCTCCGCTCTTCCCCGAACCGCGTGACGTCGCTCACAGATTGACGATCACGGTGGGACGACTACTGCTTCCTTTCGGCTACCCTTGCAATTTCGGCACCACCCGTGCCTCTCCACCTTCGCGCCCGCGCGCGCCCCCGTTGTGCTCACGGTAGCACCGTCAGTTTTGATTGGTTCTTTGTTTATTATATGTCTGTTATTTCTGTTGTTTTCCCACTCCATATCTCTGTCAGCATTTCATTGCATGCATCCATCCCTCTTTTCTATCCTTTTTTCATTTTTTTTGAGGATCACCCTTTCCCGGTGAAGGAAGGACTCTCCGTTTGGGAATTCCTCTCAACGGACTAGAATCTCCTACACTGGGACCTCCGTAAGTCCCCGACATCGAAGAATCTCATCTTCGTTCACTGGGCCGGTTGTACCATTGAAGTTCCCCGGAGTTAGTCATTTCATTCGTGGTGAGACGAGAGACCCTAGCTGACACGGCGGTGAAATAAAAATAAACTAGGGTCCCCATTTTGTGTGAACTTCGGATCTCGTTAAAAACACAAAAAAAATCATCAAAATCAAAACATAAAAAAGGCGTAAAGGCATCCACTTGTTTGATAATCTATGCTACCTGCTTGCTAGTGTATGTTCTTGCGTTCTGGGAAAATTGTGAGCATGGCTCACGAGTCTTTTGAGGAAAACCACCCTAGTCGTGGTTTGTCAGCCGACCCGCGAGTCTATGCTATGGACTCGGGTCCTTCTCATGAGCTCTCGCATGAGGTGCAGGTTATTGCCGGAGACACGTCCCCACCACAGGATATCTCTTCCTTACTGGGCGTCCTCGCCAACACGGAGCTTACCTCTGAACAGCTCCGGGCCTTCCAGGCCATTCTGAAGGGGAAATCTGTTTCCCCCACGCCCCAGGAATCCACTCCGGCCATCGCACCTCTCCAAGAGTCCGTGCAGGTCATTCCATCTCCCTCATTGGCGCAAGCCATCCAGTCTCCCTCGCTTCAAGGACAAGCGAGCCAACAACCACCCTCATTCCAGTTCCCGTCACAATCTCAAACTCCCGTTGTTCCCCACACACCGCTTCAGCCAGGGCCAACTGTCGGCGGTCCGACAGCTCCCTCTCATTCGGGGTTCCCCCCTCAAGTCTCCGGGAGACAGTTTCTCCCCCAGTGGCAAGTACCACCTTCACCTCCAGAGGAGCTCGCCCAATCGCTCCTCAATAGGTTCAATCGTATGGACGAGCAGTTTCAAAATCTGAGAAGGATGGTGGACGTGAAAGCCACTCCGGAGGTTGCTTTGCCAATCCTTCCCGTCATTCATCTTCCTCCCTCCGAAATGCCCACGTACCGCAGATACAATGGTACCGGCAACCCCTTCATTCACCTCAAGGATTTCATGTATGAATCCTCCTATTGGCAAAACGATCAGAGGTCCCTGGCATACCTCTTTCGGAGATCATTGGATGGTCCCGCGCTTGAGTGGTTCTATTCTTTGGAGCCCCGCGAGGCCGAGAATTTTGAAATAGTCCAGAGAAGGTTCCTGCAAAAATATAGGGATAGGGTCGGTCCCTCACTCTCCATTACCGACCTAGTGGCCGAAAAGATGAAACCCGACGAGGATTTTGTCCGATATGCTGATAGATGGAGGTCTCTGGCGGAAAGAATAAGGGATACCCTCTCCGAGCCCGAACAAGTGAAGATGATTGTGTCTAATGCAACCCCACAGTTCAGACATGTCCTGGCCATGAATAAACTTACTACAATGGAGGAACTCTATGAAAGGGCCCGGTACATCCAAACCCAGCTAAAAGACTCCCCCATCATGAACATGTTTGAGTCGCCGAAGCCCAAAGTGGTCAGAAAGACAGGCGCTGGTGTCCCGAGCGGAGCCACAGAAGGGGTCGTGACAAATGAGCAAGTCAGTGCGGTCAACAATGCCAACTATGCAGTCAACCCAAGGCCTCCACAAATGCCCCGACTTCCCCTTCAACCAGGTCCTTTCCCTCTTCGTCCTCCACCCCAAAATAATCCACCCCAGGATAATATGCCTCCATTACGCCAACCCCAGCAACAACAACCACAACCTCAGCAACAACAGCCACCGCTTCAGTACAACCAAGTTCCACCCCCGGGGAACTATGGTCCCCAACAGCAACAAAGGAGGCCGCTCTGTCCCAAGAGAGCCTACTATCCACCATTGTCGGAAACCTTAGCAGACATTTTTAATGCCCTCATGGCATCAAACCAACTCGCCCTACCCAGAGAAAGGCCCGCGTGGCCCCCCAATGTTGATACCTCCAAATACTGCGTCTACCACAGGCAGTCGGGACACACAGTAGATTACTGCTTCCATTTCAAAGATTACATCCATGATATGAATGATGAACATCAAATAGATTGGGATGAGATGAGACGATACGTCGCGGCTCTCAAGGCTAGGAGACCTCCTCATAGGCCACAGCAGCAGTTACAACAGCAACAGCAACAGCAACCACAACAACAACAGCAGGCTCAGCAGGCCCCACAACAATAGCCCGACATGGGCATAATCAAGAATCCATTACCGGAGCACCAACAGCCCAATCATCAGGTTAACCCCATCTCCTCCTTCCCGGAAGTCGGGAGAGAGCAGGTGTGGCACCAGAAAGTACCTCATTCTTTCTACCTCCAACCCTATCGTCATGCAACCCCCTCACCTTGCCCGGGTAGCACCTCTCTCTCATCAACCCGCGTCAGTATCACCATCACCATTTCCACTACCATTACGCCCTCTCATCCGCACCCCGACCTCCTATCAACCGACACTCTCCACTACGCCTTCACACCCTCTCATCTTCTCTCACTCCCCCACTTTACCATCCACCTCTACCACATTTACCCCTACGCCTTCTAAACCCCTTGTCATTCGTCAACCATACATAACCCCGTCTTTCTCCACCACATCACCACTAATGCCTTCAAAACCACTCATCACCCACCATCCACCTCAAAACCATTACCCGTTTCAAACCTTACCCACTCCTACTTCGTCTCCATCGCCACATTCTAGACCCCTTATCCTTCATAATCCGCGCAATATCCCCTATACCTCCACCATGCCGCCACCTAACAAACCCCTCATCAGAATCCCTGCTCCCGTCATCACCCCTGCTTCATCAACCATTCCTCCACTACTACCCCTCAAACCCCTGTTAAAACCCACTGTTACCCCCACAGAGGTACAAAAGCCACAGGCAATGGTGCTCCGGAGTGGAAGGATTTTCCACAGGGTTTTCCCCCACAACAGTCAGAATCCCGAGCAATCTCAGCCAGAGAAGGATGATGCAAAACAAACAGAAAGAGCTATCCCTGGAACACAGTATGATCTATTGAAACACTTGGACAAGACACCTGCCCGGATCTCCATCCTGGAGCTACTTCAAAGATCCACATCCCACCAGGCGGCCTTGATGGAATATCTTCAAAAGGTCATGGTTAATGAAGACCTCCCCGTGGAGAAGATTTCGACCGTCCTGACCCCAACAGACACACAACCAGCCATCATGTTTCACAACTACGAGCTCGCTCCCAAGGAAGCTCGAAAATATGCATTGTGCATTTCAATAAAAATTAATGGGGTATCCATAAACCCGTGTCTTGTGGACACGGGTGCATCCATAAATGTGATCTCCATGAGCACTCTTCAGTTGTGTGGGGTCAACGAGGAACAAATAAGACCTTCCTCGATCACGGTCACGGCTTATGACAATAGCAAAAGGCCGCCGCAGGGGATGATTATTCTGAAGGCAGAACTAGGCCCCATGTCAATTCCCACGGAATTCCATGTCCTCGACATGGACCCCACATTCAAGGCTATACTGGGTCACCCTTACATCGAAGCCATGGACGCTGTGCCTTCCACCAACCATCAGTGCCTGAAGTTTCCTTACAATGGGAGAATTATTAAAGTGGTCAGTACACCTGTCCTTCACACAGTGGATGCTATCAACACCTCTCTGCCTTCTGTTTGGCCGTCTTATCGGCCCATATTGTCACTGCTGGACGTACGTGATCCATCTCATGTTCCACTAGCACCAAAGGAGCCGGTCAGGGCAACCACAACATCATGTCTCCCTTTTCACTCCAAAGGTTGGGAGATTATGAGGAACATCGGCTATCAACAAGGAAAAGGTCTGGGCGCACAGTTACAGGGTATGCTCAAACCGCCAAAGGAAATTAGGCCGAACCGCAGGTTTGGCCTAGGCTTCAAAGGACCGTTCAAGGCAGATTGGAAGCCCCTCACGTGGACTCTATCAAACCACTTCAACAGAGGGCCCGTTGTTCAGATGGGAGATCACCCACGAGAAGCATATGGGGGATCACATGCTGTATATTTGGCTGAAAAATGTCCGAGGATCACCAAAAGAGGCAAGATCAAAGATCCGGAATGCGAGTGGGACAAATGGTTCGACATACGGGACATTTCCGTTACACTGGAAAGGATGTTCTCGTCTCCGCAGCTTGAAGGACCACCATTGATCTCCGAAATACCAGAGAATATTACCACTCTTGCCAAGGTTCCAAACTATCCTCGTCCTCGCCAGAAGGACCTTGTCATCGACGGATCTTCATCCGTCCTCAACATTGCCGTCGACGGCTCATTAGCCGCCATCTTCTCCATCCACTCGTCTCAGCCTTTGCTGATATCTTCTTCCTGGGCCAGACAATTGTCTGATGATCTTCCCAGGTCCCCTTCTTTGCATACATACCTACGCGGGCTTTTCAACCCGCGCCAGGTCTTCAACCATGATCTGCTCTATGAGCCTCACAATCCTCTAGCCATAACCACTTTCTTCTCTCCTCCAATCAGTTTTCACTGCTTTGTCATTAAAAATGAAAACGAAAAAAAAACGTCAATTTTTAAACTTCCCAACAACACATCTTCGTTGAGGAAACCTCCTACATCTCCCACGGGTGCGTACCGCCTTGCGGACCACCCGTCCAAGGTCCGATGAGCGACCTTTTCTACCCCTCCTCTGAGGGGTCTTCTCCTGTACATTCTACACCATCCTCTTCGTCTTCCTCTTCTTCTGTAAATATTGTCAGTCAATCTAGGAATGATAGGCCAAGGGTAGTACCTAGGAAGAAATCCAATGGTAGACAGATCCCTCGTCGATTCCTTCTGGATTTGGCCGCCAGGTGTCAGGCCCTTCTTACCATCCCCCAGTTGTTAGAAAATCCCATCCAGCAACCTGAAATAGAATGCAAGGGCGACTGTGCATCTGATGAAGGGTATGGAGTCTACGAGATCACGGATGAAGAATGCCCCACTGAAGATGAGGGTGAAGAATATGAGGATGCGGCGGGCGCATACGCTAGTGGAATGAGGAGATTTGACGAGCCGTCAACCGCCGTAGAAGAATCCACCAAAGAAGTCAACTTGGGAACTGAGGAAGACCCTAGGATCATCCTCATAAGTGACAACCTACCACCCTCTGAAGAAGAGGCATTAATTGAGGTTCTCAAGGAATATAAGGACACGTTTGCATGGAGCTACGAGGATATGCCGGGTCTGGATTCAACCTTGGTCGAACACCGTTTAACCCTAAAACCAGGGTCCATCTCGGTAAAACAAAGGTTAAGGCGTTTCCACCCTCAGATGACTTTGAAAATGAAAGAAGATGTCGATAAGCTCCACAAAGCCAGGTTCATTAGAGTCGTTCTTTATCCTCAATGGGTGGCGAACATTGTCCCGGTCATGAAGAAAGATGAGAAAGTCAGGATTTGCATCGACTTCCGGGACCTTAACCGCGCGTGTCCAAAGGATGATTTTCCCTTACCTCACATTGATGTGCTGATTGATAACACGGCAGGCTACGAAACCCTCTCTTTCATGGATGGGTTTTCAGGATACAATCAAATTCGTTTGGCAGAAGAGGATCAGGAAAAGACGTCATTCACTACCCCTTGGGGAACATATTGTTACGTGGTCATGCCGTTCGGATTAAAGAATGCTGGAGCTACTTACCAAAGAGCGATGATGGCCATATTTCATGACATGATGCACATATATCTGGAAGTGTATGTGGATGACTTATTGGTAAAATCAAGGACCAAGATAGAACATCCAGAAGTTTTGGCTAAGGTCTTACAGAGGTCAAGGGAGTTCCAACTGAAAATGAACCCGAAGAAGTGTGTGTTTGGTGTGTCGTCAGGTAAATTGCTGGGGTTCATTGTGAGCAAAAGAGAGATCGAGATAGATCTCGACAAAGCTAAGGCTATCAGGGATATGCCGCCTCCCAAGAATTTGAGGGAAGTCCGAGGTTTAATCGGGAGGTTGCAGTTTATTCGTCGGTTTGTATCTCAACATTCACAAAGGTGTAGACCTCTCTACGAGTTGACCAAGCCAGGAGTAGAATTCCACTGGAATTCTAAATGTCAGAAAGCTTTTGAAGGGTTGAAGGAATATCTGGCTAGTCCACCCGTTCTCATTCCACCCAAACCAGAAAAACCTCTGATCCTTTACGTCTCAGTCTTGGATGACTCCGTGGGAGCCGTCCTCGCGCAAGCTGATGAAGAAGGCAAGGAACGGGCAACCTATTACTTGTCCAAACTTCTCAATCCCTGTGAGCAGAAGTACACCGTCATGGAGAAAACCTGTGCTGCCCTCGTTTGGGTAGTGCAGAAACTGAAGCACTACTTCTTGGCTCATGAGGTCCACTTGATTGCTCGAATGAATCCTATCAAATTCCTTCTGGAGAAAGCCGTCCTTACGGATAGACTAGCACGCTGGCAAAGTTTTCTCTCTCAGTTCGACATCACCTACATCCAACAAAAGGTGATTAAAGGCTATGTCATAGCCGAGCATCTCGCTCACCATCCTCTTCCCAAGTTCGATCCCGTCCAATCAGAGTTTCCAGATGAGGAACTAATGTCCGTCAACTAATCAGATGAGCCAACGTGAACGCTATATTTTGATGGAGCTCTGAATTCTCAAGGGAGAGGAATCGGCGTCGCCCTCCTGTCGCCTGAAGGCCTCACATTCCCATTGGCATACCAACTCAAATTTCCAGTCACCAACAATATAGCCGAAAATGAAGCTCTTCTATCTGGCCTAGAACTCGCTCATTCTTTTCGTATCACTGAGTTGCGAGTCGTAGGTGATAGTCAACTCATCCTCCGCCAGGTGCTCACTAAATATCGCACTCGCGATCCCAAACTCAAGCCATACCAAGAACTCACTGCTGCCTTTGCCAAACTGTTCGCCAAACTGATCTTTGTTCATGTCCCTCGACATCAGAATATTCTCGCCGATGCCCTCGCCTCGTTGGCATCATCCATAAGGTTCCCTCTAGGAAGATGGTTTAAGTCCATTTCCATCTACAAACTTCACGCCCCTGCAATCGATGATGCTTCCTACGTAAATATCAAAGACAGGATAGCAAGAAAGATCCTACAGGATGATATCCTTGAGAAGAGGGAGATCATGTTGGCAGAGGTTGAAGAAGAACTGGCTGATGAAGAGAAACCATGGTTCTATGAAATTGTCAAATACTGCCAAGATCAGTCTTATCCTGAAGGGGCCACCACAGAGGACAAGAAAGCCATAAGAAGGGTGGCTCAGAAATATACTTTGGTTGGAGGTCTACTCTATAGGAGGATCCTTACTGGTATTCTGTTAAGATGTCTTGGTGACGATGAGGTTTGGAAATGTGTAGAAGAGACGCACTCGGGCGTGTGCGGTGGCCACGTGAATAGTCAGATGCTCGCCAAGAAGATCATTCGCCAAGGCTTTTATTGGCCCACTATGGAAGAAGATTGTGCTGTCTATGTCCGTAGGTGTGTCAAGTGTCAACTTTACGCCGATAAAATCCATTCACCATCTTCCTCACTTCATCCAATATCCTCCCCGTGGCCTTTCTCCATGTGGGCATTCGACATCATTGGTCCCCTAGGTGATCCCAATTCCCTTACCAAGCAGAAATCTTTCATCCTTACTGTGACGGAATACTTCACCAAATGGGCCGAAGCTGAAGCTTACGCGGAAATCAAGGCATCAACAGTCTGCAAGTTCATCATGAAGAACATCCTCGCCAGATTCGACGTCCCAAGCACGATCGTCACCGACAATGGGCCACAGTTCATTTCTCAGGACCTACAGGACCTCTGCAAAAGGTACACAATTGCATTGCATCATTCATCGCCTTATTACCCACAAGGTAACGGCCAAGCGGAGGTTACCAATAAAACATTGCTCAAAATCATCAAAAAAACCTGCGAGTCTAGTAAGTTTTCAGACTGGCCAGAAAAACTTATCGAAACCCTATGGGCCTATCGCACTTCAATCCGTACCCCCACCGGGCAGACTCCATTTGCCCTTACTTATGGTATGGAAGCGGTAGTCCCGTACGAGACTCTGATCCCTTCTCTCAGGGTACAATTGGACGAGGAATTTCCCCTCGACGATCGTCGTAATTCACTCCTCGCCCAGTTGGAACTCTTGGATGAGAAGCGGCTGGCCGCTGCCGAACACGCGCGTGTGTATCAAAATAGACTCGCTCGCTTTTACCAAAAGAAAGTCGTTGAGAGAAAATTCAAAGTCGGTGAGATGGTCGTAAAAAGAATTTTTGTTAAATCTGGAGGGCCGCGTTCTAAGCTCCAACCCAATTAGGAAGGACCATTTGTAATTCAAGCCGTGTACCCTGGCAACGCCAACAAGCTAATCAACGCCGAAGGGACCGAGTTATCCCACCCTTGGAATGGGCTTTATCTTAAGAAATACTACCCTTAGCACAAAACAAAACAAAAATGATGAAAAGATAAAAAACATCAAAAACAAAGAAATACCGAAAACCACTAAAAATATGGAAAATTTAAAATGTCGATGCCTGGCAGTCACCATGTAGTTAAGTTCCTGCATCTAACCTTCATGTTAGGATAGGGCCCATTAAGGCTTGGTAGGCACCGGGTCTTGGTTTGCCAGAACCGTGGAGATCCCTGTCCGGCCACGTCGGCCTATGCTCGCTCAAAGGAAGCTAACATATGCTCACTTATGTATTCTATTCAAAAAAAAGTCGGTAGCATCACCTACAGTGGAGCGTCGCCCAGAAGATCTCCGGAAGCTGTAATCTTTATTCTTTTCTCTTCGACCAAATGAGACAGTCGGCGCCCTTAAAACGCTGAGCATGAGAAACCGAAACTCAAACCCCAAAGGCAAGAGTAGGATCCATTTCCTCGAGCATCGATCAGAGCACGAGAATAGGGCAGTGTCCCCGCAGGCATACGAAAAGGGAGCCCACAAACGTCAAACGACTATATCTCCCTCACAAAAAGAAATACAAAGTTAAAATCAAGAGAAAAGCCTGGTCGTGACCGTGCCTGTTGCGATAAACGGAACCCCTCAAAGCAAAAGTCTGAATCCACAAAAAGGGGGGGCTATGGAATGTAAATGCTCGAGATTTGGTCCGAAGTTGTCCGAAAGGAAAGAGTTAATAGGCCCTTATTCGCTCGCCGGGTTAACGGTTTTGCCGATCCTCTCAGGAGGTTTATCCCCCCACGCTCTTCCTTCTTCCTCTAAAGATAAAGGTTCGATGGAGTTTCTGAAAGGTGAAAACTGCCCAGGGTCTGCGACCTTATTTTAATATTCACATTTGGTTGCCTACTTTGAAAAGCAAAAGCTATCGCTACGAAGGAGTCTCCGTGTTTCTGGCTGGTCAAGACCCCTGTTTACCACCTTGATGTCTTCTTGTTTAAACTCGGGCTTAGGCCAATGCAAGCGCGTCACCTATGGGTGCGACGGCGTCTGATTCCGGGTCAGCGTCGCGCGGTTGGTCGTTAGGGTTCCAGGGTGTTCCATCATATACCATCTAGAGTTGTGAGGAAATAGACCCGGGTCGGGTAAATCATTTACCTCAAACATCTTTTGGGTGAATCCCTGTGGTCGGAAGCAACTGGGAGCCTAAGCATGGCATGATGGTATTGTCATCAGGGTAAGTCTTAGCCGGCGAGATCATCATTCGAGGGGTCTAGAGGCCCAAATCAACCTAGATGTGCACTTAGGATACCCGGGAGGTTAGTAAGAAACCCCTGTTCTCACGTAGGGTAGGTGCCATGTGGGTGCTTGCCGGGCGTTAGCAACAAAAAAATTGAAATGATAAAAACAACAAAAAAAGGAAAAAGAGAAAATGTACATATTTGCAAACAAAAAATCTTTTTTATGATAAAATAAAAAATGCCAAATATAAAAAAGAAAACAAATCAATTTTGCATGATTGCATTTGCGTGCAGCATCTCGCTTTTAATACCGCTTGCATTCGTGTGCTTGCCTGTCGCATCTATCATCACTATATCTTTCTCTCGCCTTCCTTAAATAAAGGCTTGGCCCCTTGACCAGTTATCAAGGACAGTCACAGTGACCATTTGCTTATTGAGCAAGGGGCCAAGTCAGAACAGAAATTTTGATTTGTTTGTTTCAGTGATGTGTGCAGGGATTCAGGCAACAGAAGCAAAAATGAAAACCAAACAAACCGAACCTTGTATTTTATTCCAAAAAATAAAAAATTACATCAAGTTCCGCCCTCTTTCTCTGCATTACTCGTCCCACTACTCTCCGGACATAACGCTCTCAAAGGTGCTACCCAACTACGAAAAGCGGTACTCCTACCGCTTTGTACTCCCCTTCCTATTCCCACATCCCGGCGTTGATCCACGGAAGCAGCCGAGAAGCTACCAACACGAAAGCCATGCTCTCGTGCTCTTCGGTAGCGCTCCTCACCATCTCTCAGCCACTGTTCAGCAAGACCAAGGCTGATTCGGAGTTCGAATAGTTGGGCCTCCATGGCCCTTCGTTCCTCCCTTTCAGTCAATCTGTTGGCTCTTTCTCTCTCTGCGTCTCTTTCTTTCTCTGCACGTTCTCTCTCGTGGTCTTCCCTCTCCAACTGGAGAGTGATCCTCAGTTCCACGGCATCCCTAGAGGAGTCGTCATCAGGATGACGCCGCAGTTCCCTCTCCAGTTCTGCTATCCTAGCCTCCTTCTGCGCAGCTTGGGCAAGCGCCTCTTCCGTCTCCTTTTCCTGCCGAGTGTACCATCTCAGATACGCAATAAGGCGTAAACCAAGAGAACTCAACACTGAAACTTTACCTGTATAGAGAGCATCCCTTCTACCTCCGCAGCACGCTGCGTGGCGTGAGCAAGTTGCTCTTGAAGCAAGTCAAGTTCTGAGGTGGGAATCCACAAGCTGGAAGAGGCATCACCTACTCCCATCGCTGGGGAAGCTGCGCCAATCTGGGCATGCTACGACCGCGTGAATTAGCAGCCAACATCTGGAATCTGGGGTTTTAATTAGGAACGTACTGTACACCTACCAAGGCGCTCGTAGCTCCACGGGCATGTGGACGCACTTTCCGTTAAACTGGGGCTCCCGTTCGTCTGTTGGTTTTATTAAGTGCGTGGGCGTGCCAGTCACCGGAGTGACAATTTATTCGGGCTCCGGAGAGCCCATGGTGCGCTCGATCTGACTTCGTCAGACGATTGTGTGGTTCGTGTCGGGACCGAATCCCGTCGCGCCATGAAGGTCACGACGTCATTTACATCCCTCATACGAGGGAATACCCTTGATTAATTGCCGAAATTAGAGGCCCCGCGGCCGAAAGGAGTAACACTAATTATACGAGAGAGATAGGGATGGGTCACACTGAAAGTTGTATTAAGGCCATAAACTGTCGGCCGTGTCGGCCACTCGTAGACCTTTCGTATTCGGACACAAGTCCGTGACAGCGCCACAATGAGAAAATCGAGGTAGATCCCTTCAAATGTCTGCCGAGCATGCGGCAATTTTAAATGAAGGTTCGGAAGGTATCCGGAACGAGAAAACAAATCCGGTCCGATTAGGATGTCGGCCCGAGGTTAGATCAAAGCCCGGCCATATCGGGGGAATTCCCGAGACTCGGGCTCGACTTAAAGGGGCAGCGTTGTTGTTCCTTTTGCCCCGAGTCCCGGGGAGAGAGCGGGCTGCGGCGTGGGCATTAGCATCTTTTATCTAGAGCTTTCTAGGTTATACCTTCTGGGATTTCTGATTTGATGTTTACTATTTATTCGTGCCTTTGTCCGGGATGATTTCTCTTCTTCTATGCATGATTATTCTTATTATTATCATTGGTTTATTATTTATTTTTCTATTACCCCTCCCGCCTCTTTTATTATGATCAATATTGCGCATTTGGAGTTCTTTAGTTAACGTCATTTTTTATTGATTTATTTGCTATTGTTGATGCCCTTGTCAAGTTGTATATGTGTATATGTATAGTGTGCCGGCGAAGGGGAAAACGGGAGTGTACCGCTGAGGGCTGGGGCGTACCGCTGAGGGCTACAGGGGGCGTACCGCTGAGGGCTGTAGAGAGTGTACCGCTGAAGGCTGCAAAGGGCGTACCGCTGAGGGCTGCAGGGGCGTACCGCTGGGGCTGTAGGGGCGTACCGCTGAAGGCTCAAGAGAGGGTACCGCTGAAGGCTGGGTGTGTGTGTGCCGCTGGGAGTTGGGCAGGGAGTGATGGAGGTTAACTCAGTTTTGATTACCTGCTTTAAGGCTTTTCTTTTCTTCTTGTCTTAACCCTTGTGTAGTTTCATATAAAATTCCTCCCGTGTTTGTTCTCTTGGTTCGGTTCGGTCTCTTTTCTTGCGGGTCGGGTTTTCGGGCGGCCAGGTGGTTAATTAGCTAGTTCAATTCTCGTTGGGGTGCCGGCAGTAATTTGATGAGTTGGAAGGTTTCATTAGTTATTCTGCTCGTTTGTTGCCTCCTTTTGCCTCTTTTAATTGTTTATTAATATCTCACAAAAAAATTCGGCAGCATCTCCCCTTAACCCGGGGCGTAAGGGAGATAAAGGGAGCGCGCCCACATGGAGTGGCGGAACCCGACAACTGGAGGTGGGCCCCCGGGGGAGCAACACCTTTATAGAACCTCGGAAAACGTGAAGGAAGGGGCTCGGAGGCGAGGCCAAGGAGTGGGCTACTGAGAGGCTGAAGGGTGTGCCGCTAAAGGCCATAAGGTGAGTGTAACGACCAAGGGCCAATTGGAGTGTGCCGGCCAAGGGGTAACAGAGTGTGGGTGTGCCGCTGAGGGCAGGAAGGAGTGTGCCGCTGGGGGCAAATAGGGGTGTACCGCTGAGGGCTATTGGGTGTGTGCCGCTGAAGGCTGATCTGGGTGTGTCGCTGAAGGCATATCTGGGTGTGTGCCGCTGAAGGCTGATCTGGGTGTGCCGGCCAAGGGCCGGAAAGGTGCACCGCTGGGAGGCTTAAAAGGGTTGCAAGCAACTGGGGGGAATTTGGTGGCTGTTCAGGGAAAGAGGAAGAAAGACAGGGGATTTCAAGGCCGGGGGTGGCCTATTAGTAACTGAGCGGTTGGGAAGAAAGAAGGGTAGCTCCCCTTCTCCTCAAGCCCGGGAACACGGTAGATGGCCATGGAAGGGAGTGAGGAGCTCACGGAGCCAAGGCTAACAGAAGGGGGAAACCTACATCGACGTGGAGGACCCTAAAGACGCCGGAGGAATGAAGAGACAGAGGGAGTAACGGATCGTCCGTCGAAAAGCCCGCAAAGCCTAGCATAAAACATCGAAGATCGAAGAGGAACCCGGAGAAGGTGGTTTTCATTCATGAGAATCAAGAGGGCGTGGCCCTACATATATATTACAAAAGCAAACCCCCAGATGGGGCCATGGACAAAAGGGAGAAGGACAAAGAACCCCCAGGAGGAATGGGATACAAGAGAGACGAAAACATCCGGGCCTAAGACATTGGCCACTATCCCCAACCCTTTCCCCCAATACAACAAGCTCTCTCTCTCTTACTCTTGTTTCTTCCCGGTGGCCGTCGGACGGAGCACAGGCCGGGAGGGCCTCTTCTTCTCTTCTTTCTTCTCCTCTTTCTCCTGTGTGTGCCCTCTACTGTTGGAACCTCTTCTCCTCTGTCTCCCTCTCTTTGTGTTTTAACAGGAGGCTTTTATACTCCCAGCCACCGACGACTTCGAGCACGACCGTCGAAGGCGGGAAGCCGGCTGTGATGATGGGTTTGACCTGCCCCTGTACTGGCTGTCAGTGGGGTAGGCTACGTGGCCCAACGACCAGCTGCCACCTCAGACGGCTCCACTGCGCGCCAAGGATGTGTAGGGCATGGGCCTCACGTCGCCCGTTGAAAGAGCTTCACCGCTGTGCCGTTGAAGGGCTGAACAAGCGTGCCGCTGTAGTGCCAAAAGGGCGTACCGCTGGAGCCCCGGATGGGCGTGCCGTTGAACGGCCCGAAGGGCGTGCCGCTGGGGACCCTACAGGGTGTGTCGCTGAAGACCCCCCAGGGGGCGTGCCGTTGAACCCCAAAGGGGGTGTGCCGCTGAACCCCAAAGGGGGTGTGCCGCTGAACCCCCCCTGGGGGTGTGCCGCTGAAGACCCCCCCAGGGGGCGTGCCGTTGAACCCCAAAGGGGTGTGCCGGTGAACCCCCCCTGGGGGTGTGCCGCTGAAGACCCCCCCATGGGGGTGTGCCGGTGAACCCCCTTGGGGGTGTGCCGGTGAACCCCCATAGGGGTGTGCCGGTGAACCCCCTTGGGGGTGTGCCGGTGAACCCCCATAGGGGTGTGCCGGCGAGGGCCGCGGCAGGGTGTGCCGCTGAAGGGAGCGTGCCGCTGGAGGGTTCTGCCGGGGCGTGCCGCTGAGGCCTCAACTGGGCGTGCCGCTGAAGGGCTAAATGGGCGATTTTGAGCCCATTGTGAGCATAAGTTGTGGCCCATTTGATTTTCTTCGAGGCCCACGGGCTGTGGAGCCTTTTGTGCTTGATTTCCCCGGGGGTTTCTTCACTCGGCGCCGTTGTTGATGCTGGGCTGAGCATGACATTTTGGATGTGCAATTTTCGGTGTCCACAAATGCCCCCCACCCACGGGTAGCGCAGGCGAAGGATGAGCCGGGCGGTGCCCGTGGGTGTCTTCGTCTCTTCTCTCTTTGTCGATGCCGACGATGCGTCGAGAGCTGACCTGGTTCGTTGTTTGTTGGTCTCTTTGTTAGTGCCGACGGAGCGTCGGGAGCTGAGGTAGTATGTTGGTCTCTTCATCAGTGCCGACGGAATGCCGGGAACTGAAGCAGTGTGTTGTCTCTTCGTCAGTGCCGACAGGGTGCCGGGAACTGACCTGGTCTCTTGTTCTCTTGGTCTCTTCGCCCGTGCCGACAGGGCATCGGGAGCTGGCCTGGTCTGTTGTTCTCTTTGTCTCTTCGCCAGTGCCGACGGGGTGTCGGCAGCTGGCTTGGTCTATTCTCTCTTTGTCTCTTCGCCAGTGCCGACAGGGTGTCGGGAGCTGGCCTGGTCTGTTGTCTCTTTGTCTATTCATCAGTGCCGACAGGACGCCGGGAACTGACATGCTTTGTTGATCTCTTGGTCTCTTCGCCAGTGCCGACGAGATGCCGGGAACTGGCATGTTTTGTTGGTCTCTTGGTCTCTTCATTAGTGCCGACAGGGTGCCGGGAACTGAAGTAGCTCGTTGGTCTCTTTGTCTCTTCATCAGTGCCGACGAGGCGTCGGGAACCGAAGCAGTATGTTGCTCTCTTTGTCTCTTCATCAGTGCCGACGGGGTGCCGGGAACTGAAGCAACATGTTGGTCTCTTCATCAGTGCCGACGTAGCGTCGGGAACTGAAGCAGTATGTTGGTCTCTTCATCAGTGCCGACGTGGCGTCGGGAACTGAAGCAGTATGTTGGTCTCTTCATCAGTGCCGACAGGATGTCGGGAACTGACATGATATGGTGATCTCTTTTGTCTCTTCGCCAGTGCCGATAGGATGCCGGGAACTGACATGATATGTTGTCTCTTAGTCTCTTCGCCAGTGCCGACAGGACGTCGGAAACTGGCCTGGTTTGTTGTCTCTTAGTCTCTTGGTCTCTTCGCCAGTGCCGACAGGACGTCGGGGACTGACCCGATTTGTTGTCTCTTAGTCTCTTCGCCAGTGCCGACAGGACGTCGGAAACTGGCCTGGTTTGTTGTCTCTTAGTCTCTTGGTCTCTTCGCCAGTGCCGACAGGACGCCGGGAACTGACATGCTTTGTTGATCTCTTAGTCTCTTCGCCAGTGCCGACAGGATGCCGGGAACTGACATGCTTTGTTGTCTCTTAGTCTCTTGGTCTCTTCGCCAGTGCCGACAGGACGCCGGGAACTGACATGCTTTGCTGATCTCTTAGTCTCTTCGCCAGTGCCGACAGGATGCCGGGAACTGACATGCTTTGTTGTCTCTTAGTCTCTTGGTCTCTTCGTCAGTGCCGACAAGATGTCGGGAACTGACTTGGTTTATTGTCTCTTGGTCTCTTCGTCAGTGCCGACGGGGAGTCGGGAGCTGACTTGGTTTGTTGATCTCTTTTGTCTCTTTTCTTTCTCTCTTCTTTTTGAACCACATTACCGATACAAGCGCCCTTTCGGGTTTTCGCCGGTACCGGCCCCCCCTTGCTTTTGCCCACGCGCCCTTTCGGGTTTTCACGTGGCGGGGTACCCAATTTTGCCCGTAGCGCCCTTTCGGGTTTTCGCCACAGCCGGGTTGTTGCCATTTTTGCCCTTGTCCCGGTGTAGGGACAAGTCCGGCGGGGCATCTCCATTTTTAACCCCATTTTATTTTCTCTTTTTTTTTTTGACGAGTGAGTGATATGCGTGTGTAGGCTAGGGCACGAAGCCTTGCGCCGGAAGATAAGGTTCACTCGTTGGCAAGAATGGAATGCCCGCGCAACGGGGGAATCTGTGCCGATTCGGACGTAGGGTCCATAATGGCAATATTGTGCGGAGTGGGTGGCTAGGGCACGGGGCCTTGCGCCAGAAAGGGATTTATTCGTTGGCAAGAGGTTAATGCCAACGCAAGGATAGGGGTTCTGTTGATCCGGGCGTAAGGCCTGCGATGGCGATTTTATATAATGTGGGTGGTGGCTGAGGCCCGAGGCGATAAGCCAGGGACGGGCTTATTATTATTTTTTGCAGGGGAACGGCACCATTTCAAAGGTGGCCGTGTGCAGAGGTAAAGTTGTTTTGCTTGTATGGACGCCCGCATGACCAGGATTGTGGGGATGGAATGTTTTCCCCGGGGACATTTATTACTGGACGTTACCGGCTTACTCCTCCACGTATGTGAGCGGATGAGTGTGTAAAGGGGTGTCAGTGTGTGGGTACATATATACATATATGTATATATATATATACATTTATTTATTTTAATATCTTACATATATTTTGCTTCCCCTTCTTTTATTTTCTCCTTTTCTTCTCTCCTTTTTATCTCTATTTTTCGTGTCTCTCTTTTATCTTCTCTTCTCCCTTTTTATTTCCACGTCCCCCTCTTCTCCCCCTTTCATTTTCTTTCCCTCTTCTTTTTTTTTCTATTCATTTTCTTTTCTTCCCCTTTTTCCTCTTTCTTCCCTTTTATTCTCCCCCTTTCTTCTTATTTATTCTTTCTTTTATTCTTTCTTTCTTTCTCTCTTCTTTTTTCTTTTCTTTTTTTCTTTCTCTCTCTTTTTTTCCCTTTTTTTTCTCTTCTTTTTTTCTATATAAAAAGGGGAGCGGGGGACTTCAAACGGTCAGCCCGTTCGAATCCCCCCCCTCTCTCATCTTCCCTCTTTCCCTCTCTTTGGCGACCGAGCGGACGGGAGCCCCGCCCCCTCGCCACTCCTCTTCTTCTCCGGGCACGGCCGCCGTTGCTGCCGTCGTCGTGGTGAGGACGCCTCCGTGGAGCCCCCCCCTTTTTTTCTCGTCTTCCCCTTCCTCTCCCCCTCTCCCCTGTTCTTCCTTCTTCATCTTCGGGTAGCTGTGAGGTCGGGGGAGCCCTAGGCTCCCCACCGTTTTCTTCCTCTCCCCATCCCCCTCCTTCCCCTTTCCTTCCACCATTTTTTTTGGTTCCCTCCCTTCTTCTTCTTCGTTCTTCATCTTCTTCTCCGGCGTCGTGGAGGGGCGACGGCCGGAGCGTGCCGGGGAGCGGCGGTTAGAGCGCGCCGGTGAAGACCCCTCAGGGCGTGCCGGGGAGAGGCTCCCCGGGTGCACCGGTGAACAGGGTAGGAGGTGTGCCGGGGAGCGGTCCCCCCTGGCGGGTAGTGTGCCGGGGAAGCTCCCGTGCGCAGCGTGTCGGGGAAGAGGCCCAAGGGCGTGCCGGTGAGGGGCCCGTCTGGGCGTGCCGGTGAGGGACGCCTGGGGGCGTGCCGGGGAGCGAAGGGCACAAGTGTGCCGGGGAAGCCTGAGGGGGCTGTGCCGGGGAAGGAACCCAGGGGGCGTACCGGTGAGCGGCTGCTGGGAGTGTACCGGGTAGGGCACCCGGGGGCGTGCCGGCGAGGGCGGCCTGGGAGTGTGCCGGGGAGCTGCTCCCATGGGTGTGCCGGCCAAGGCACTAGCAGGGTGTGCCGGGGAAGGCACTTGGAGGGTGTGCCGGCCAAGGCACTAGCAAGGGCGTGCCGGCCAAGGTCTTCACGCCAGGGGCGTACCGGCCAAGGGGGGCTTTAGGTGGTGCCGGCGAAGGAGGCACCAAGGCGTGCCGGTGAGGGCCCATAGGGGGTGAGTTGTACCGGCCAAGGGGCCAAGGGGATTTTTAGCTAGGGGAGAAGATTCCTTTGACCGGCGGACTTCTGGTGTTGCCTCTCGGGGCCCACCATGACTTTGTTGGGGCCGTCACTCCTTGTGGACG
Source organism: Amorphophallus konjac (assembly GCA_022559845.1). Classification (NCBI taxonomy): domain Eukaryota; kingdom Viridiplantae; phylum Streptophyta; class Magnoliopsida; order Alismatales; family Araceae; genus Amorphophallus; species Amorphophallus konjac. The sequence continues at coordinate 8,704,504 of CM040124.1, forward strand.
CGCACCCGTGTTTTCCCTTACGCCTCTGGCCTAGGGGAAACTCTGCCGAAATTTCGTCAGAAATCGTCAATATTTATTCATCTAACTTGTAGCAACGCCCCTTCATAGTCCTTTTACTTGTGATCTATTCTGATCTTCTTATTTGTGTATCTTTGCAGACAAATGGCCGCCCCAAGTGGTTCTTCTGCCCCTGCTGCCGCCGTCGGTGCCGACCTCATCCCGCGGGGTCCCGTGCCGGCAGTCACATGGCTCAATGTGGAGGACCTTGATCGAGAGCATGCGAGATAGCCGCTTTGGCAGAGTCATCTGAGTCCGACGGGGAGACCATGGATTTCCAGAGGCTTGCCCGAGTTGACAGTGGCTTCACATTTGACCGGGTCACCGGAGAGTACAGGAAGGACTTCCCGAAGGATAGGCACCTTGTTCGATTCCTGAAGCACCTGCGCTCCCGAGAGGGGCGAGACTTTCGCACTATAAAAGCCGTCGAGCGGGCCATCCTACATGCCCGGGACAGTCTATTGTACAGCGTCCCCAGGAGCATTCCGATGTATCTGGTGGGAGAAGCCCGGGAATGGAAGCCGGTCCTGGGGATCGAAGGGGTGCTGCCGGCTGAAGATAAATTGGTGCGGGCCCCTCAGTTCACGCCAGCAAGGTGGGACATGTCTGCGGGGAAGGTGCATGGCGAGTCGCCCCGATTTGGTTTATTCTTGGCTCCCCTGAAATGGGGTTATAGGGAGGAGCCGTTCATATTGGACTGTTTGGCCATCAGGTTCAAGTACGAACTATCACTGGGCTGGTTCGGGGAGCTGAAGCTTCAAGACGCCCACAGCTTCCGAGAAGGGGCGGTGGAGTTCACGGAATACGTACTGTTCAACTACGCCCCGTTGCTGGTCCGAGTTGGCATCTATCACAGCGTGTACGCTTCCCGGTATGGTTATCCCATCTCCAAGGGTCTCTGTTGCGGCATGATAGAAGTATTCAGTGCGGAGACCAATACCTTCTACACGGCAGAGGGAGAGACTTCACTTGATTTGTGGAGCCTAAGCCAGCTGAGCGGCTTGCCCATTGACGGGGAGCCTTATGAAGAAGTATGCCTCCCGGACTTGATCAAAGACGAGACTAATGGGGACGGCTATTATTCTCTGGGGTATTCATACCGGTACCTGATGAAGGCATACCGGGAGCTGTACCAGCTGTCGCACAAGGGGAAGCAGCCCGCCCGTGGGGATAGGAAACGGGTGCGTATGGCGGTATGGCTGGAATATTTCTATGATGGGCTGAAGCAGTATGAAGATTTTCCTTGCGTTGGCACCGCTGTTGCTCGCAAGAAACGTGCGAAGCCCAAGCATGACGTGAAGATCCCCTCCAAGGGACGTCGGAGCGGGGCCAATCCGACGGGGGTCGACCCACAAACTCACTGTGCCGCCTATCTGACGTACTGGCTGTGTTCATTTGCCATGCCGTACGGGGATGAGACGGTGATTCGGCCAGATGCCATCTACCCGGCGTGTCAGATGGCGTGGGGTGTTAAACTTTCTCTGTGCCCGGCGGCGCTCTGTCTGATTTATAAGGCACTGGGAGACATCAGCACGCACCAGTTCCCGAGGCAGGCCCGGTACGTGTGCCCACTGCATTTCTTCAACGCGTGGGTTTGTTCACTGTTTCCGGAGTTCGCCCCGCGAGTCCTTCAGGATTGGGGGCTGGTGCCGAGGATGCTGGAGTTCGCGAGTGCAGAACCGGCTTCTACTTCCATGCGGATGTATGATATTCGGGGCCGGTTGACCACGGTTCCCCGGGACGCAGCCGGTACCATTCATTTCTGGACGCTGGCCGCACATTCAAGCCCGCTCGTGAATAATAAGAGGGAATGCAAGGATGACCAGGTGGAGAGGTATGTCCACCCTATCAGCCAGGAAAACGTGGTGCGCCCGTTGCTGGAGCCCGAGCTGAGGGATTGGGCGCTGGCTATCCGCCCGAGCGTGTTGGTGTTCCGGAAGGGAGACAACGTACTGCTGGAGCCGTATTACCCTTTCCGATTTGGCCGCAACTTCGGGTATGACCAGCATATCCCTGCTTATCATGCGCAATTCGGCTTGCCTTCGCGGAACGTCCGGGGAGGTGCGGTCGCCGAGCACGCTAGAAGCTGGTGGGACTTCTTCCACCGGGCGGACTCTGCCTCCTTCAGGGTGCCAGCCCCGGGTCGCGTGCCCCGAGTGACTGAAGACTATATAAAGTGGTGGAATGCCCGGACGGCTTTCTATCGGTTGCACAAGACCGATTGTTGGGATGGCGCCGAAAGGAGATTCCTTAGCCGGCAACCGGTGCCAGTACTTGACATTGAGCCAGATCATCTTCTTCGGCTCAAGAACAGGCAAGAGAAGGAGGTGGCGACATATCTGATAGCTCGTCGGGAAGCCCGGGATAGGAGGCCGACGCCGAAAGTGGAGCTGCCTCCAGTGGCGAAGGACAGCTATCAGAAGACGCTGAGGGACCTGTGCCGGGTAGGGAGCGACCGTCTGGACCTCATCAATTATCCATTCCCCATAGAGGAAGAGGGGACTCCTGCCAAGAGCTGGCGTCCGGAGAGAGACTTGGCCTGCCTGTATCGCACGTTCATGAGGCGGGAGGAGAGGAAGCCTGAGAATTACAAGGATACCACGTGGCTATATATCCTCCTCCGGGTGAATGGGATGAAGATTGAAGATGTGACGGCCTCCATCCTGGGCAAGCGCCTGCACATCCCTTATTATTATGCTGATGGGTGGGGCATGGACCACTTCAATCTTTTCTGTCACCTTTCTTCCAAGAAACATGCGGATCTGGCCAACCTCACGGACCGGTGTCAAACTATTGAGGACGTTTGTTGGCTAGTCCGGGAGGCGGCACGTCGGGACAAGGAGATATCCCTGAGCTACTGGCCGATCACGCTGCGGCTGTACACTGGCCCTCATGGTATTCAGTTCCCTCTTGCTCTTCGGTTTTGTCCCTCAGCGCTGCGGCTTTCGCGGTGAGTTAGGTACTAATGGTGTATGCATGTTCGTTCTTTCCCCTCTTTTCTTTGCAGACCATCCCGACAGCACGCAGATGGCCACGTACCGGAACCTCCTCCGGCTGGTGAAGAAGCCTGCGCATTTTGAAGCCGCGCCGCTGGCCCCGACCACGGCTCCTTTGCCTAAGGCTGCGAAGAGGCCCCGGGCTAAATCGCCTGTGAAGAAGGCGGTGGACGCCGCCAAGGCGGCTAAGCAGCGGGATACAAAGCGGAGGAAGACAGACACGGCTAAGGCTTCGACGGCTGTTCCTCTGGCACCACTAGCCCCGTCTTTCGAGGAATTCGAGGCTGCCCGTCCCGAGCCAGGTCAACCTGCCGGTCAGTGTTCCCGATCATTAGCGTGTCTCTTGAATCTTCCCCCCCCCTTTTATTTTGGAGTGGAGTCTTGACACCTGGATACTTCTTTTGTCTTAGCTTCTACGGGAGAGCCCGTGCCCTCGCCTGACATGGGTGAAGTTGCGGTCCCGGCAGAGGCGACCCCGGCGGCGGCTCCGGCTCCCTTGCCGCAGGCAACGGGAAGGCCCCGGGCACAGTCGCCCGTTAAGAAGGCACTGGCTGCTGCCAAGGTGGCCGGGCAAAAGACGGTAAAACGGCAGCGGACCGAGGCATCCCCGGCTCCGACGGCAGCCTCGCCGGTGGCTCGTGTCTTGTCCTTCGAGGAATTCGAAGCCACGCAGACCGAACCGAGCCGCGAAGCTGGTGAGATTCATCGGCCGCCCGTGTCGTCTGCGGTCGACCGGCCTCCCGAGTTGGCCTCGGATTCGCGCATGGCGACGATGCGCTTCTATCTCACGGGCAGCACGGAGGAATCGGCGCCCGTGTTGCTCCCGGGCGAGGGTACGGCTGGGATTCCCGAGAAGGCGTTGCCTGTTGAGGAAGCCCGCGGGTCATCTCGTGTCGCAGGAACTGAAGGGGGTAAATATTTTCGACTACACGGTTAGCTCCCCCCCCTTTTTGTCCTAGGGGCCAGTAGATTCACCCTGGCTTATCTTCTTTTGCATGACAGGCGTTGCTGCGGTGGCCACCGAGTCATTGGGGCCTGATCCCGACCTCCCGACGACGTTGATATATGTGAGGAGGAAGAAGATCGGAGCGCGAGCCTCGCCTAGCCCGAGGGAGGACGTGCTGGGCAGAGACTCTGAGGTGGAAGCTCCTCTGCCGGTCCAGGCCGGGCCGACGGCGGTCGAGTCTCCGTCTGGGGAAGAGGTAGATTACAATTATTCATCCGATGAAGCGGCTCCTGACGAGGGCGTGTCCGGGGCATCGGAGCCGCCCGAGCCGGCCTTCGGGGCCCCCTTACTTGCTGGCTCCTCGAGCCTCGTGGGGAAGACCGCTGTGAGTGTGAGCTTGTTTGGGCCGGCTCTCCCTTTCCCTTTTTTTGTGATTGACTGACGACCTTATCCCCCCCTTTTTCTTTAGGATTTTCGAGGACCGGCCGAACTTGAGATCACAGAGGAGGCTGCCCCGGCTGCGCTGATCGACCGCCCAACGGGAGCCGATGCCGTCATGGGCAAATTGGCTCTTTTGCTCGACGCCCTTCGAGAGGAAATGCCCGCGGAGCCCTCCGGTACTACCAGAGCGGCGGGCGAGCCTCTGGAGGAGGGGGAGATCGCGCCTGAAGGTAGCATCATCCCAGCGGCCAAGGTGAGTATGCGGGCTCCACGGTCTCCCTTTTGCATGGTTTATTTTAGATGGCGAATAGCTGATTCCCATTCCCATGGTCAGGCGATGCCGATATCGGGGAAGGCGCCTGGTCGTATCCGGAAGGCAGTGGCCAAGCGGAGACCGAGCATTGGCCCGATAGCGGTGAAGGGGCCGGCTCCAGTCTTGGGCTTGGAGAGAGAGAGACTGGCTGCGCTCGTGGAAGCGGGACGTTTACCCCAGCTGGTGGTTCCGCTTCCGCCCTTCCCGAAACTCCCGGCTCAGATGGAGGACCCGCTCTTGCAGCAGATATTTGCGGGGCTCCGTGCGCATCTGGAGGGATCTCAGCCGCGAGCGAGGAGTTCATGGGTGACGGCTTCGGGCCTGGCCTTACTCGAAGCTCCTCCTCTAGCCGAGGTAACGGCCCCTGCACCCCTGCCCCTTGGAGGAGTGGCAGAGTCGGGCCAGACGGAGGCAGAGGGGGCAGGTGACCTCCAAACGATGGGGGCACCGGAGGCTTCGGCAATGGTCCTTTCCTTTCCCCAGGCAATGGTCGGCCAAGAGTCTCTCGTCGAGCTACGCCGGCCGGGCGACTTGACCCTCGCCCTTCCTTCATCTTCAGTGGCGGCAGATACCGACCTGTGGGCAGAGGTGGACAGCACCGTAGAATTCACCCCTCCGGTCGTGCCCTCAGTTAGTCACACGTCCTCAGAAGCGCCAGTCCGTCAGATGCTGATCACTTTACGGACGATGCTTCTCGGCGATGCTTCTCTGTCGTATCGGGAGGTGCATACCATCGTAACGCAATTAACGGGGGCGCTGCAAGTGCTTGGCTGTCCGCTGGGGGAATGGTCACGGCGGGTCTTGCTATTATTGAAATATGTCAAGCGCCGCGAGTTCCTGGAGACCCAGGCTCCTGACGAACGCGCCGCCCTTGATGCTCAGGCAGACGAATATCTGCAGGCCCTAAAGGCCCGACGCGACAGTAGAGAACGCCACGGAAAGGCCCTAGAGGAAGGCGAAGGCAGCGTTCGTTCCTTCAAGAACCGGATCGAGAAGCTGGAGGGCTATCTTGCTGCGGCCAAACTTGGCCTCGCCGAGGCGGAAGGGGCGGTGGCAGAGGAGAGGGAAGCTCTTGCCGTTGCCGACGTTGAAATGGCGTCCGTCGAAGCGGAGCTCGCCCGTCTTGAGGGATTGAGGGGCCGACTGCGCGATATGACGAACTTCCCTTGCGTCGGGATCCTCCCCCTCGAGGACATCTTCAGGGACATCGACTGAGCGTTACATCCCTTAATTTCTCTTTCTTTTTTTTTGAATGTAACACAGGGGTATGCCCCGCAGCACATGTAGTTTGATCCTCTTTTGAATAGAGCAAAGCATTTATGACTTCACGCGTTCCTGGTGTATGCATTTATCCCGGAGGGAGCTTTCCCACCCCTCTTCCTCTTCCGTGCATATTGTTTTCTCCTTCCTCTTCCCTCGCTCTTGTATCTTTCCCCCCTTTTCGTGTAGGGGCCCATTGGCAGGGTATGAGTCTTTGCGGGGATTCACTTTGGAAGGACCAGGCAGGGACCCATGTCAGGGTACAGGAGAGTGCTCGCCTTCCCAGGGGGAGGACGAGGGGACCACTCCACCATACCGAACGGGCAACTCCCTGGTTTTGCCGCAATATTGGAAGCGCGTGCTGGTCTCGAGTGAGGGGTACTTGGCCAGAGACCCCTTTTGCCGTTCAGAGGTGGCGGATAGAAAGGTCCGTTTAGTCAGTGACTTAGACGGGAGGTCTGATCCAAAGGGGTGCTCGCCCCCCGGGGAGGATGGAGAGAAGAGTTCGTCTAGTCAATGACCCGGACGTGAGGTCCGAGCCAAAGGGGTACTCTCCGCCCGGGGAGGACGGAGAGAAGAGTTTGTCTAGTCAATGACCCGGACGTGAGGTCCGAGCCAAAGGGGTACTCACCGCCCGGGAAGGACGGAGAGAAGAGTTTGTCTAGTCAATGACCCGGACGTGAGGTCGAGCCAAAGGGGTACTCACCGCCCGGGAAGGACGGAGAGAAGAGTTTGTTTAGTCAATGACCCGGACGTGAGGTCCGAGCCAAAGGGGTACTCACCGCCCGGGAAGGACGGAGAGAAGAGTTTGTTAGTCAATGACCCGGACGTGAGGTTCGAGCCAAAGGGGTACTCACCGCCCGGGAAGGACGGAGAGAAGAGTTTGTTTCTTTCTTTTTAAATCAACTTTGGTACCCCCGCTGATGCGGGGGGGGGCTGGAAATGGGGGGCGTCCCCCTTTCTGGCTTCTCTTTTTTTTTATTTTTCTCTTTCTTTTTTTTTCTTTTTTTTCTTTTTTTTTTGCTTCTTCCTTCTTTCTCTTTCCATTTTTTTTCTTCTTTTTTTTTTGCTTCTTCTCTCTTCCTCTTTCCATTTTTGCTTCTTCTTTTTCGTCTTTCTCTTTTTTTTGCTTCTTCTTTCTTTCTCTTTCTATTCCTTTCTTCCCTTTCTCGGGGACCCGGCTGGTGGCCAAATCATTCGGACATTAATCACGCAAATCCGCCCCAAAACGGGGCGAAGAGTAATATTATTACCTGAATGGGGGTGCTGGGGCGTGGTACAGCCTCAAGTGCCTTCCATTAAGAGGCGGGAATTGAACCTCCCCGCGGTGGTTGACAATTACATAGGCTCCGCCTTCATAGACTTTCTGGACTACGTAGGGTCCGAGCCAGTTCTCGTTTAGCTTACCTTTGGGGTTGGCCGCCATGAGATCTCTTCTCTTGACCATGACGAGGTCACCCTTCTTGAATTCGCGTTCCTTGACGAGTTTGTCAAAGGCGCGTGCAATCCGGGCCTGATAGACCTGGATATTCTGTTGGGCTTGAAGCCGCTTTCCTTCCAGACTGGAGAGTTCATCGAGCCTTCGCTCGGTGTTGGTCTGCCCTTCGGGGACAAGCCCATGCTGAATGGCGACCCTGAGGGACGGTATCTCCAGTTCGACGGGGATGATTGCTTCCGAGCCATATACAAGAGAGAAGGGCGAGCAGCCCGTTGGGGTCTTGTATACGGTTCGGTACGCCCAAAGCGCTTCATACATTCTTTCTTCCCAGTCCCTTTTGTTAGAGCTAACAGTCTTGGCCAGGAGAGTGCAAAGTGTCTTATTGAAAGCTTCGGCCAGCCCATTGGCTTGTGGATTGTAAGGAGTCGATGTCCTCCAGTCAATTTTGTATTTTTCTGCTAGCCGGTAAACTTTCTGGTTGCGGAAGTGGCTGCCGTTGTCCGACACAATCCGGTCGGGCACGCCGAACCGGAATATAATATTGCGGAGGACAAACCTGGCCACGACTTCTCCGGTGACCTCTCGTAAGGCAATGGCCTCGGCCCAGCGGGAGAAGTAGTCGGTAGCCGCCAGAATGTATTTGCCGCCTGTGGAAGATGCGGGTAAGGGGCCCACGACGTCCGTCCCCCATTGGGCGAACGGCCAACTGGGCGCTGTTGGGTGTAATGGTGCCGGAGGTCTCCTGGGTATAGTGGCATGCTCTTGGCATCTCTGACACGACTTAGCATACTCGCAACAGTCGTTGAACATTGCAGGCCAATAATAGCCAAGTTTCTTGATTTCAATTTTCATTTTCGGTCCCGCCTGGTGCGCGCCAGCTATGCCGGCATGGACCTCCTTCATAACCCTCCAAGCTTCTTCGGTGGACAAACATCGGAGGAGCAGCTTCCTTCTGGCGTCTGCCACAATTCGGAATAATATTCCGCTTCGGAGCTCGTAAGAATCCTTGGTTCTGACTAGCTTGATCTTTTCTTCTCTTCGGTCAGGCAATCGCTGGTGTTTGAACCACTGCACCAAGGGGGCTCTCCAGTCGGGCAGGCTGACGGCTTCCACTGTAGTGACCTCTAGGTCTTCTTCTTCTGACTCCTCTGCCATCATGCTGGGTACCTGGCGTTGGTTTATTACTTGGATATGGAGAGATCCATCTGGAGGCACTGCCAGTGAGCTTGCCAATTTTGCCAATGCGTCGGCTTGTGCGTTCTCCCCTCTGGCGACATGGCCTATCTCGAGGAGGTAGAACCGCTCCATGAGCCCTTTTGCTTTAGTGTGATACGGGAGCAGCTCAGGTTTTCGGACATCAAATTGCCCCTGGACTTGCTTGACGACCAACAGCGAGTCGCCGAACACCTGGAGCATTTTGATCTCCATTTGAAGGGCGACCTGGAGACCGATGATTAGAGCTTCATATTCTGCTTCATTATTGGTGCAGGGTTTGCTAATGCAGCAGGAGGTGTGCATCACTTCTCCATCTGGCGATTTGAGGACGATGCCAGCTCCGGCACGCACCTTGCCATGCCCAGACGGGGTCGCTTCTGTTCTCGAGGCCCCGTCGAAGTATAACTGCCAGACGGCTTGTTGCACTTGATCCACCTCTAGTGTTTCGTCTTCGGGTAGCTCTGTGGCCAACGGAGAGTCTTCGGGCACAGGGTGTGCTGCGAAGAAGTCCGCGACGGCTTGCCCCTTAACGGCCTTCTGTGGCACGTAAGTGATGTCAAATTCCATGAGCAGCACGGCCCACTTGCCAAGGCGCCCCTTCGGGACTGGCTGGAGGAGAATGTGCTTGATGGGGTCGGCCCTGGATATCAGGCTGACTTCATGGGACAACATATAGTGCCTCATCTTCTTGACCGCGAAGACCAAGGCAAGGCAGATTTTCTCAATCGGGGTGTACTTAGCCTCTGCGCCCACCAACCTTCGACTGAGATAGTAAAGAGCTTGTTCTTTTCCCTCATCATTGTTCTGGGCGAGCATTGCCCCCAGTGAGTACTCGGTGGCCGCTATGTAGAGAATAAGCGGTCTACCTTTGACAGGTGCCCCCAGGACGGGTGGGGTCTTCAGGTACTCCTTTAGCTGGTCGAACGCGTGCTGGCATTCGTGACCCCAGCTGAAGGGTGCATTCTTCATCATCAGTCTGTGGAAGGGTCGGCAACGCCCTGACAGGTTGGAGATGAACCTGCGGATGTAAGCTAAACGCCCCTGTAGGGACCTCAGCTCCCCCAGACTCTTCGGAGGAGGCAGCTCCTGGATGGCTTTTATCTTCAGGGGGTCGATCTCGATCCCTCTGTGCCGGACAATAAAGCCGAGGAATTTCCCGCTGGACACGCCAAAGGCGCACTTCATGGGATTCATTTTCAGCCCGTACTGCCGGAGCCTTTGGAAGACGGCCCTGAGGTCGCTCAGGTGCTCGTCTCTTTTCTTCGTCTTGACGACCAGATCATCGATGTAGCACTCGACCTTGCCGTATAGCAGCTCGTCGAAGATCTTGGTCATCGCCCGCTGGTATGTGGCCCCGGCATTCTTGAGGCCGAAGGGCATCCTCTTGTAGTGAAATACCCCTTTGGGTGACCGGAAAGCCGTATGGACCCGGTCGTGGTCGGCTATCCAGATTTGGTTATAGCCGGACGACCCATCCATAAAGGACAGGGCCTCGTGGCCGGTGGTTGCATCAATCATCACTTCGGTGATAGGCACCGGGAAGTCATCTTTCGGGCAGGCTCTATTCAGGTCGCGGAAGTCCACGCAAATCCTGATCTGTCCATTCTTCTTTTTCACCGGTACAATATTGGCCAGCCACGTGGTGTATTGATTTTCTGCCACGAAGCCGACGTTTATGAGCTTGTCGACCTCTTTGCAGATCTGGCTGGTTAACTCCGGCCTCATGCGCCGGGGAGGTTGCTTCACTGGTTCCATTTTGGGATCAATAGACAGGATGTGTTGAGTCACCTCGGGGCTCAGTCCGGGCATTTCTTCATAGTTCCAGGCAAAGCAATCCCGGAATTCTTGCAGCAACTTTGTGTATTGTTCTCTTTCCTGTAGAGGCATGAGAGCACTCAAAAAAGTCGGCCTGGGATTGTCTTCTGTGCCGAGGTTGATTTCAACCAATTCGTCGACTGTGGCCTGGCCGCTATTTTCAATTTCCGGCGGGGCTGGCGACAAATCCACGAAGTCTTGGTCTTCATTGTCTTCGGGCTCGAGGACGTCATCTCCCTCTCCTTGTTCATCATGACTGGGCATAGAGGTTGCATTTGCCTCGCAGTCCCCCAGGGTCGTAGCCGCCGGGTACGTAAGGTCCGCAGGTTCAGGAGGGCATAAGTGCATCTCGGGCTCTTCTGTGTATTCATCATAGACCGCTCCTGCAGAGGCTGGGGTAGCCGCATCTTCGGGCGCCCGGCATCGGGTGGACACAGTGTAGGCTCCTGCCCTGGGGCTGTCTGCCACATGGGGGCGTGGCGGGGCTACCACGTAGTCCCCCATTCTAAGCTCATCCCTGTCGATGAGGCTTTGAGCGAGGTCTTTGAAGACATAGCAGTCTTCAATGGCGTGGCCCAGTATTTGGTGGTAAGGGCAAAACAGTGGATTCCCGCTTCTTCGGGTGTCCTGCGGCCTCTTGGACCGTGGAAGGGAGACCTTGCCGTAATGGCAAGCCCAGTCGAAGATGCCCCGGGTCTTCTCTCTCGGAAAGGAATAAGGCTTCTGCAGCTTCTCTTGGAGTGTCAGCCCTTGCCTGGTTGGCCGCTCGATCAGCGGGCTTGCCATGTCTCTCATTTCCCGCCTTGTCAGGGCGGGGGTGTTGGGACTGGTGCCTCGGGGCCGAGGCATCCGGCCACCCCATGGGGGAAGAGATCCTTGGATCAGGTCGGCGACTAGCGAGGTTAACTCGGCCAGTCGTGCTTTTAGCATCTCGATCTCCCGTTGCTGCCTATGGTACAAGGCGTACATGACGGGGTCGTATCGAGGGGAACTCGGGGCATGGCCCGTGCTACTGCTCCTTGCTTCGCCGGCCGGCCGGGGTGGAGGCGCCTCGCTGGCGTGCCCTCTCGAGGTCGACACTTCGGAAAAGGAGGGGGTCTTCTCCATATAGCGGCGGCTGGGAGGCTTCCACAGGAATACTTCTTCGTCTTGTGCCTCTTCGGCCGAGGCCCCGGGACATGTGTCTCGGTGGGTTTCCAGCGAATCTGCAGCTTCTGCGGGGTCGTCGCCGGGCCATGCTGAGACCGATATGACATCAGTCTCGTAGTAATCTTCTAGTGAAAAGCCCAGACCGGGGTGCTTGGTGATTTTCAGCAACCGTCGATCCAGGTTTGGTGGGTTCCACATTCTTTCAAACATTTCCTTCCGGCTGGAGGGCTGGTAGGGAGGAATCTTCTGCTTTCTGACCATTCTGGCTGCCTGGTCAGTCATGTGGGGAAGTCCCGTGATGGGGACGTGCGGGTCATGCAACTCGTCAGGGAACCGGCAATCATCGTCTTCCCTGACCGGCTTTTCCCCGGCCACATAGAAAATAGTGGGCGGCCCCTCAGAGTTAGGCACCTCGAAGGTTTTCAGTCGTTCAGCTGCTTGGGATTCTATCTCTGCTATCGGCTTGACGATCCCTGGCGGGACCCTGACATCTTCTAGCAGGTCTTCGAGGCAGGGTGCCCCCGGTGTGGGGTAGATGGCGAGAGGGGCTGCCCTGAATACCCCTTCTTCTTGTGCAATAAATGGTACATGCGGGGGAGCTACATAGCCTGGGGGCGGCGGAGGAAACCAGCCCCCTGATTCCATTTTCTTCTTGCCCTTGTCTTGGATGACTTGAGGAGCTTGCTTCGCCTTCTCCAAGTACAGATTAGCATCTGACAAGTGACACTCGAACACCTCGAACGGGTGGAGGTCGGCGAAGATTCTGACTTCCTTTCCCTCACAGGGGTACTTGATGCATTGATGCAGGGTGGAGGGCACCACTCTGTTCTGGTGTAGCCAAGGCCGGCCAAGCAACGCCTTGTAGGAAGTGCTGGAGTTGATGACGTGGAACTGGACCTTGGTGGTGAAGTCATCAAAGGTCAAGTTGAACTCTGCGACCCCCATAGGAACTTCGCATTTCTGGTTAAAGCCGGCAATCTTGACATTTTTAACTTCGACCAGATGTACGTCAAAGTAGTGCTTCTGGTATACCCGGTACGGGAGTATATTCACCGCTGCTCCTGGGTCGATCAAGACCCTGTTGATAGGCTGGCCGTTCAGCTGCCCTTTCATGTAGAGGGGCCTGTTATGGCTGCAAGTCGGTAGGAGCATGTCATCTTCTGTGAAAGCCACTGCTACTTCAGGTGGTATTTCTGCCAAACAGGCTTCAAGGTGTGCTGGCGTCTGGAGTGCGGCGATGATGGCTTGCCGTGTTTCTTCATTCAAGGACAGCATCTCCCAGACCGTGAACCGGGTCGGGATTTTCTTGAGATGTCTGACTATTCGCTCGGCCGCCCGTACCTTGAGCAGTTTCATCTCTTCGGGCTTGCTGCGCCTGCCTTCATCCTGGGACTGGGGTGCCGGATCAGGGGATGCCTGTTTTGTGGGTTCTGCTGTGGCCTGTCGAGCAGGCGGGGCCTGTTGAGCCTCCTCTGCTGCTCGCATGAATTCGGCGAGGTTTGGGGTGCCGCTGAATTCTTCCTCTGGCTGGGCAGGAACTGTAGCCGGTAGAGCTTGAGGAATGCTTGCTTTACTGGTCACAGCGGACCCCTGGGGGTGCACCCGCCTTCCTGCTCGAGCGGATAGGAACTCGGCGAACGACGGGGCGCCTTGACTCTTGGTGCCTCCGGGGTAGAGGCCTGATGGAGGAGGGATCTCAGTGCCTCGGACCTCGGGCTCGGGAACCTGGTATGGTTGTTCCCCCCTGAGCATGATGTTGAGGCTGCCCTGAGGAGGGCGCCCCCACTTCCTCCCTGACCTGGTGGCGTGCTGGGAGGTGGATGCTTCAGCTTGACTCACTTCTGCCGGCTCATGGGGTGGCTCTTCTTCTTTCTCTTCCAGGGAGAGAGAGGTGTCGAACAGCGCCGCGAGGGTATTGCAGGCGAAGACAACCTCCTTCTTCTTCTTGCCCCTGGGTCTTCTCTTCTTCTTCTTCTTGCCTGCTGCAGCGGGTGGCTGCTCTTGAGGAGGTTCACCCCACAGGGGAGGCTCTTTGTCTGCATCAGCTTCTGTTCCCGGAGCCAGCTCGAGTGATTCGAACTCCGTCCAGGGGACATACTCCTTCAGCTCCACAGGCTGGATTTCGGGCTGTTCATAATCTTCGAGCCCATCAATAATAGCCTGGAGTCTTTCAACCGCCGGGCTAGTCTTCTTGTGCATCCGCAGCGGGGCAGAGCTCTTCCTGTTGTGAGTGGGCCGCCTCATGACCAGCCGGGGGGCCGTGTCGTGGCAAACAGGGTTTATTGGGGGCGGTGCAGGCAGGGGCGTTGCTACCCTCGAGTGAATTCCTGGGGTGGGTCGAGAGGCGCGCGCCTTCCTGGTTTTTCCGGGTGCAGTCTGCCACCCTTCTTGGTCTTGAGCTGGGGCCATGATAAAGGTTTCATAAGTGGCACGGGCACAGGCCTTCGCCCATTCTTCTGGCAGCTCCTGATATAGCGAGATCATACTGACGGAGGAGGCTATACTGGGCAGCTCGTGTGGCTGCGGGGGGTCTACTTTATGCTCCCCCATGTCCAGCTCCCCGTCTCTGATTAAGGACTCAATAACATCCTTGAAGACGTAGCAATCTTCAATAGTATGCCCGAGCACCCGGTGGTACAGACAGAAGCGCGGGTCATCTTTCTTCTTTGAGTCGCCAGGCCTTTTCGGCTCTGGCAATGTGATCTTATTGTAGCTGGTTGCCCACTCAAACAGGAGCTTGGACTTGTCCCGGGAGAAGGAATACAACTTGTTTCTCATCTTCTCTCTTAGTGAGGGGCCTTCTCGCCGTTCTGTGGTTCTGGGTGGCGGAGGGTTAGCTGCTCCCTTGGCTTTCTCCTTCTGCTTTTCGAAAGCCTGGAAGTCTAGTGCATGCACCTCCGGGGGAGCCGGCTTCTTCTCCGCCTGTCTGGCCCTCTGGCTTGACATAGCCGGGGTGGAGGAGTATCGGGCCAAGAATGCCTCGATCTCTGCTACCACATTATTCAGACGGTCAAATGTCTTGACCTCAGTGCCGATCATTCTTTCTAGGATTTCTTTCTTTAAGTTTTGCTTGCAGATCTGCACTGCGTCCTCCTGATGCGGGGGGCGTTTGCACCTCATGCTGAGGTTCCTCCACCTCTTAATGTAGTCGAGAGCCGACTCATCATTCTTCTGCCTCGTGGCGTAGAGTTCAGCCATGGTAACTTCTCTCTCGGCCACGTAGAATCTTTCTTTGAACTTCTTCTGCATGTCGGGCCAATCGGCCACGGACCCGGGCGGCAAGCCGGAGTACCATTCAAAGGCAAGCCCGGTGAGTGTTGAGCCGAAGAACTTCAGGAGGTAGGCTTCATCAGCAGCCAAGTCTCCCATGACGTTCACATAATAGGCAATATGCTCTCTGGGAGATCCTTGCCCGTTGAACTTCTCGAATTTCGGCGGCTTGGTGACGCCAGCCGGCAGCTTCTTGGCAGCGTAATGAACCGGGTAGGGTACCCGGTAGACGTCGAAAGGCGTCTGACCCCCATCGCCCCTCTCAGCCAATTTCATATCTATCATCTGCTCGAGCATTAACCGGCTGACTGCCGCCGGGTCGACTGGGCTCGGGTAAAAATGAGCGGGCTGTGCGCTCGGGGTGGCTACCACGGTCGCCCGGGGGGCCATGGGGGACCCTTGTGAAAGCAGAGCCTGTGGCGGGGTGACTGCTGCGCAATGTGATTGCTGCGGGGGCGCGCCCCCGAGAGGATTGAGGGTTGCTGGGAGAGCTGCCTCGGGAGACTGCCCCCCGTCCCTGGGTACCTCGGGTGTGACCTCGGTCTGCCAGGACATTGGGGGTGGTGTGTTTCGCTCATTCAATTGCTTTTTAAGTGATTCGATTTCCTGCTGGAATCGTTGCATCATGAGCAGCATTGCTGGGTCAGCTGTGGGGAGGCTGGGTATGCCCCCCGTCTCTTCGGCCGGGGCGTCCTCGGATGATGTCGAGGGTCCGCCACTCGTGTCGCCGGTGGTGACTACATTGGCCGTGAGGGCCGTGAGGGGCTCCCCAGGTGTCGCGCCGCCTGCCGCTCTCCTTCTTCTGGTAAGGGGTCCCGGCCTGGCAGCTATTCTGGCCAATTCTTCCGGGTCGGCGGGTAAGGCCCCATACCGACCATGGACTCCTGCCATGTTGCAGGTGAATGTCAGCCATTTCCTATTCTTGTTTCTTCTTGACGCCCTCCGGGACGGTCCTCCTGGGAATGTTAGCCTGTCGAAGACCGACCGTCGGGACGGCGCCTCCTCCCGTACAGGGGACTGGCGCGGCTCTTCCGGGCGGGTCCTCGACTCCATACTAGGTGCAGGTTCCCCCCTTTCTTCCTGGAAGGCGGAGGTCATTGCCCCCAGTAGTCTCCGGCGGCCAGCGGGGGTGCTACCCGGGCCTCGGAGGTAGTTTCTCATGGCCTGCTCGATCCCTTCCCACTCCTGGTCAGGGAGAGCGGCCTGTGGTTGCGAGTCGACGACAGCAGCGGAAGGAGAGTAGGCCCTGAGTGCCGGGCGGGCGGCGTTGTGTCGGCGCCCCCGGCGACGGCGGTGAGCATCCTCGGACGGCACCAGGATGACAGGTGCCGGTCGGAGAGTGGGGGTCACTACCTCAGCCCTGTCATGGCGTCGGGTCCTCCTGGGGCGGAAGATGCTGGGCCCTGCCTGGGCGGGTGCGTTGGGCTGGGTCTCCTTAGGCACCCAGACTTGCTTCAGTTTAGCCGGCCTGTGACCCGGCGTCCTCTTTGGTGCTACGACCGGGGCTATGGGCCTCGTCTTCTCCTTCAGCTTAGCCAGTCCTTCAAAGGAGTTGCGGACTGGAACGGTTGGGATGATGCGGTCCGGTGTCACCTGGGACCTCTGCCCGTCTAGGCGGACTCGGAGGGCCCCAACCGTCATGGACTTCCCGGAGTTGGAGGCGCGACGCCCTGATCCGGCGCTGATGTTGCTTTTCCGGAGCCTTCTCCGGTGGGATGTCGACCCTTGGTGGAACGGGCCGGTAGTTTGGTGCACGTGGTGCACGTTGCAGCTGAGCGTCGTTGTGCGGACGCTATTGTTGTCTTCGGCCACAGCTCGGCCGGCGGCAGCTTCGACGGCTCCCGGAGCGGGAGCGTTGGTTTGAGGCTCCTCGGGCGTTTCCACGTCGAGGATCTGGACGAAGGCTACCCCCAGGAAGTTGGGGAAACCCACGGTGGGAGGGAAGCTCCCGAAAGTGAGGGGTACCGCCAGGTAGCCACCTCGCACGTGATTCTCCACAACCTCAGGGCTGCAGATGACACCCATTGTCGGCTCCATGATGCCTCTCTCTTTACTTTTTCTGCATTTAAGAAGATAACGCAGTTAGTATTACAAGAAGGGGGCTGTGGGGCCCCTAATTTCGGCAAAGAGATGAAGGGTGGACTGGGTCCCACCGGGCGTGCCAGAGTTGTGGACGCACTTTCCGTTAAACTGGGGCTCCCGTTCGTCTGTTGGTTTTATTAAGTGCGTGGGCGTGCCAGTCACCGGAGTGACAATTTATTCGGGCTCCGGAGAGCCCATGGTGCGCTCGATCTGACTTCGTCAGACGATTGTGTGGTTCTTGTCGGGACCGAATCCCGTCGCGCCATGAAGGTCACGACGTCATTTACATCCCTCATACGAGGGAATACCCTTGATTAATTGCCGAAATTAGAGGCCCCGCGGCCGAAAGGAGTAACACTAATTATACGAGAGAGATAAGGATGGGTCACACTGAAAGTTGTATTAAGGCCATAAACTGTCGGCCGTGTCGGCCACTCGTAGACCTTTCGTATTCGGACACAAGTCCGTGACAGCGCCACAATGAGAAAATCGAGGTAGATCCCTTCAAATGTCTGCCGAGCATGCGGCAATTTTAAATGAAGGTTCGGAAGGTATCCGGAACGAGAAAACAAATCCGGTCCGATTAGGATGTCGGCCCGAGGTTAGATCAAAGCCCGGCCATATCGGGGGAATTCCCGAGACTCGGGCTCGACCTAAAGGGGCAGCGTTGTTGTTCCTTTTGCCCCGGGTCCCGGGGAGAGAGCGGGCTGCGGCGTGGGCATTAGCATCTTTTATCTAGAGCTTTCTAGGTTATACCTTCTGGGATTTCTGATTTGATGTTTACTATTTATTCGTGCCTTTGTCCGGGATGATTTCTCTTCTTCTATGCATGGTTATTCTTATTATTATCATTGGTTTATTATTCATTTTTCTATTACCCCTCCCGCCTCTTTTATTATGATCAATATTGCGCATTTGGAGTTCTTTAGTTAACGTCATTTTTCTATTGATTTATTTGCTATTGTTGATGCCCTTGTCAAGTTGTATATGTGTATGTGTATAGTGTGCCGGCGAAGGGGAAAACGGGAGTGTACCGCTGAGGGCTGGGGCGTACCGCTGAGGGCTACAGGGGGCGTACCGCTGAGGGCTGTAGAGAGTGTACCGCTGAAGGCTGCAAAGGGCGTACCGCTGAGGGCTGCAGGGGCGTACCGCTGGAGGCTCAAGAGAGGGTACCGCTGAAGGCTGGGTGTGTGTGTGCCGCTGGGAGTTGGGCAGGGAGTGATGGAGGTTAACTCAGTTTTGATTACCTGCTTTAAGGCTTTTCTTTTCTTCTTGTCTTAACCCTTGTGTAGTTTCATATAAAATTCCTCCCGTGTTTGTTCTCTTGGTTCGGTTCGGTCTCTTTTCTTGCGGGTCGGGTTTTCGGGCGGCCAGGTGGTTAATTAGCCTAGTTCAATTCTCGTTGGGGTGCCGGCAGTAATTTGATGAGTTGGAAGGTTTCATTAGTTATTCTGCTCGTTTGTTGCCTCCTTTTGCCTCTCTTAATTGTTTATTAATATCTCACAAAAAAATTCGGCAGCATCTCCCCTTAACCCGGGGCGTAAGGGAGATAAAGGGAGCGCGCCCACATGGAGTGGCGGAACCCGACAACTGGAGGTGGGCCCCCGGGGGAGCAACACCTTTATAGAACCTCGGAAAACGTGAAGGAAGGGGCTCGGAGGGGAGGCCAAGGAGTGGGCTACTGAGAGGCTGAAGGGTGTGCCGCTAAAGGCCATAAGGTGAGTGTAACGACCAAGGGCCAATTGGAGTGTGCCGGCCAAGGGGTAACAGAGTGTGGGTGTGCCGCTGAGGGCAGGAAGGAGTGTGCCGCTGGGGGCAAATAGGGGTGTACCGCTGAGGGCTATTGGGTGTGTGCCGCTGAAGGCTGATCTGGGTGTGTCGCTGAAGGCATATCTGGGTGTGTGCCGCTGAAGGCTGATCTGGGTGTGCCGGCCAAGGGCCGGAAAGGTGCACCGCTGGGAGGCTTAAAAGGGTTGCAAGCAACTGGGGGGAATTTGGTGGCTGTTCAGGGAAAGAGGAAGAAAGACAGGGGATTTCAAGGCCGGGGGTGGCCTATTAGTAACTGAGCGGTTGGGAAGAAAGAAGGGTAGCTCCCCTTCTCCTCAAGCCCGGGAACACGGTAGATGGCCATGGAAGGGAGTGAGGAGCTCACGGAGCCAAGGCTAACAGAAGGGGGAAACCTACATCGACGTGGAGGACCCTAAAGACGCCGGAGGAATGAAGAGACAGAGGGAGTAACGGCTCGTCCGTCGAAAAGCCCGCAAAGCCTAGCATAAAACATCGAAGATCGAAGAGGAACCCGGAGAAGGTGGTTTTCATTCATGAGAATCAAGAGGGCGTGGCCCTACATATATATTACAAAAGCAAACCCCCAGATGGGGCCATGGACAAAAGGGAGAAGGACAAAGAACCCCCAGGAGGAATGGGATACAAGAGAGACGAAAACATCCGGGCCTAAGACATTGGCCACTATCCCCAACCCTTTCCCCCAATACACCAAGCTCTCTCTCTCTTACTCTTGTTTCTTCCCGGTGGCCGTCGGACGGAGCACAGGCCGGGAGGGCCTCTTCTTCTCTTCTTTCTTCTCCTCTTTCTCCTGTGTGTGCCCTCTACTGTTGGAACCTCTTCTCCTCTCTCTGTTCGTCTCTCCCCGTTTTCCTTCCTTTTTTGTTTTAACAGGAGGCTTTTATACTCCCAGCCACCGACGACTTCGAGCACGACCGTCGAAGGCGGGAAGCCGGCTGTGATGATGGGTTTGACCTGCCCCTGTACTGGCTGTCAGTGGGGTAGGCTACGTGGCCCAACGACCAGCTGCCACCTCAGACGGCTCCACTGCGCGCCAAGGATGTGTAGGGCATGGGCCTCACGTCGCCCGTTGAAAGAGCTTCACCGCTGTGCCGTTGAAGGGCTGAACAAGCGTGCCGCTGTAGTGCCAAAAGGGGGTACCGCTGGAGCCCCGGATGGGCGTGCCGTTGAACGGCCCGAAGGGCGTGCCGCTGGGGACCCTACAGGGTGTGTCGCTGAAGACCCCCCAGGGGGCGTGCCGTTGAACCCCAAAGGGGGTGTGCCGCTGAACCCCAAAGGGGGTGTGCCGCTGAACCCCCCCTGGGGGTGTGCCGCTGAAGACCCCCCCAGGGGGCGTGCCGTTGAACCCCAAAGGGGTGTGCCGGTGAACCCCCCCTGGGGGTGTGCCGCTGAAGACCCCCCCATGGGGGTGTGCCGGTGAACCCCCTTGGGGGTGTGCCGGTGAACCCCCATAGGGGTGTGCCGGTGAACCCCCTTGGGGGTGTGCCGGTGAACCCCCATAGGGGTGTGCCGGCGAGGGCCGCGGCAGGGTGTGCCGCTGAAGGGAGCGTGCCGCTGGAGGGTTCTGCCAGGGCGTGCTGCTGAGGCCTCAACTGGGTGTGCCGCTGAAGGGCTAAATGGGCGATTTTGAGCCCATTGTGAGCATAAGTTGTGGCCCATTTGATTTTCTTCGAGGCCCACGGGCTGTGGAGCCTTTTGTGCTTGATTTCCCCGGGGGTTTCTTCACTCGGCGCCGTTGTTGATGCTGGGCTGAGCATGACATTTTGGATGTGCAATTTTCGGTGTCCACATGACCACATTGGCCGTGAGGGCTGCAAGGGGCTCTTCAGGTAGGGCCCCTTCGGCGCCTGTGGGTGTCGCGCCGCCTGCCGCTCTCCTTCTTCTGGTAAGGGGTCCCGGCCTGGCGGCTATTCTGGCCAATTCTTCCGGGTCGGTGGGTAAGGCCCCATACCGACCATGAACTCCTACCATATTGCAGGTGAATGTCTGCCATTTCTTATTCTTATTTTTTTTCGACGCCCTCCGGGACGGTCCTCCTGGGAATGTCAGCCTGTCGAAGACCGACCGTCGGGGCGGCGCTTCCTCCCGTACAGGGGACTGGCGTGGCTCTTCCGGGCTGGCCCTCGACTCCATGCTAGGTGCGGGCTCCCCCCTTTCTTCCTGGGAGGCGGAGGCCATTGCCCCCAGTAGTCTCTGGCGGCCAGCGGGGGTGCTACCCGGGCCTCGGAGGTAATTTCTCATGGCCTGCTCGATCCCTTCCCACTCCTGGTCTGGAAGAGCAAGCTGTGGTTGCATATCGGTGACAACGACAGGAGGGGAGTAGGCCGTGAGAGCCGGGCGGGCGGCATTGTGCCGGCGCCCTCGGCGACGGCGATGAACATCCTCGGACGGCACCAGGATGACAGGTGCCGATCGGAGAGTGGGGGTCACTACCTCAACCCTGTCATGGCGTCGGGCCCTCCTGGGGCGGAAGATGCTGGGCCCTGCCTGGGCGGGTGCGTTGGGCTCGGTCTCCTTAGGCACCCAGACTTGCTTCAGTTTAGCCGGCCTGTGACCCGGCGTCCTCTTTGGTGCTACGACCGGGGCTGTGGGCCTCGTCTTCTCCTTCAGCTTAGCCAGTCCTTCAAAGGAGTTGCGGACTGGAACGGTTGGGATGATGCGGTCCGGTGTCACCTGGGACCTCTGCCCGTCTAGGCGGACTCGGAGGGCCCCAACCGTCATGGACTTCCCGGAGTTGGAGGCGCGACGCTCTGATCCGGCGCTGGTGTTGCTTCTCCGGAGCCTTCTCCGGTGGGATGTCGACCCTTGGTGGAACGGGCCGGTAGTTTGGTGCACGTGGTGCACGTTGCAGCTGAGCGTCGTTGTGTGGACGCTATTGTTGTCTTCGGCCACAGCTCGGCCGGCGGCAGCTTCGACGGCTCCCGGAGCGGGAGCGTTGGTTTGAGGCTCCTCGGGCGTTTCCACGTCGAGGATCTGGACGAAGGCTACCCCCAGGAAGTTGGGGAAACCCACGGTGGGAGGGAAGCTCCCGAAAGTGAGGGGTACCGCCAGGTAGCCACCTCGCACGTGATTCTCCACAACCTCAGGGCTGCAGATGACACCCATTGTCGGCTCCATGATGCCTCTCTCTTTACTTTTTCTGCATTTAAGAAGATAACGCAGTTAGTATTACAAGAAGGGGGCTGTGGGGCCCCTAATTTCGGCAAAGAGATGAAGGGTGGATGGGTCCCACCGGGCGTGCCAGAGTTGTGGACGCACTTTCCGTTAAACTGTTGTTCCCGGTTCGTCTGTTGGTTTTATTAAGTGCGTGGGCGTGCCAGTCACCGGAGTGACAATTTATTCGGGCTCCGGAGAGCCCATGGTGCGCTCGATCTGACTTCGTCAGACGGTTGTGTGGTTCGTGTCGGGACCGAATCCCGTCGCGCCATGAAGGTCACGACGTCATTTACATCCCTCATACGAGGGAATACCCTTGATTAATTGCCGAAATTAGAGGCCCTGCGGCCGAAAAGAATAATACTAATTATACGAGAGAGATAGGGATGGGTCACACTGAAGGTGGTATTAAGGCCATAAACTGTCGGCTGTGTTGGCCACTCGTAGACCTTTTGTATTCGGACACAAGTCCGTGGCATCGTCATAATGAGAAAACCGAGGTAGATCCCTCCAAATGTCTGCCGAGCATATGGCAATTTCAATGAGGATTCGGAAGGTATCCGGAAAGAGAAAACAAATCCGGTCCGATTAGGATGTCGGCCCGAGGTTAGATCAAAGCCCGGCCATATCGGGGGAATTCCCGAGACTCGGGCTCGACCTAAAGGGGCAACGTTGTTGTTCCTTTTGCCCCGAGTCCCGGGGAGAGAGCGGGCTGCGGCGTGGGCATTAGCGTTTTTTATCTAGAACTTTCTAGGTTATACCTTCTGGGATTTCTGATTTGTTGTTTACTATTTATTCGTGCCTTTGTCCGGGATGATTTCTCTTCTTCTATGCATGATTATTCTTATTATTATCATTGGTTTATTATTTATTTTTTATTACCCCTCCCGCCTCTTTTATTATGATCAATATTGCGCATTTGGAGTTCTTTAGTTAACGTCATTTTTATTGATTTATTTGCTATTGTTGATGCCCTTATCGTGATGTATATATGCATGCATGTAGTGTGCCGGCGAAGGAGAGACGGGAGTGTACCGCTGGGTATTGGGTGTACCGCTGGGTGGCGAAGGGGTGTACCGGTGAGGGCTGCAAAGGGCGTACCGCTGGAGGCCAAAGGGGCGTACCGCTGGAGAGTGTATCGGTGAAGGAGGGGGAGTGATATAAAGTCTATACGTTCCCCAGGCTCGAAGTCTATACGTTGCCGAGCCCAAAGTCCGTACACTGGAGCAGAGTGGAGCAAAGCCTACGCGTTGCAATTTGGAGTCTGTACGTCGACTGGCCCGGAGTCTGTACACTGGCCAAGTCTATACATCGGAGTGTGGAGTCTATACACTGCCCAAGTCTATACGCTGGATAAGTCTATACATTGGGGGTGTGAAGTCTATACGCTGGATGCTCAAAGTCTATACATTGCCCAGCATAAAGTCTGTGCGTTGGTGTGTGAAGTCTATACACTACCCAAAGTCTATACACTGGTTATCATGAAGTCTGTACGTTGGCTGGCTCAAGTCTATACGCTGGATAAGCCTATACATTGCCCAGCATAAAGTCTGTACGTTGGTGTGTGAAGTCTATACACTGCCCAAGTCTATACACTGGCCACCATGAAGTCTGTACGTTGGCTGGCTCAAGTCTATACGCTGGATAAGTCTATACATTGGAGTGTGAAGTCTATACACTGCCCAAGTCTATACGCTGGCCACCATGAAGTCTGTACGTTGGCCAAGTCTATACAGTGGCTGAGGGTGTACCGGCGAAGGGAAGGAGTGTACCGCTGAAAGGGCCAGGAGGAGTGTGCCGCTGGGGGGCTCAGGGGGAGTGTGCCGCTGAAGGGTTGAAAGGGGGAGTGTACCGCTGAAGGGTTGAAAGGGGTGTACCGTTGAAGGCCAAGGGAGCGTGCCGCTGAAGGCCAATGAGGGCGTGCCGCTGAGGGCCAAAGGGGCGTACCGCTGAAGGTCAATGGGGCGTGAGGGTGGAGGCTCGATCGGTTTTTCGATTATTTATTTTAAGGCTTTTCTTTTCTTCTTATCTTAACTTTCGTGTGGTTTTATATAAAACTCCTCCCGTGTTTTGTTCTCTTTGTTCGGTTCGATCTCTTTTCTTGTGGGTCGGAGGCTCGGGCTGCCGGGTGGTTAGTTAGCTCGGTTCAGTTCTCGTCGTGATGCCGGCAATGGTTTGATGAGTTGGAAGGTTTCGTCAGTTATCTTGCTTGTTTGTTGCCTCCTTTTGCCTTTTTTAATTGTTTATTAGTTTCTCACAAAAATTCGGCAGCACTTCCCCTTGACCCGGGGCGTAAGGGAGATACAGGGAACGCGCCCACATGATGTGGCGGAACCCGACAACTGGAGGTGGGCCCCCGGGGGGGCAACACCTTTATAGAGACTCGGAAAACGCGAAGGAGAACGACAGACCGAAGACATCTAAGGGACCTGGACTGGGACTGGACAAGGAGTAAGCTGAGGGACTGAAGGGAGTGCCGCTGAGGGCTGAACAGGGGGTGTGCCGCTGAGGGCTGAACAGGGGGTGTGCCGCTGAAGGCTGAACAGGGTGTGCCGCTGGAGGCTGAACAGGGTGTGCCGCTGAAGGCCAAGGGTGGGCGCACCGCTGAAGGCTGATCTGGGCGTGCCGCTGAGGGCTGATCTGGGCGTGCCGTTGAGGGCTGGAAAGGTGTGCCGGCCAAAGGCCGGAAAGGTGCACCGCTGAGAGGCTTAAAAGGGGTGTTAGCAACTGGGGGGGTACTTGGTGGCTGTTCAGGAAAAGAGGAATAAAGATGGGGGGATTTCAAGGCCGGGAGTGGCCCATTAGTAACTGGGTGGTTGGGAGGAAAGAAGGGTACCTCCCCTTCTCCTCAAGCTCGGGAACACGGTAGATGGCCATAGAAGGGAATGAGTGAGGAGCTCACGGAGCCAAGGCCAACAGAAGGGGGGAACCTACATCGATGTGGAGGACCCTAAAGACGCCGGAGGAATAAGGAGACAGAGGGAGGAACGGATTGTCCGTCAGAAAAGCCCGCAAAGCCTAGCCTAAAACATCGAAGATCGAAAAGAAACCCGGAGAGGGTGGTTTTCATTCATGAGAATCAAGAGGGCGAGGCCCTTCATACATATGGCAAAAGCAAACTCCCCAAATGGGGCCATGGACAAGAGTAAGAAAGACCAAGAACGCCAGGAGGAATGGGATACAAGAGGGAAGAAGACATCCGGGCCTAAGACATCGGCCGCTATCCACAACCCTTTCCCCCAATACAACAAGCTCTCTCTCTCTTACTCTTGTTTCTTCCCGGTGGCCGTCGGACGGAGCTCAGGCCGGGAGGGCCTCTTCTTCTCTTCTTTCTCCGGTGTGTGTTGTGCGTCTCCCCGTCTATCTCCGTGCGTCTGCCTCCTCCTTCGCCCTCCTTCTTCTTCCGTTCTCCTCTTCCTCTGCCTCTCTCCGTCCCTGTCTGTGTGTTCCTCCTCCTTTTCTGTGTCGAAAGCAGGGGTCTTTTATACTACGGGCCGCCGGAGCCTTCGAGCACGGCCGTCGAAGGTGGGAAGTGGATTGTGATCATGGGGTTTGACCTGCCCCATCCTGGGTGTCAGTGGGGTAGGCTACGTGGCCCAACGATCGGCTGCCACCTCAGACGGCTCCACTGCGCGCCAAGGATGCGTAGGGTATGGGCTTCACGTCGTCCGTTGAAAAGCTTCACCGCTGTGCCGCTGGCGAGCTGAAGAGGCGTGCCGCTGGAGAGCCAAAACGGCGTGCCGTTGAAGCCCCTAAAGGCGTGCCGTTGAACAGCCTGAAGGGCGTGCCGCTGAGGCCCCTGCAGGGCGTGCCGCTGAAGGCCTGCTGAGGGCGTGCCGCTGAGGCCCCTGCAGGGTGTGCCGCTGAGGCCCCTGCAGGGCGTGCCGCTGAAGACCTGCTGAGGGCGTGCCGCTGAAGACCCATTGGGGCGTGCCGCTGGGAGGCCCCCCCCAGGGGGTGTACCGCTGGAGCCACCCCCCGGGGTGTGCCGCTGAGCACCCCAGGGGGTGTGCCGCTGAGCACCCCAGGGGGTGTGCCGCTGAACACCCCATGGGGTGTGCCGCTGGGACCCTGAAGGGGCGTGCCGCTGGAGCTCCACCAGGGCATGCCGTTGAGGCCCCTTGGGGGCTGGGCGTGCCGCTGAAGGGCTCCCCACGGGGCGTGTATTCGGGGCCCGTTCTGAGCCCGTTGCGAGCATGAGTCACGGCCCGTTTGATTTCCTTTGGGGCCCACGGACTGTGGGGCCCTTTGTGCTTGATTTCTCCGGGGTTTCTTCACTCGGCGTCGTTGTTGATGCGGGGTCGAGCGGGACATTTGGATGTGCAATTTTCGGTGTCCATAGTGCCCTCCTCTCGTCTCGATCCCGATGTCGCTTTATCCACTCCTCTTTTCATTCTCTCCCAGTTTACTTCTCTCCTCGCCACCTGAAGAGAAATCCTCAGCCCCATGACATCTCAGGGCATCTCCGCATACTGTAGTTGCCTCAGTCCCCCAGATCCTATTCGGTAACAGCCGACCATCACCCGACGTCCGCCATTCCAGTCACAAAGAAAAGGAGGGGAGAGACTGAAAGAGAGTGCAATGGCATTAAGGCTCTACATTTATTTTAAGATAACATACATCAGGGTTTGGGCACCTCAGGCCTCAGTTTTCTGAGCTCCGTTACATAAGTCTCCCATAGCTCTCGATCCTCACTCACAGATACCGTCACCTTCCTCGGAATGCTTGCCTTCCACGAAGCTTTGATCGCCTTCACATCCTTCGCATCATCCTCCGTGCCCAGCTTTCTCTCTTTAATCAGAGGAAGGTTGGATGGCATGGGAAGAGAGTGCCGAGGAAGGCCAATTTGCAGGCAGCACCGGTGCGAGCTGTAAAGAACAAATTTGGTTGCACCGATAAGATGGAGTTCCGCATCAGGAGAAGATCGCGTGAGAAGCCTACGTGAAAGTAAACATGCTGGCACACAAGTGAACATCTCTCGCGCCCAGGAGCTGAAGTGAGTACGCCAGTCACCGCGTGTCTTCAGACAGGGCATGCGATTGGCCACCTTCCCACTAAAGCCCAACACATCGGCCATGTAATGGAGGGGGCTTCGTTCAAAAATCCTGGAGGCGGTCTGTACCCCTTCGTAGTGATGAAATTTGAAGTGAAGATCAATCCAGTAGTTGAGGAGAAGCATGCACCCGTGAGGAGGCCTACCCATGCTGGAAGCCATGAGACCACTGTAAAGATGCGCGAGGATAGCAGGCCCCACTCTCCTTCCCTCCCAAAGTCCACAAATCGCTCCCAATTGGTCTTCCTCTATGATGTTGTCAGTACAAGGAAAGAGGAGAGCTCCGGCCAAACAAATTGTGAACCCTTTCATAAGCCCTTCTAAATGTTCATCATCTGTCAACCCTTCTAAGGCAGTCATGGTCCAGTCTGCGAGCTTTTGCAAGTTGACTCCGTTCTGAGTCTGAACGCTCTTTATGGTTCCAGATGGCATAAAGCTTCCAAGAACTTCCCCGGTAGATACCCTCTTCCGCATCCGCGAAACCTTTATCCTGTCATCCTTCATCGACCTTCTTAAGCCTAGCAGAAGTTCTGTCTCCTCGAGGAGGACCGTTGCCTCAAAAGTAGGGAAGATAAAAGTGTGGGTTTCCGGATGCCAAACCTCCGCCAATGCACCCAGGGCCGCCCAATCCATGGAGATCTTGTCATAATGCTTGGCATGGATCACCAACCCTTGGAGATGCCATTTTGAAATAACGGCCCTCATACTGACAGTGATGTTAGACGTAAGCTTCGATAGCCAGGGCAGCTTTGAGAATTTTCTCGGGCCTGGAAAAAGAGGATACGGCTGAAAGGAAGGAAAAGAAAGGAATAAAAAGCGAGGGAGAACTTATGAAGGAAACTAGGATGAAAAGCCAACTTACCGCTCGTGAGAGAATCCTCTCGCTCAGATGGCCTTCAATGTCGGTCAACCTCCTGAATTCGCGGCCGAACTTGCTCCTCTTGGCAGGGCGGGAAGGCCCACCTTCCATCTCAAAAGGGCAGGATTTCTCTCCCATCTCAAAAAGAGCTTGACTCCCCGAACCACCAATGGATGATCTTTTGCTAAGGAGCAAAGGGGTACTTATAGTGAAAAGGGGGGTAAAAAGGTAAATGTAAAGCATTTATGACAAGTTACCGTGGTGAATTTTAACCGAATAAATCTTGTCTGATTTGTGTCGTGTTTTCCCCTGCTCCTGTATTGATGTGCGGATGTCCTGTACAGTTGAATGTAATTTTACTTCTTATGAAATAAATCCTTCTTCACTGCTTGTTGTTCGGTGCAGGTTCCAAGAACAAAATAAGAAAGCAAGAGGGCGCCATTGCCCTACCATGTCCCACCATCTGTCACCCCGGTGACTGACCCCACCGTGTCATGCATCCTACTATATGATATCTACGCTATTAGAGCACGTCAAGGACCTTATGCCTTGGATGAATCTGGAGTTTGAGTTCCCCTCTAACAAAAACAGTGATAACTCCAGAGGAGTTCAGGACGTACGGATAGGCCGTTAGGTTGTGATAGCATGGGAACGATGGTTCCATTCGGTGAATCGGTGCGTGGATAAACGGGCCCCGGCTCAGTATCGTCTCATCGAATCGGTATCCTGACCCGTCCTAAGCAACTTAACAATATTATCCTTGGCTATTTTCTACTTTTAGTTTGTTTTAATTTTTTCTTTTAAACCCAGCATGTATTCATGTAGGACTTTGATATCACTGTGGAAGATCATTCTTTTAACTCGATTGTGAGAGCCGATGTGCTTAAATTCTTGACTAATACGGGATGTTCCATTCTGAATCGAGTACTGAGTTTCTGTGAAACCATCTTGGGCTTGTTGATCGAAAGAGACCTTTGTTTGGATTTATCAGCTACCCTTTTTATTTACTCCATTGGACCCACCTTGGTTGCAGCACTTCCACATTGACTGGTAACCGCTCCCCAAGGTGAAACCTGCGGGTCTACGACTCAGGTGCTTCCACGCCGAGAAGTTGGTCCCTCTTTCTGTTAGTCTTTTGTTATGTCTAGCCAAACAGTCGTCGATTTTGGAGGACCTCCTTCAAGGTTGTTTTGTTGAAACTCAGGAAAGATTCCAATCACGTAGTGTTAAAAACGTGTCTCATCACGCCTTGGCATCCACTTTTCAGTCCATTCTCCACTCCACTTCATTACACTTCTATTTCATTCCACTCCGTGTCATTCCCCTGCAAAGCAGATGCCAAGGCGGGGCAGCTGTAGACACGACATTTTAGCATTATGCTGAGCAGATCCCGTATTACACTAAGACGCCCCAAAGCAGCTCGCACGGTTAAGTTAATTGAGTAATCTCTAATTTAATCTAATAATCTGTGGCTTCTTGAATGGTAATTCTTTTTAATGGGCTTGTGACCATTTCTACACAAAATAAAAAAAATGTTAATGGGCTTGGTCCATCTTTTTAATCCTAAAAAAGGGGGAAGGTTCATCGTGTGGGCTTGGCCCATTCCTATTCAAAAAATATACCAAAAGAAAACATTTGTGCTAATGGGTTTGGCCCATTCCTATTCAAAAATAAAATATATATATAGATGTGTGCTAATGGGCTTGGCCCACTTTTGTTCTAAAAAATAAATAAAATTTAATGGACATGTACCCATCTTTTATTACATAATTTATTTCCTCACTCCCCTCCCGGGTCTCTCGGATCTTGCCCCCCCCCCTCTTTAACACACACTCTCTCTCTCTCCTTCTCACCCTCTCCGTAACCCACCACCCCAGGGGAAGACCCTCAGAAGACACACACAACCCAGCCGGAAGCCACCCCCTGTGATCTCTCTCTGGATCCGACTTCCCACCTCTCATTCACCTTCTGGCTTCTCTTTTTCCCTCTCGGCTCCCTCTTCTTTCTCCCGCGGCGGACCTCACCTGCCACCTCCGAACCATACCCAACCTCCAACTCCCCTCTCTCTTCCCACACCAGAGTTGCCCTCGCCGTTGATCTCGCCCAACCCTCTCTCTTGCGAACGCCCACGGCAGCAACCCGCTGCACCCCCTCAACCGCCGTGGCCAACCCCGGGACACCCAGCCGCCGTCTTCTCCCCTCCGACTGACGCCATCGCTCTACTGTCGCCGCCCCCGGCTGCCGTCGTCGTCATCGCCATTGTCGCCGCTCACCACGCCACCACGAAGCCACCCTCTCTCTGCATGGTTTGCCCACGTTGCCACCTCCGGCCTCCGCCTCCCACCTTCGCACGCCGTGAGCCCGTTGCCGTCCACCTCGACGTGAAGCCCGCTAGCTCACCCGTCGTCACGCCTGCAACGTCCTCCGCGACCCCTCTCACCCTCTCCTCTTCTAAGTCCAGCCGCCGACGTCGTCATCCTCAACCTCCACCTGCACCATGATGCCGTGAAGCCCACGGCGTCCCCGAGCACCTTCGACAGTCCCTCCGGCCACACGCCGCCCCTGCCGGCCACGCCGCCCGCCGACGCCCCCGCTCGCCTCCGGCCGCCTGCACGCACCCCCCGCGGCCACCGCCTCCGGTCGCTCCCGCCTCCGGCTCCGTCTCCGCCCGCGGCCGCCTTCGGCCCTGCCTGCGCCGCTCTGCCCCCTGCTCCGACCGCCGCTCCAACCGCCTCTGCCCCGCTCGCCCCCGGGCCGCCTGCACGCACCCCCCGCGGCCACCGCTCACCTGCACGCCCGACGCGGCCGCCTGCACGCCCGACGCCGCCTCCGGCCGCGGCCATCACCGACGACCCCCTCTCTCTCTCCCTCTGTCTCTCTTTCTCTCCCTCTCTCCCTGTCTCGTTCTCCCTCTCCTCCCGCGTCTCTCTCTCTCCCCGTCTCTGTCTCTCCCCCGTCTCATCTCTCCTCTCGCGCCCACCCCCCTCTCTCTTCCTCTTTCTCTCTCTCTCCTCCTCTCCCTCTCGTTCTCGGTCTCTCCCTCCCTCTCACTGTCTCTCTCTGCTCCTCTCTCTCTCTCTCTCTCTCCCTCTCTCTCTCTCTCGCGGCTTCCGCCGCGATCTCTCTCTCTCTCTCTTTTTATTTTATTTTTATTTTATTCTTCTAACTCCCCCCCCTCTCTCTCCCTTTCGCTCTCTCCCTCTCTCACTGCACACACTCTCTCTCTCTTCTCCCCCCACCATCTCTCTCTTCCCCACTCTCCCTCTCTGTTTCTTCTTTCCCTCTCTCTCTCTGGCCTTCTCTCTCTCACCTCTCACCTCTCCTTCTCTCTCCCTCTCGATCTCTCCCTCACTGTCTCTCTCTTTTATTTTATTTTTACTCCTTTCACTCCCTCCCCTATCACGTTCTCTCTCACTCTCTTATATATATATATATACATAACATTATATATATACCTCTTATATAATTCTTATATATTCTCTGTATATATATGCTGTATATATATAAAACTAATATAAAAAAAAATCTAAAAAAGGGGGAAGAGTCGTTCCCTCCCTCTTCCTTTCTCTCTCCAACTTTCTCTCTCCTCCAATCTATCTTTCGTAAGTATATTCTTATGTGTATATATAGGTATGCATGCATGAGTATTCTTGCAGATGCGTGTGTGTAAGTGCGTGTATGTGTCCGTATGGAATGAAAGAGATGCTCCGGACTGATCAGTGTTGAAGCCCGTGAAATGAAGAAGGTTGAGTTCCCTGGGTGGTCAAGTGCACTAGGGAAGCTGTTCTGCTGTGCTGCGTGCCTGGTTCATCCTCACCTTGCCGAAGAAGCTCATCCAAAGCCCATCATCCATCTCTGAATAAGTTTTCTCCCCCCCTTGTTGTCTGATTTTCATTCAGTTAGTTATATATGCATGCATTACTTATCGTTCATATAGTGTCTCTCTTCCTGAGAGACCCCTCTTTGTTCATTCATCATATCATCTACCTACCTTTTCATGTCTAAAAGGGGTTTTTTTTAAATACTATCAACCAGGTTAGTGTTCTCTTATGCTCTCAATATCAGCTTCTAAAGAATTGATGCTACACTACCGTCGTCCTTATCTCGTTGTTGTTTCTCTTCATTTATTTTTCGTGCAGGGTTAACCAGTCGGGGATCCCGCTTCTTCCGTCGACCAAACGAGTAGGAGGTCATCCCTCCTTTTGAGGTACCCGGCTATTGTCTCTCTCATCTATCCTAGTTCTTTCCTTCATCATTATTATTTGTTGTTAAATTTCCATCTTCATCCTCCTTTACGTTTCGTTTAACAATAAGTCTATCTCCTCTCCCTTATTAGTATTATATATCGTTAAACCTCCATCTCCGTTCTTCTCTGTCTTATCTAAAATAAAATTTTCATCCTGTCTATATTTTCTTAGTATTCTTTTCCTATATCGTACTACCTTATTCTACCATCTATCACCCGATTTCTCTCTTTGCTCTCTCATCTTTCTCTTAAAAAAAAGATATAAGAACATAAAAATAATAAAAGCCACAAAACCCCAAAAAATATATAATAACAAAAAATAAAACAAAACAAAAAGAATAATAAGAATCAGGGTAACCAAAGAAGGCCCTCTTCGTCGGCCGGCCGACCGAAGAGGAAGAGAGGATCCGCATGCTCCCGCTTTGGCGGCGAACGCGATCAGGACATTTCCTGTGGGGCTCTCAGCCCCTGGCGATCACATCCCCTTCCCCCTTTCTTTCCTGTCAATTTTCCCTTTTGTTTAAATCCTGCGACGGAAGTCATTCCTCGCGAAGGTGTACGTGACGGAAGTCATTCCTCGCGAAGCCTTTTTTGTTCTGTCATTTCATTCCTTTAATTTCTGCGACGAAAGTCATTCCTCGCAAAGGTGTACGTGACGGAAGTCATTCCTCGCGAAGCCTTTTTTATTCTGTCATTTTATTCCCTTAATTCCTGTCTAGACCCTGCGACGGAAGTCATTCCTCGCGAAGGTGTACGTGACGGAAGTAATTCCTAGCGAAGCCTTTTTATTCTGTCATTTTATTCTTTTAATTTCTGTCTAAACCCTGCGACGGAAGTAATTCCTCGCGAAGGTGTACGTGACGGAAGTCATTCCTCGCGAAGCCTTTTTTTTATTCTGTCATTTTATTCCTTTTATTTCTGTCTAAACCCTGCGACGGAAGTAATTCCTCGCGAAGGTGCACGTGACGGAAGTAATTCCTCGCGAAGCCTTTTATTACATATATTACAATAAAAACCCCGCGGAGAGTAATATCTCGCGGTGGTCTTATGTATATATACTCATGTTTATTATCTATATTGCAATAAAAACCCCGTAAGGCCAATGTCTTGCGGTGGTCCTAATACGTACATATATATTCATTAGTGTTGATATTATTGCATCGCTGTTAGAACCCCACAAAGACCAATGTCTTGTGGTGGTATGTCTTGGTTCGTATTGTCTTTGTAATTTTCTGAAGAATGATATACCGCTGCAGTTTCTGAGTCTTCGTGCCTCCCCATTTCTGTTACTTAGATTCTCGGATTTTCCGGTATATGAAAAACTGCTCGTGGAACGGTAAGTCACGCTTACCGGGAAGGGGTCAGTTTGCGCGAGAGGGTCTTCCGACCCCTATCTCCGCCACGTACCGGAGTTCGTTTCTCATCCGTCTTTCCTTTCTCTCCTTTATTTTCTTGCTCCTTTTGAGTTGATTTCGTCATTTCCATCTCTTAGGACCGACGAGTGTGGACGACACTCTTTTGCCGTCTACACCTTTTTCTCCATGGTGATTTGGAGGAAGACATCTACATGTTGCAACCAGAAGGGTTTTCAGTCCCAAGCAAAGAAAACCTTGTGTGCAAGCTCAAGAAAAGCTTGTATGGTCTGAAACAAGTCCCCAGACAATGGTACAAGAAGTTTGATGGATTCATATGTAACAATGGTTTTATTAGGTGCAATATGGACCATTATTGTTATCTTAAGAAGTTTGATAATTGTTATAGCATATTGTTGTTGTACGTGGATGATATGCTTATAGCAGGATCAAGTATGACAGAGATTAACAATCTGAAAATACAATTATCAAAGGAATTTGCTATGAAGGACTTAGGAGCAGCAAAGCAAATTCTTGGGATGAGAATTGTGAGAGATAGAACAGCTGGCACTGTGAAGCTATCTCAAGAAGATTACATCCAGAAGGTGTTGGGCAGATTCAACATGCAGGATGCAAAACCAGTTAGCACTCCTTTGGCAAGTCACTTCAAGCTGTCTAAAGAGCGGTCACCAAAGTCTGCTGAAGAGTGTGAGTCCATGAAGAAAATTCCTTATGCATCAGCTGTAGGAAGTCTGATGTATGCCATGATTTGTACCAGGCCGGACAAAGCACATGCAGTGGGAGTTGTAAGCAGATATATGGCAGATCCGGGCAAGCAACACTGGGAGGCAGTGAAATGGATTCTGAGATACCTAAAAGGCACCTCAGGTAAGTCACTTTGTTTCAAGAAAAGTGATGTTATCTTACAAGGTTTTGTTGGTTCAGATCTTGGTGGTGATCTGGACACCAGAAGAAGTACCACTGGATATGTTTACACCTTGAGTGGCACTGCAGTGAGTTGGGTTTCAAAACTTCAGAAGGTTGTTGCTCTCTCAACAACAGAAGTAGAGTATGTAGCTATCTCTGAAGCTAGCAAAGAGATGGTATGGCTGAAAAATTTTCTGAAGGAATTGGACAAGGAACAAGGTAATAGTGTACTGTTTTGTAACAGTCAAAGTGCAATTCAACTTGCCAAGAACCCAGTCTTTCGTGCAAGGACCAAGCACATACAACTGAAGTATCACTTCATTCGTGGTTTGCTTGAAGATGATGTTTTACTGCTGGAGAAAATACTTGGTGCAGAGAACCCAGCAGACATGTTCACCAAGGTGGTAATCACAGAGAAACTGAGGCTGTGCAAGTCCTCAGTTGGCCTCCATGGATGATTGATGGAGGGGTGCCGTAGCAGTTTATTTCTACTGTTATTTAGAGCAGGTTATTACATTGAGATGTTTGCTTTGTTTGGAGTTCAGACTTCAAGTGGGAGATTGTTAGAGTGTGGAGTCAGAACTCATGCGCATCTGCACGGGATCACACTCTGTCTCAGGAGCGCATCCACTGCTCCAGGGAAGCATTCGCTGCATCAGCGGAGCATGGCGAGCACATGCTGTCTCCAGGGGAGCAACCGCTGCTCCAGGGGAGCATCCACTGTCTCTGGAGGGCATTCATGTGCCAGGAGAGCATGTGCCAGGAGAACATGTCTTCGTGTGTTCTCGCACGGGAGCATATAAAGTCTCAGGGGAGCATCTATGGCCTCTGGAGAGCATCACTGGCGTCATGGGAGCATGCGTCGCGGGTTCAAGGCAAGTCAATGCCACTTGGCATAAGTGTCAACTCTTGGCAATGCGTCGACGCAGTCTTGGCAATGCGTCGGCGCGGTCTTGGAAATGCTTTGACCTGACTGATGCTAGGGGAGCATCTGCAGCCGCTGAAGGGCATACTCGGTCCCAGGAGAGCATCTGGTGGGACAGGCGAGCATGCGCGTCTAATGTATCCAAGAAGAGGGTTTCTGTTTATCAGGGGTATTATTGCCCTTAATGCCCTGATTAGTGACGCCCTAATCTCCTAGTATAAAAGGGTGGGCTGTCTCTTTGTATTGTAACCTAATCTGATTGGTGATTATCTAGTGGAATCCTGTTACGGCCGTGGACGTAGGAATGCATCTTGCCTCCGAACCATGTAAAAATCCCTGTGTGTTCTTGTGGTTTGATTTCTCTTCTCTCCTTTCTTCTTTCTCCTCTACTGGTTGTTCTCCCCGTCTGGGTACTCCGGTGTTCTATCCTTCCCAACAGGGAGGGGGGCCGAAGGGGACGGGAGGGCCGCCGATAGAGGGGGGAGCCGAGGGGGAGGACCCGGAACACTCGTCCAGCTTCACTGCCATGGAGAACGCCGCCGCCGTCGGGGAGGCGGGGCGTAGGGGAGGCCGGCATCCGGGGAGGGACAGCCGCGGGGGAGGGGCCGCAGGAGGGAGGAGGACTGGCCGCGGGGGAGGGGAAGGGAGGGAAGGGGGAGACCGGAGGGGGCCGCAGGGGGGGAGCCGGCTGCACAGGGGGGAACCGGAGGGAGGGGGAGGGGGGACCGGCGGGGGAGGACGCAGGGGGAGGGGGGAGAGGCCGGCGAGGGAGATGGGGGAGGGGCTACGCAGGGGGGAACCAGAGGGGGGGAACCGGAGGGAGGGGGAGGGGGCTGCCCAGGGGGGAACTGGAGGGAGGGGGACCGGCGGGGGGAGGACGCAGGGGGAGGGGGGACCGGCGAGGGAGATGGGGGAGGGGGGACGCAGGGGGAGGGGGACCGGCGGGGGGAGGACGCAGGGGAGGGGTCAACACGGGGGAGAGAGAGACGAGAGAGCAATCTCAAAAAAAAAAAAGCAGGGAGTTATTTTTTTTGAAACAGATTATAGCGTAGAGAGATTCTTTCTCTAAATTTTAGGAAAGGAACACCAAACACTCTTTAGTGAGTTCTCTCTCTCTTTTTTAAATTTGAGATAGAAAGAGAGGAAAAAAACGCAACCAAACACCCTATTAAGTTCACATCTATTGAGAATTAAATGTGGGCGAGAGATAAACTTACCCGTCCTAATCTTACGTTTCTTGAGAATTAAATATGTGAACCTCTCGACCACGAGACGATCCATAATATATTCACCACGAGAGATGAGTAACAAGGGATACTAATCTAGGGAATCAATCTGCATCATATTCTCCTAATCAAGTAACAGTGGGGCCTTAAGATGGAGTTTGAATCCTCGCGTATTGGGCGAACCAGCATGTTTCCATCCATCCATCAATCATCAAAATTCCAACGACCTAATGTAAACAGTGGACCACATTGAAAAATGAGGCTAGTGGAGTAGGATTTCAAATCAAAAGAAAAAAAAGGTGTCACCATCCATCCTTCGTCAAGATTCCAACGACCCCAAGTAAATGTCGGGCAACATTGATGAAAATAATGTGGATATATCTTGTCACAATGCAGACAATCTCTTCGTCTTATTAATCCTCTCGATTTCCTTAAAGCAGTGCGCACAGGTCCAAGTCTAACGCCTGTGGACGAGTCACAACCCAACCGGGCCATCCAATGTCATAGAAAGATGAATATAAAGTTGGGTCACAATGTGGACCGCATGGAAAAATGAGGCTAGTAGAGTAATATTTCCAACCAAAAAAAAGAAAAAGGTGTCACCATCCTTCATCAAAATTCCAACGACCCCTAGTAAACGCGGGACAACATCGATATAAATAACGTGGATCTTGTCACAATGTGGAACAATATATAATCCATAGCAGACATTTTCTTGTTCATCTTAATATCCTCTCAATTTCCTCAAAGCAATGCGCAATGGTCAGCCTAACGCGTTTGGACGAGTCATAACTCAACTGGGCCACCTATGCTGTGTCACCATCCTTCATCAAAATTCCAACGACCCCTAGTAAACGCTGGACAGCATCAATGAAAATAACGTGGATCTTGTCACAATGTGGAACAATATATAATCCATACCAGACATTTTCTTGTTCGTCTTAATATCCTCTCAATTTTCTCAAAGCAGTACGCAATGGTCAGTCCAATGCATTTGGACGGGTCACAACCCAACTGGGCCATCCTATGCTATGTCACCATCCTTCATCAAAATTCCAAAGACCTCTAGTAAACGCTGGACAACATCGATGAAAATAACGTGGATCTTGTCACAATGTGGAACCATATATAATCCATAGCAGACATTTTCTTGTTCGTCTTAATTAATCTTCTCAATTTCCTCAAAGCAGTGCACAATGGTCACTCTAACGCGTTTGGACGAGTCACAACCCAACTGGGCCATCCTATGCTGTGTCACCATCCTTCATCAAAATTCCAATGGCCCCTAGTAAATGCTGGACAGCATCGATGAAAATAACGTGGATCTTGTCACAATGTTGAACAATATATAATCCATAGCAGACATTTTTTTGTTCGTCTTAATATCCTCTCAATTTCCTCATAGCAGTGCGCAATGGTCAGTGTGATTTCTTTGAAAAGTATATATGCGATTAAATTGTGGCCTTTCATGGAAGTTTGAAAGGTTCCTTAAGTAATTAAATCATGCTTTATTTGTAAAAGAAACGATGAAGTGCAACGGTGTGAGGCTGACTCAGCATTTTCACCACGTAAGAAAAGAAAATTGGATTATACATGTTATAATGGATTCCAGCTTTTCTGAACCAATTGGGCGCATAACTCACTTTAATGAAAAGGAAATAATAAAGAATTTTAAAGATTGCTCTATTTTTCTGAATCAAGTCCACCTCCAGCCGCTGCCGTCGTTCAAACACGCCGCCCCCGCACTCCATCGTCTGCAGCCA
Source organism: Amorphophallus konjac (assembly GCA_022559845.1). Taxonomy (NCBI): domain Eukaryota; kingdom Viridiplantae; phylum Streptophyta; class Magnoliopsida; order Alismatales; family Araceae; genus Amorphophallus; species Amorphophallus konjac. The sequence continues at coordinate 8,742,799 of CM040124.1, forward strand.
GTGAGGAGAGGAGGAGAGTAAGGAGAGCGGGAGAGGATGAAGGAGAGAAATGAGGGGGAGAGGGGCAAGATTTGACGGCTAATAGTATTAGTCATATCGGTACTGTACTAATATAATATTATACGATATCATATCGTATTATATCATAATATGTCAATTATATAATAAATATTTATTATAATAAAAAATATATTAAAATCTTGCTTAGGTTAGTTGGTTAAAGAGCTATTCGAATTTCACAATGGACATTTGTTATTGACCTTTTATTCCCTTCATAAGAAATGACTTAACTGAGTGATTTGTTGAATATCGCACCTAGTGTGATTCAACTGAGTATATTGCCTAATAAATTGTTAGGAGTATTTTCTTAATTAATTGAATCATAATTTAACTATATTTATTTGCTATCATTTTAGCTTAAATTATGTCATCACGTAAAATATGAGACTTATCAATGATATTAAGATGCAGGCATCTAACATTAGAAAATATAACATTTTCATAATTTTGACATCTTTTTTAGTTTTATGGTAAGTCTGAAATCCTTTCTTGCAGTTGACTTACATTATTTTTATTTGCTTCAAGTTGAGCATGTTTACCGATGACTAGATGACTCTAGTAATATTGTTGTCATCCAATACCATGGATGCCAAGTGGCACGGGCTTCTCGGGGAATTGTTGGACGCACCTTTTTTATCGTGTATCATTTTATATTTTATTTATTTATCGAGTTATCAATTTATCAAGTGCGAAGGCGTGTCAGTCATCTAGGTGACAAACATATTCATGCTTCAAAATTGGAGTGATCCGAAGTCTGTGATACGCTCTATCTGACTGACTAGACGATTGTGAATATTGAGTCGGGACTGAGACTTATCGTGCCATAAAAGTCACGACGTTAATTTCATCCCCTCGGAGAGGGAAAAATCTATGATTAATCGCCAAGAAAAGGGGCCTTACGACCCACAAATAAACTTTTTATGATTTGATTGAAGAATATGTTAATCGGTATTAAAATCTCCCACATTAGGGTGCAAGACTGTATTCAAAATCATATCGGTCACGTTTAACCATTTTATACATAATTCGGTCAAATCTCTATCAAGGCGATTAAAGGTTAGTGGGTTATTGGCCTGATGCGATGTCAGGCCATGACCATAATGGGGATGACCCCCGGGTCGAAGCACGACATGCGTTGGCATCTTTGACGTTCCCTTCACATAAGGTCAAAGGGGAGGAATCCCTGATAAACGCCGTTGGATTTTTTTTTAACATCGATGCTTTTGTTCATTTATTTTTTTATTATTATTATCATGCTTTCATGGCACCATTTTCATCGTTATATTTTTATTTTTTATCATTTTTTGTTCATTTGTTTCGATTTTATTTTCTCATTCTTTTTATTATTTTGGCTTTCTTAGATTTATTTATTTTTTGATCTTTTTTATTTTTTTTATTATTTTGTCATTATTTATCAGTTTATTTATTTTTGTTATATTATCTTTGTTGTTTGATTGATTGATTATTATTTTTTAAACAAAATATGTTGACAGAAATAAAAAGAGAAAAAAGGTTTTAAAAAAACAAAGGGAATAATGATCCCGCCGAATCACTCGTTTTGGGCACTTCTGGCATTTTTCTTGTGTTGTTTTGTGTTACGTATTCATCGGGTGTGCATGCGTGTAAGTTGTGTGTGTTCCGTGAGTGAATGTTGTTTTGTGTTTGTGTTTTTTTAACCATTCTGCACGAGAGGGAACGGGGGGAATGGAGGTTGGGTTACGTGAGTGATGGGTTTGAGTATTTATGTGTGTGTGAGTTTGTGTTAACTGGGTGGGGGGAATGCACGTGCGCCGATTCAAGTGTTCGTTTGTTTGTTTATTTTTTTAATATAATACGGGGGAGTGGAGGTGCCGATTGGCATTCCACGGGGCACCCTCATTCGCGCCGATTCTTTTTTTTTAGGATTTTTTTAAAAACAATTATTGTTAAAAATGAATTTATAAAAAAAAATTATTCTTAAAAATGAATTAGCAAATATACCACATGATTAATTCAAATAGTACAAAAATATTATTTAAACGTGATTTTTTTACAAGTTGTTAGTAAAAAAAGTGATATGTATATAAATAAATATAATATTTTTGTATAATTCAGATTTATATAATAATATATATATTAATATATTTTTAAGAATAATTTTTTTACAAATTCACCCTTTAACAATAATTTTTATGTAAAAGATCCTTTTTTTTCAAATGTGTAATAGGGAACGAGGGTGTGCGGCGGATCACGCAGGGGGTGCTTGATCCGGCGCAACCCCCGTCGACTCAACCATTCACCGTGTTTTTTTTTATCTGTTCATTCATTTCTTAACAGTTCACTCTCAGAGACGGATCGAGAGAGAGAGAGAGAGAGCGCCGAGAGACTCCTCCCCTCCTTTTTTATACTCGCACAGGGAGAGCCCCCGTTGGCGTGTGCGTCCTCCGTGCGCCACAGGGGAGCATGGGGTCCGGCGGACGTGTCGATCTATGCGGGGCCCCTTCTGCACTGCTTCGAACGTGGACGCATGGCGCGTTCCTCTTCCTGTTTCCGGGCGAGCATCACCTCGATGTCATGCCTGTTCGTCGGCACATTAACGGGTCGAACAGGGTATGGGGAAAAGCTGCTGTCGCCGGATCAGGGGCCCGTGGGATGTTGACGCCGGATCAGTGGGAGGTCTTTCCGCGCGAGCATCACCTCGATGTCATGCTGCCATGGGAGAGCTCGCGCCGGATCAGCTCTTGGAGGGGGCTTGCGTCGATTCTTCTGCATGCCCGCCGGTTCATGGGTGCCATGGGCGCCGATTCAAGGCTAATGGGGCCTTGGTTTATTCATCTTCAAAATAAGATTTTACGAATTGAGATGGGACGGTTGAATCGTCCGTCTCGTCTCAGTTGATCAGAAGACGACCGATATATTATATAATTTATTTTATATATAAAATATTTCATAAACTTGATCAGATCAAGACGACCGATATATTATATAATTTATTATATATACAAAATATTTCATAAATTTGATCTATGAGACGTAATGACGTAATCGAGATGATTTATATATTATATAATTTATTTTATATATGAAATGTTTCATAGTTAAGTCCGAGCTGAGTTCGAAACTTGACGGATTCATGCGCTGTTGGGTTTTTTTTTAACTTGCCGGATATGCGCTTTTGGTTTTTTTTTTTAAACTTGCCGGATTCATGCGCTTTTGGGTTTTTTTAAAAAAGATTTTTAATGAGAAAACTTTAAAATGCATTGGCGTTTGCAAGTCTCGAACCTCACACTTGATCAAAACAAACAACTTGACCACCCACCCTAAAATTTTTATTATATCATTAAACATATATTATATATATATATATACATATATATAGTGGGACAGTGCGAGACGGAACAAGATAATATCGTATCGTATCATCCCAATAAAAAATTGGGACGACCGGTACAACCGAGATGATAAACCCTGCTTCAAAAAGGGGCAGCATGCCAGTTCACCTTTCAAAACGGTTGGCCGATTCAATACGAAAGAAAAGGGATATATAGTGTGCCGATTCAAGAAGCAAAGGGGGGGGCCCATTCAACAGCCCACTCTCATTATTCATATTCTTCTTTCTTTCTTTTTTTCTTTTGTCCCCCCCATTTCTCATATTGTGCATCCACCCTTCCCATTTCATCTCTTCTTATTTTCCTCTTTCCTCCTCCTCTTCTTCTTCTTTTAATTGTCAACAAATGCCCAATACTATCTTAGTTTTAATGAACCACTCCTGGAGTGTCTATTTCGAAGCTTCCGAACTTTGGTTTGCAATTCCGAGTGGTTTTCGACTCGTGCCGAACCCGAGTCAGATTACTCGGGTTTCATCCTGATTCGTACTTCGGCACTATAAATTGTGTCCTTAAACCCGCTCCATGAATGTGGAGAGTGTCTTCATCGAGTGGGCAATCACTCGGTATTTTTCGCCCTCATTGGGCAGCTCTTCGGCCTCTTGCGGACCTTTCCGGCATGATGTGTATCCCGATCGAGTCACTCGAGTTTTATGCCGATATTGCCTTCAGCACCCTGTTTTGAGTGACGAGGGATATTTCTTCATCTCAGGAAGCTTCCTTATCAGGTGACGGGTCGCCAAGTATACCTTCGCCCTGATCGGATGAGATATAGGGTTTGTTCGGCTCGACGAGACTCGGAGTTCTCACCGGTAAATTTTTTGGGTGTCCATGGGAGTCTAATTATTTAACGGTAACAATCCTCAACTCTAAATGTTACTGACCTGGTCAGGAATCTTCACTCTAATGCAAAAGCCAATATTGTATGTTTGAAGGCTGACACAATTAGATGGAAGCATAAGCAAGGGAGCAGATTCGGAAACACAAGGAACCCTTTCCATTCTGTAATTGGGTTCGGAATGGATTGAGTGTTTAAAGTGCCTCACTTAGTACTTGGCAAACTGTACATTTAAAACAACCAACTGTTGACAATCTGAAATCTTTTATGCAGGAATGATGAAAAGTCCTCTGACGACCATATTTATTTTGCTTTCATATTCACATTGGATATGGCAGCAGATCCTCCACTAAGTTTGCTAAATTGTTATTTCACATCACAGTGTGGAGAATATGGAGAGAGAGGTGTGCATAGATCTCTGATGACACTCAAACCTCAAAAGTGCATCTGCTTCTACAAATACTAGAAGACGGCTGATCATGCATTGACAATTAAGTAATCATAATCTTTGGTGCCTCACTAGAAGGGAAAAATAGATATTTAGTAGATTCAATGTAAAAATGCACCAAAACCCCTCTTCTAAGGCATGTTCAGAGTCCACAGACTATGCTGTCACGAGCATTCTTAATTTTTTCCTCCAGTTTACTTGTCTACCACTTGTGTAGATTGTAGCTCTCTATACAGTTTTATACATTAATACAATTGCTTACTTACCTAAGAAAAGCTCTAAATGTTACAATCTATCTATGTTACCTAGCGATTTTGGGATTCAACTAGTAACATTTTGAATTCTATTTCCTATAGATTGTTTAGGTTTCTGATCATATCTTTAAATAACTCAATGCGGAGGTCGCGGTAAGACAAGTATGAATACTTTCAACTTCTTCAATGTACATATGCACCTTGGTATCGCATCTTCAACATCAATATCTCTCAAAGAAAAAACCTTGAGATACATGTTTTCAAAACTATTTTGAAACGAAAATCAACGTTATTGGAGCAAGTGATATTGAACAACGAAAGAGGGGACGTAGAATTGAGATCGTTCCAATAGAGGGCAAGGGTAGAAAGTGAACGGAGTTGACATGTTCTAGAGTATGGGAAGGTTGTGGACTTGACATTTGGGAATTTTAGATGCACATAATTGGAAAATAAATGGAAGCATCACTTTCTTATTCAAACTTCAACAGCATGGTTTAGTAAACATTTGCAGCACATTTGAAGATGGAAATGCAACACCATTATACAATTGACAAATATTGTTATACTAAAACATACAACATAAGTTATTTCTACTTTCATCTCAAGGAATTATTACAGTAGAGCACCTCTAACAACATGAGGAGGCCACAATAATCAACCAAGTCATGGACTACCTGTGCATCCATGATGATATCTTAAGCTTCAATCTTGCAAAATGGATGACAATCATGACATATAATTCATCAGCCACATAATCTATGAAGCGAAAATACGCCTCTCTCTTCTTCTCCATTGCTAAGAGCATGCCAAGGAATCCCCAAAAGCCAACAGCAAATCCTGTTCCCATGCCAATATAAAACCATATCTTGTATGGCTCATGCTTATCCTCAAGCTCGTCACTTGGTTGCAATATTGGATCTTTAGAAATAACATCATCGGGGCAAGGCCTTAACAGTGGGGCCCCACATAGACTAGGGTTTCCAATGTAAGTAGATTGATCAAAAGTTTGAAGTTGGCTTCCAGAAGGGATTCTTCCATATAGATTATTGTATGAGACGTTGAACCTACTTAAGAAGTGACTGGTGGATATGCCTAAAGGAATATTACCAGAGAGCTGATTGAAGGAAAGATCAACAGATTCTAGTAATAGCATTCGACTAATACCTGTGGGGATTCTTCCTTCCAGATGATTCCTAGACAAGTTTAAGAAACGAAGTCCCACGAGACATGTGATTTCTTCTGGAATGTGTCCAGAAAGACTATTGTTAGATAAGTCAACGATGGTAACGAGAGGGAGGTTTTTTGTGTATTCAAGCTCATTCCCCTTTGGAACAATTCTAATGCTTTCCTCAAAGTTGATGGGGGTAACAGGTGAGATGTTATAAAAAATAAGTGGCCCCAAAGTCTTTTCAATCTCTACCATTGCACTAAAATTGTGAAAAGAAAGAAATAAGTTTCCTGAAAGTTTATTACATGCAAGGTCTAATATCCGAAGTTGCTGAAGCTGTGATAATGATGTGGGAATGGTACCATAAAACATATTGGATCGCAGACGCAAGACTTGAAGTGATGACAAACTCTCCCCTAACCATGTGGGTATTACACCTGACAAATGATTCTCACCAAGGTCGAGTGTTTCTAGCTGTGTAGAATATTTCAAAAATGGTGGAATCACTCCAACAAGGTAATTTTTATCCAGGTGCAATGATGTCAGTTCAGGCAACATCCATGGTGAGCTAGGGATGGGTCCTGATAGGTTATTATGTGAAAGTTTCATAATAACCAAGCTAGAATTCTCCCAGCATCTAGGAATTTCACCAGTTAGGTAATTATATGAGAGATCGAGCACTTTCAAGGTCTTGATTTGACAGACAGACGAGGAAATCCTACCATTGATGTTGTTTCGTGACAAGTCCAAATATACAAGCTGAAAGTCACCACCGTAGACATGAAGTGTTCCTGAAAGAGAAAGTGGTACGGGAACGAGTGAAAGATTTAAGCTATGCGTGTCTGGCAGACTCTGAAAAGGAAAGTGGTATGGGAACGAGTGAAAGAAATTGTCTGGTAGACTCTGAGAGATAACATTGTGGGAGAGGTCAAGGTGGAGTAATTTTTTCTGAGTTTGAAGCCATCGAGGAAATTCAGGGCCCACGCTGCAACCCCTCATGCTGAAATCATAGATTTGAAATGGTGGAATCCAGGCCCAACTAATGTTGAGAGACAAGGCTGGATTGGAGGACATGTTCAAACGTTCTAATCTAGATAGATTAGCAAAGTGAGCTTCTGAAAGCACACCCTCAAGCCTATTAGATGACATATCCAGGTACGTAACATTGGACAACTTACCAACACTACTTGGGACAAGGCCACTCAATTTGTTGCCACTTAGATAGAGCGTTCTCAAAGATTTTAGCTGACCAATGGATGCAGGAATTGAACCAACAATTGAAGTACCACTAAGGACAAGAAGTTGTAGGTTCTTGAGTTGCCCCACCTGATCAGGCAGATGTCCACCGAATCCATTACCTCTTAGATTCAAATATTCCAAGACACTACCTCCACTGCATTGAGATAAGCCTTCTAGAAGCTTGTTCACTTCTGCTCCACATGCCATGTTTCCAGAAAGAAGTAGCCGAGTCAAGTTGCAAAGATGACCCATGCTTCTCAACAGGCCTCGACTGATGTTGCCTCCGGAGAAGTCTAACACCTTCAAGTTGACCAGGTTTCCCCGAGACTCTACGTCCAAGGATTCCAAGTGGCTGAGGTTTCCGAGAGATTCTGGCATCCTTCCGTAAACATTGTACAACGCTAAATGTTTCAAGTTGGCCAACCTTCCCAATGACTCCGGTATACCCCCTGTAATATTGTTGCCATCTAACCTCAAGGATTCCAAGTGGCTGAGGCTTCCGAGGGATGCCCGGATTCGACCATTGACGCCCTCCAATTCTAGTTCCTGCAGATTGCTGAGCTTTGCCATATCATCAGGTAACCCAAGAAGGTGGAGGTTGCCGCAGGACAAGTGCAGAAGCTTCAACTTGTCCAGCGCCCATAAGCTCCTTGGTATCACGCCTTCAAAACCAACGCCCATCAAATAAAGCACCTTGAGATGCTTCATGTTCCTAAAACTGTCGGGAATCGGACCATGGAGAGCAGGGTTGTAACTAAGATCGAGCTGAGTGAGGCTCGTGACGTTGAACAACCAAAGTGGCCATGTAGAATTAAAATAGTTCCCAGAGAGGTCAAGGGTGGAAAGAGAAGTGAAATTGGCGTGTGGCAGAGTACCGACAGGATGAAGATTACGGAGCTCACAGCCTGACAGGCGTAAGGTGGACAGAGAAGGGAGGAGCATATTGATCACTTGGAACCAATCAGTGGCGGCAGAGAGATCAACCCGGCTCATGTCGAGGTACTGCAAGTGGGTAAGGCGGGAGAGCCAACGGAGGTTTTCAACTTTTGATGTGGAGAAAGAGGAAAGATCAAGTGTACGCAGGTTCTGCAGCCCCCCAAGTTGAGGAGGAACAGGCCCAGCAAATCCTGTATAGGAGAGGTTGAGATGCTCCAGATGCACCAGGGAACCGATGAAGCCGGGGATCTGAGCTCCACCAAAATCATTGTTGCTCAGATCCAAATGTTTGAGACTCGTCAGGTTGAGCAAGGAAGGGTTTACCTTACTCTTGTCCTCCGGGAGACCAATGTGTGGGTACCGCAGGTCGAGCTTCACCACATGGCCACTCTGGTCGTCGCACCTCACTCCTTCCCAGTGGCAGCAGTCGTCCTCCCTCTCCCAAGAGGAGAGCCACTCGTCGATGCCTCCGATGTCAGCTCTCACAGCAAGGAGTGCCATCCTCTCCCCCTCTATGCACTTGTTTCCCCCCACATCCACCTTGGCTTCATCATCTAATTCTCTGCCGAGGCAGGGAACACCAACCCAGCAGCAGCAGAACTGCAGAAGAAGAAGAGAAAGAGTAGTAGTAGAATAATGATTTTATTATTCAACACCTGCCGCCCCTCTGATGATCTCCCCATTCCCAAACACACACCACCTACTACCTGAAAAATCAATGGGTGATATCAGGTGTTGGGCTGTGTATATATGTTCTCCCCCAGTTAGTTGGCGATGATTAATTTATAGTGTGCCGTCTGAACGCCATGCTCGATCTGGTGTAGGACATTATCGAATCAGGTCGTTCTTCTTCTTCACTCGAGTCGAATGATGGACATGTCAAGTAAACAGATAGCACAGGTCAAGTCTACACTCACGGATCGACGACTCTCCACTCCATCTCCATCCCATATCAAGATCAAGATAAAAGCGATGTCTACCCATGGAAGACCCGACGAGGAGATACTACTGATCTAGAGACGATCTCATTCTACACCGTCTTCCAAGCCCGAGTAATCGTTGGAGGATCACATTAATTATTCATTAGCAAACTAACATGTTGCCATCCTTCGTCAAATTCATGTCAAAATTAAGACCCCAGGTAGCTAGCAGACAACCTGTGGATCATAATATGACATATAGTGGAACAGTACTCCGCACAGGTCCCAAGTCTACGGGCCTTCACATTGGAAGATTTAGATTTAAATTTTAATTTAATTTAAAACTCCACATGACCAAGAAAGATTCTCCAAAGCACCGGTAACAAGACATTTCGTTCGTCATCATTAATCAAAACCCCGTAGATCAGTATATTATGAGCATCTATCACATATATATATATATCCAGCAACCTAATAACAAACATAATTTGTTGCCACCCTTCCTCTAAATATATTCCAACGACCCCAAGTAAAAACAGAGGAGGACCACATGGAAAATGACGTGGGTGGGTCAGGAATGTCTGGCCGTAGTGGAAGACAACTGATTGGGTTTCAAATTCAGAGTTCCTTCTTCCATTAGGAAGGTGCCACTATATATCATCAACCAACAGCGTTAACTTTGTTTTGTTAGACACCGCACCAGCACGTTGATCGTTCCTTTCCCACGACAAACTCGCCAGCTGGTTTTGTTAAACAAATTTAGTTTTCTTCTGGGATAATTGAAAAAAAAATAACTCTCTTTTCTCAACAATTAATTGTAAAATTCATTATCCTTATTTTGCTGTTTTTTAAAAATACAAGGATCAAATCCAACTCTCGTAAGACTAGAGTTTGGGATGGAGATGGGGTCGATCCCATGCATGGGACACGCCGATTAAACAGCTAGCACAGGTCAAAGTCTACAATTAATGGACGGCCCCCATCTCCATTCCCATATCAAGATCATCAGGACAAACGCGACGTCTAGCCTTGGAAGACCCGATGGTATGGGGAGACTTGCAATTCCTAATTTAGAATACCAATGGAACAATATTGGACATGGATTATACATATATATATATATATATAGTAACATCTCGATCATAGTGGTCACATAACTTTTTAATATATATATATATATATATATTAAAAATACGAACCACTATGATCGAGATGTTACTTATTAGACAACATTCAGAGTTCCTTCTTCCATGAAAAGGTGCCAAATTGCCATAGCCCCATCCACAGTCTCTACTTCTAATGAAAGGTGGGATGATCGTCTGGTAATATACTTCATTCAGGTCAAGTCAATAACAACCAAGTAACAGATTAAATGTTAATGATTTTGGGAGAGAATACCTGTGAGAAAAGAAACAATATGTTATCCTTTGTTAGATCTCCAAAAACTTTAAAGACCGGAGACAATGTTGAAATAAATTTATTAGAGATTGGAAAACAGATGGATTAATTTATCTGCATCACTATTCCTTCCGAGCATACAAAGGAACATCAAGGGCTAATTAAGTTGGGATGATTCAGCATGTGCCTTTCCATCTCTGATATTAAATTTATGCCTTAAACCTGTGTACTAATTTAACCAATAAACCTCATTTCATTTGTAACTAATTTCAAGTAAATGACGGGATCGTCTAATTATGGTGCCACGGATATAAGTGAGCGGCTGCCCGTGCATTATAATAATTAGTGGATATGACATTTTCTCCCACCTATTTGAATCCTATGTACGTAAATATCACTGAATCGGATATTTGTATATATATACCCCTCTAATCTTGTGTAAATATATATCTTTCACTTTCGTGGATTATCAAAGATATCCTTCGTAGCCCCATCCCGACCCACGTTTTTCCCAGTTCCACTATCTTTTATTCGGTTTGCTGAATCAAACGGTCGAGTTCGAGCTACAGTGCAAACTATATCCCTCTTCTATGTTACGGCTTCTAGGGTGTCCCAGTCCTTCTTCAATAGGAAAAATAAAGGTGTTTAGATTCAATCTAATGTAAAATAAACACCGACTATTTACAGTCAGTGGGGAAGACGTCCTGCACAAGAATCCCCACAATCGCCTACACTCGTACTAGCGGAACCTCTTTCTCTCCACTTGTCACTCGACATTTCGAGCCCACGTGCTATGCCCTGGCAGCACTTTTTCAGTCAAACTTTGGTTCCGTAGGTGATCGTCGAGAAATTGACTGGCAAGCTCACGTTCCATCCAGCCACCCCTGACCTGGTCAACCCTCCCGATACTCCCTTGTGACAGTACACATGGAATTCCTACATGCCAAACCGACTTATCTCGACTTTCCATAAAAGGCGAGTGTGTGTCTTGCCACAAAGATCTAGGGAGAGGAGGGGGATATTTTCCTTTTTCCATTATCCCTCCTTTCCCTTATTATTATTATTTTTCCCCCCTGCTCGGGGCACGCGAGACAATAATCATGCAAACAATTAAGTTCATGATTCTTGTTCTCTTACTCTTGTTCTATTACATGCAATCCTTGTTACCCTACTATCCAAAAGAATGGAGTTTAAATGCACACCTATTTAAGTGATATGGCATGATTTACTAGCTTCATCGCCTTGCCAACCTTGTTATATGACCGGTGATTCCATTGAATAGTTATATATAATATTTTTGTTGAAGGCCATGTCACTCTGGTGGCATTGACCTACCGCCGGTCATAGTTTTCCATTATTTTATCAAATCCTAATTCTTGGTGAAGATATGGCCCTCCACCGGATACTCCTTCCATCGAACTATAACTTTTTCACCAAGGCCTTCGTAAGTCTCCGTGAGCCTAAAATTCTCACTAGGATGTTGAGTAGGTTATACTATAAAAACCTGCAAACCACTAGAATCCTCGTCCTATTATGTAAGAAATAGTTCAACCGACCTTTGGAATAACAGAACGAGATTCTGTTTGCTTTCTGACGTGTCTGTTATGAACGCGGCCTATGCAGAAACCACGTTCATGATGATCGTGGTGTGTGTGCCAACTGCATTTTAGCTAACTCCATTTCATCTTGGATAACTGATCGTCTCTGTTAAACGCATCCTAATTGACCTCGTCACGTATGAACACGGCCTTCGAACCAACCGCGTTCAACCTAGTTTCCCAAAATATTCATTTCTCGATTGTGATGTGTTCTAGTCTCTCATGTCTATCGTTCCTTGACATCTTCGACCCTTTTTGTGGGGTTTTACTCCTCATTGACAAGTCTATATATTTGACTTCGATTCCAATGTCATTCTCCAATGAGTTACTATTTGATCTTAAGAGCCTGAATTTTTAGAAATCCTTGGAAAAATTCTTATTTCCAACTCTTGATTTCCTTGACTACATGAGCTTGTTATTCGAACTTCATTTGGCCATGGTGAAATGACTGAATTATCTGGGATAACTATTGAATGAGACTACGGTCCAACAACTCCAATGCCTGTGCATATAGGGCCCGATCTGATCCTGAGAAGAACACTCGAATTACTCAATAACCGTAAGCGTGTTGACTTGTGGTGTGGCATTGCACTGGAATATAATGCTTGATTGATCTAGATAATTCAATCTTGAATGAATGATTAATATTGTTATTGACCAAACGAATGTATGTCCAATCTTATTGAATTGAAAGATATTCTTGATCACTGAATATTGTCCATTGAAATGATCTGGATATCTTATTCATTGATTGCTATACCCTATTGTTACCCTTCTTGATTTTTGTTATACGTTATCTAAGCACTCCTTTGGGTAAATTGATCCGCATTTTCCACTGTCTTTTATTTATTGCATATTAGCAACACCATGTTAGTGAAAATACATTGAACATGTTAATTACTGGAACTTTGCCTGATACAAGAGAAGTAATTCCTACTGAGCCTCAGCTCACCTAGTGTTCTCAATGTTTTTCAAGTAGTTTTGATGAAGAGGAACCACAATCGGACAGGCTAGAACTGGAGTGATCAAGAGTGACCTTTTAGAAGACTTATGTTATAAGAGTCTAGTAGACTTGTCAAGTTGTAATGAGTCAATAAGTTCATGAGTTGTAATAGGGTTTTTGAGTTGTTATGTTGGAAGTGAATTATAGTTCTCATTTTTGAGTGAGATGGAACTTGGTTTTATGCAATATTGGAATTTCTTGATTATTAATAAAGTTTATTTTGAATGTCTTTTGTGTTATGGTGTCTTGTTCCCTTGAATTTTTTATTATTACTCTGATTGAATGATTAACAATTGCCGTGCTCAGAGATTCCTCATCGGGACGTGACACTTCATCATCCATGGCCATGTAGATACGACTAGAGACTGGGCATCTGCACGGTTGATTACCGCCACAAGAGTACTATTCTATTTCGCTACGATCCTTGCATCACAGATGTAAAGATTGAATCTTTCCTATGTAGTTAGCTAACAAAAATCACGCCTAAGCGATCAACGACGCCGGGATACAATTTAAATTTCTTACTTCTACTGTGTTCTTCCTGATCTTGGCCTAGATCCTTACTCCTATAACATGGTATGGTTTTAAATTTAGATTTAAATTCTTGAGCATTTTACAATTGTACAAAAATATGTACTCAAATTCTTATTATCAGTGACATCAAAATTTCAGACATGTCCCTATGTCTTCTTCAGCTGATGTCCCTCTACTAACACTAAGCTAGATTGCCATAGAATTGGCCAAATAGCAGCCAGGGGAAAAGTGACACCCTTCCTACATATAGAAGACATCCTATTAGAAAAAATAGATGGGATGAAGATCTATGAAAGCTAGATTAGCCACATCGATAGGCAAGGTCATCTAGGAACTAAAAGCCTTAGACTTGTAGAATTTATGGAAGTACTCATAAAGAATGGATCCCTAATAGCAGAAAGGGCCATGTCATTTTGATAGAAGATTCATATGTACAATGAAGACTCAGATAGATTGATAATTTCTAATGAATTCAGGGTCTTCATAGAGTTCAATAGGAGGATGGTCTCTAATTTTGGGAGGAATCCAGTCTCCCTATCATACTATTTGGCCATGGGCAGGGAGAGACATTGTAGAAGGATTAAAGAAGAAATTGAGGAGTTCAGAAGATTCCAGGATCAGAATGCCAACCTCCTCCAAAATAAGCCCACAGTTTGTTATGGAGAATTTATAGAGATGGAGACAAGATAGAAGAAAGCCACTAAAGAGCAGGCAGAAGTGAAGCAAGAAAAAGAAGGTCAACAAGACAAGAGGCTAGAACTGCCTAAGCAAAGACCTGTTGCTACTATTAGCACATAGAGAGTCATAGATGCAGAACCACTTCATGCTCTGCCACTTCCAAGAAAAGCAATCTATTCTAGCAGTGGTTCTTTCAAACTGCATGAGAAGAGTGCACAGTGCTTATGCCTTGGACATATTATGAGATAAGAAATATGACTTCAGTAAGCTCCTAAAATCCTACAGAAGCTAGGAAGAGAAGATTACTAAAGGACTGTGGGACACCTATAGAAGAATTTGGGGCCCATTTGGTTGGGGGATAAGAGGGGGATATCTCCGTCTTAACCCCGTTACGCGATTGATAGGTTAAAATCGACGAGAATAAGGGTTAAGGAGAATAGGGTTATCTCTAAAAATGAGATTGAGATCGGGAATAAGTCATTCCTTTAGGTGGAATGACTTATTCTTATCTTCTCATCTCCGTTTTTCTCTCTCTATTATTAGAGATAATTAATCTTATTTACTTTAATTAATAATATTAATATTAATTAATCATGTTGATTAATATCATTACTGTTAATTAATAAATATATTATTTAATTATTATTAAATAATTAATTATAACAGTGCTACTTAATCTTATTAGTGTTAATTAACTATATTAATTAATCTTATTAGTGATAATTAATCATGCTAACTAATCTTATTAGTGTTAATTAACAAATATATTATTTAATTATTATTAAATAATTAATTATTACAATGTTACTTACTCTTATTATGCTAATTAATATCATTAGTGATAATTAAGTATACTAATTAATATTATAAGCATTAATTAATGATATTAATTAATATTATTAGTGCTAATTAATGTTATTAGTGCTAACTAGTCATGTTAATTAATCTTGTTTGTACTCATTAATACATATAATATTTAATTATCATTAAATAATTAATTATTATAGTGTTGCTTAATCTTATTATGATAATAAATGTTATTGATACTAATTAATTATGTTAATTAATTTTATTAGTGATAATTAATTATATAAATTAATTTTATTTAGGCTAATTATTAAATATATTACATAATTATCATTACATAATTAATTATAACCACCTCATTGTTACTAATGAAGAATTAATCATGCTAGAATTAGTAATATTAGTGATAATCATGATCATTAAGAATAAATATATTAAATAGAATTAATAATATTAGTGTTACTTATAATAATTAAGGAGAAATATTAGCACTGATCATAATCAATAAGAAGGGAAAAATAGTCTTTTTTCGATACTTATTTTTATTTGTATCTCTATTTTTTACCAAGCGAATAATAAGAATAGCATCATATTTATCTCTCGCACATCAAACGTACATCAGAATAAGGATAGAGACAAATTAGCTCGGAATGATTTACACATATTCTCCTTAAAATTTATCCCAGAACCAAACAAGACCTTGGTATATATTATATCGAGCATAAACCTTACACTTGGTGGTGTAACTTATGTCATAACTATAACCTAGCGATGCTACATTACAAGCATTAGTTCATGCCTCGATCTAGAACCTGCTGGTGGAAATGAATATTATGTATTTTTTATATTTCTCCACACATGTACTGTTTACAAAAGGTATTAATGAAAATCATCCTTCCCCCATTTCTTTTCCTCTGTGCCCCAAAATGTGTTGAGTGTTGCATTTGACAAACAAGGGGGGGGTGCATTTTATGTTAATTACATAGGGGGACTTCAGCATTTCAAGGGGAGTCAAATTGGTACAACTCAATCAAATAGGAGTCTAATAAGTAAAAACTCACACAAATAGGAGGGGTTATCACAATTTAATATCTCCATGCCTCCCTTCTTGGCTTTTGACAAAAAAAGGAGAGTATAAAATTCACTCGAAACTTTGATCACTTTCTTGTCTTTGACAAAGATGTTGTGAAAAACAAATAGAGCAATAACCCCAAGCGGAACGGATCGACAAACTTGTAATATCACAAGTAAATAAGTGTGCCAAAGATCAAATGAGAAAAGTGTACAACAAAATAGACCAAATAACAAACCACAGAAATGACAAATTTATGTGGTTCGACAAAATCTACAACCACGAGAAGAGCTAGAGAAAGATTTCACTATATAGAAGAAAATATAAAATGGAATGATACTCGTACACCGACACCGAGTAATATCCCGAAACAAATTCTAACTCACTCACCCTTACAATTGTTCTCACAGCTTATCCCTTCCTATTGAAAGGTGCTATTTATATAGACCCCGAGATGCCTTCCACAACCACACATTTTCCCCAAAGACACGAATGGGAAAACATATCTCACAGAGAGAAATAATAGGAGCACCCTACAGCTCCGTGTCATCCGTGAGATGGAAAAAGAAATAAGGAAGGAGAGAGAGAGAGGTGAAAGGTGTTGGTTCCGTAATCCCCACAAGTCTCCACATATTGTGGAGTTTTCTTTTGACCGGTCAAATAACAACATTCTCCACCTTTTGACTCGGTTAAATACAAATATTTTGAATTACCTCTACAGAATAAAACAAAAAACTCTTTAACAAAGAACACCCCCTCTCCCTTGGGTCTTCATTACTTAATTTGCACGAACATTAGCTAAGTCAAGACATTGATTGAACTTAGCTGCTGTCAAATATTTGGTCATCATGTCAGCTACATTATCTTCTGTTGGTATTTTGATAAGTTGAATGTAGCCACCTGCAAAGAACTCTCTGAGTTTGTGATACCTAACATCAATGTGCTTGGTTCTTGCATGATATACAGGATCTTTCGCAAGATAAATAGCACTCTGACTATCACAAAATAATCTAACGCTTTTCTGAGCAATGTCAAGTTCCTTCACCAAACCTTTCAACCATACTGCCTCCTTAGCAGCTTCAACTGCTGCAATATATTCAGTCTCTGTTGTTGATAATGCCACGATGTCTTGTAACATCACTTTTCAACTGATAGGACCTCCACCTAGAGTAAAGATATACCCTGTAGTAGATCTCATTTTGTCAAGATCGCCTGCATAATCAGAGTCAACATACCCAATAAGAACATCAGAGTCAGTGCCCTTCTGAAATAATAAGCCAACATCTGATGTGCCTTTCAGATATCACAGAATCCATTTTACAGCATTCCAATGATCTTTCCCTGGATCTGCCATATACCTACTAATAACACTGACAGCTTGAGATAAATCAGGTCTAGTACAGACCATAGCATACATCAAAAAGCCTACTGCACTTGCATATGGAATCCCAAGCATCTCCTGACGTTCTTTTTCTGACTTTGGACATTGCTACAATGACAATTTGAATTGCTGCGCTAATGGTGTACTTACTGCCTTGGCCTCATTCATATTAAATTTGGCCAACACCTTTTCAATGTATCTCTTTTGGGTTAACCATAGCTTGCTGGTCTGACGATCACGATGGATCTCCATGCCTAAGATCTTCTTAGCACCACCTAGGTCTTTCATATCAAACTCTGAGTTAAGCTCTTATTTTAGCTTAAAAATTTGAGATAAAGACTTGCAAGCTATTAACATATCATCAACATATAACATAAGTAGGATAACAGAACCATCACTTAGAAATCGGAAATAGACACAACTATCATACTTGCTTCTATTATAGCCATGAGTAACCATGAAGGTATCAAACCTTTTATACCATTGTCTTGGAGCTTGCTTCAAACCATAGAGAGATCTTCTCAACTTGCACACCATTTTCTCGCAGCCAGGTTTTATAAATCCCTCGAGTTACAACATGTAAATTTCTTCATCAAGACTGCCATGCAGAAAAGCAGTCTTCACATCAAGTTGCTCTAGCTCCAAGTCCCACATAGCTACTATAGCAAGTAAGACTCTAATTGAGCAATGTTTCACCAGAGGTGAAAATATCTCATCAAAGTCTATTCATTTTCTTTGAGCATAACCTTTTATAACTAATCTTGCCTTAAACTTGAATGGTTCCCCTTCAAATGAAGCTTCTTTCTTCCTATACAGCCACTTACAACCAATTGCTTTCTTACCCTTGGGAAGACTTACTAACTCCCAAGTTTGATTCTTGTAAAGAGAGTCCATCTCTTCCTCCATAGCAGTCTTCCACATTTTACTGTCCTTACTTTTCATTGCTTCCTGAAAAGAGCAAGGGTCAGAAGAAATAACAGGGAAAACATATGCCACAGTGTCTCTGAATCATAATGGCAATTGTGTTTCTCTTCTGGCTCTTCCTTTTGTAATATTGTAAGGCTCTTCCTGATGTGGTTGCATATCTAGATCATCTTCATGTGAAGATTCCTCCTGACCGGTGTTCTCGCCATTGTCTTCATCTCTCAGCTCCACCTGGATTGAGGTACTAGGTTTCTTCACATCTTGATGTTGTTGTTGATCTTTCTTCAACATAGAAGCTTCATCAAATTTAACATCTCTACTGAGCTCCACCTTTTGAGTGACAGGGTTCCACATCTTATAACCCTTCACTCCAACCTTATAACCCAAGTAGATACACTTCTTAGACTTAGCATCAAGCTTAGTCCTTTCTCCATCCTACAATAAGACATATACAGGACAACCAAAAATGTGAATGTCAGAATAATCAGCCGATTTGCCATACCAAACCTCTTGAGGTGTTTTAAGTTTCAATGCTGTAGAAGGAGACCGATTCACTAAATAACATGCAGTATTAACTGCTTCGGCCCAGAACTGCTTCGACAAATTGGCGAATAACCTCATACAACGAGCTCTTTCTAACAAAGTTCTGTTCATTCTTTCAACTACTCCATTTTGTTGTGCTTTACCTGGAATAGTGAAATGTCGAACAATACCTTCCTGTTCACAAAAATTCTGAAATTCCTTAGAAGTGTACTCACCACCATTATCCGTTCGCAGAACTTTCACATGTTTTCCAGTCTGCTTCTCAACTTTGGCTTTCTAGCTTTTGAATTTCTCAAATACTTCTGACTTATGCTTTAAGAAGTATACCCAAACTTTTCTAGAGAAGTCATCAATAAAAGTAACAAAACATCTTGCTCCTCCATGAGATGTTACTGGTGCTGCCCCCCAGACATCTGAGTGTATATACTCAAGGATTCTTTTACTTCTGTTGGGAGAAGTAACAAATTTAACCTTGCACTGCTTACCAAAAATACATGATTCGCATAGATCTAATTTGTAGGTCTTCATACCCTTGAGTAGTTTTCTATTATGTAACTCTAGCATCCCCCTCTCACTTATATGGCCAAGTCTCGCATGCCACAATAGAGTATTATCAACATCAAAAGAGGATGAAACGGCAGCATCCCCTGTTACAATTTTTTCAAGTAACTTGTACATGGATCCAATCTTTTCTCCCTTCATAACAACTAGTGCACCCTTTTTCACCTTTAGTATGCCATTAGCACCACTGAAGTTGCAACCATTTGCATCAAGGGCACCAAGGGAGATAAGACTTTTTCTCAAATCAGGAACATGTCTGACCTCACATAAAGCTCTAATCATCCCGTCAAACATCTTGATTTTTACAGTTCCTATCCCAACAGATCTACATTCGGTATTGTTACCCATTAGAACTCTTCCCCTATCATGAGATACATAGGAATCAAACCAATCTCTATGAGGGCACATATGATAGGAACATCCAGAATCAAGAATCCAAATATCAGAGGAATCCATACTTGAAGAGATGGATAACGCATCTCCATCCTTCTTTGAATCAGAAGCCACACTAGCCTCTTCAGGTTCTTTATTTCTCTGCTTTAATTTCTCTTTAATCTTGGGGCAATCAACTTTCCAATGACCTTCTTCTTTGCAATAGCGGCATCTATTATCCCTTTCTTTTGACTTGGATCTATGCCGATTCTTCTTGATAACTTTGTGCTTCAGGCGTCCTCTTTCTTGACCATAACCCTTTACTATCAAACTTTCACATGCACTAGGTTTGTTTCTGACTTCATTTGATAGCAAGGTAGCTTTGACTTCTTCCATATGTAAAGTTTCCTTTCCATAAAAGATAGTGGTCACCAAATGATCATAGGACCTAGGTAAAGATGAAAGAAGAAGAAGAGCCTGATCTTCCTCATCCAACTTAACCTCCATACTACGAAGCTGTGAGATCAACTTATTGAAAACATTCATATGTTCTAGAAGGTCAGATCCATCAGACATGCGTAGACTATAAAGTTACTTCTTTAAATATAACTTATTGGTGAGTGATTTAGACATATAAAATTTTTCTAACTTCTTCCACAAGTCAAGTGTAGTTTCTACATCTGAAACATTGTACATTACCTCATCCACAAGACATAACTGAACATCACTTATGGCCTTCAGATCAAGCTCTTCCCATTCATCATCTTTCTTTCCAGCCTTATCCTTCCCGAGAAGTGCTTTGTATAAATTGTTCTGTACCAGAATAGCTTTTACTCTTTTCTGCCATAGACCAAAGTCGATTTTGCCGTCAAATTTCTCCACCTCGAACTTTGCAATCGACATCTTTGATACCACCTGGAACTTGACAAAATTACACTGAACAGGCTCTGGAACAAATAGAGCAATAACCCGCAGCGGAACGGATCGGCAAACGTGTAATATCACAAGTAAATAAGTGTGCCAAAGATCAAATGATAAAAGTGTACAACAAAATAGACCAAAGAACAAATCACAGAAATGACAAATTTATGTGGTTCGACAAAATCTACAACCACGAGAAGAGCTAGAGAAAGATTTCACTATATAGAAGAAAATATAAAAGGGAATGATACTCGTACACCGACATCGAGTAATATCCCGAAACAAATTCTAACTCACTCGCCCTTACAATTGTTCTCACAGCTTATCCCTTCCTATTGAAAGGTGTTGTTTATATAGACCCCGAGATGCCTTCCACAACCACACATTTTCCCCAAAGACACGAATGGGAAAACATATCTCGCGGAGAGAAATAATAGGAGCACCCTACAGCTCCGTGTCATCCGTGAGATGGAAAAGGAAATAAGGAAGGAGAGAGAGAGAGAGGTGAGAGGTGTTTGGTTCCGTAATCCCCACAAATCTCCACATATTGTGGAGTTTTCTTTTGACCGGTCAAATAACAACAAGAGGGAGTATAAAATTTAGCTCCAATGACCGAGTCATGCTATGAAACTTGAAATAAATGTCAAAATTTTCAAGCATTTAAAATTTATTTTGTCATAACTAGAAACAGAGAGATTACTAGGAAAATGTCATTTCCCCACAAATTAATTATTTTAGATTTATAATGGAATAAATATATATTAAATATCTCAAATTTCATAACAAAACAAATATTCAAAGAATAATGGCTAAGTATTAAATACATGTTTAACGCTGACTCATGTCTCCTAAATACTTCATCAAAATTAGTTAAAGTTCAAGTTCCAGGCAAAAATAGACGCTAATGTGTCTTTAGTCCAAAACATAGAACAAAGAACATCCAAAAGACCCTTCGCCTAAAATAGATGCTAGACAAAGAATTGTCTACTCTTGGAAGTTAGATGATGCAGCGTCTACCTTTAAAGAGAGAAGGTTTCGTCTAAATCTTCCGTCTCAAACTAAAATTTGGATGGTACTGTCCAAAACTCAAACTTAGATGATAGAGCACTTAGAAGCTTCCAATGCCTAAAATGAAACTTAGACGAAGCATCACCTACTCTAAAAAGTCAGATGATGCTCAGCCTCCTTTTAGAGCCAGAAGATTTCATCTAAATCCTTTCGTTTGAATGTTAAAAGTGGACGTCCATCATCCAACTCCAAAGTAGACGAAGGTTTGCCTAAAATGCAAACTTAGATGAATAGACAAAGTTAGACAATACATAGTCAAAAACAAACATTGGATAACATAAGAAGGCGATACAACGACTATGGTTGCTTCCTCCAAGTGAAAAGTTAGACGATGCAACACCTGCATCCTTACTTGGACGTTGGACTACATTTTAGGTCGTGCTTCACCTAAATTCACTGAACGGCAAAACGACCTTAAAAGTGAAGCACCCTAACACATAACTAAGACGTGAATAGCGCTATGCAACGTAGATGAAACTCTTTGTCCACAACTCAAGAACCTGCTAAGTATACAACATGGACGATACATCATCAACACTCTTAACAGTAGGCACTGAACATTTGATCGTCTAAATACGTCTAGCATTTGATGCATAGTATCCGTTAGGATATTATATTCTCAGGATGTATAATAAAGTAGTTGCGTGCTTAATATGTTCTATCCTTTCATCTTGTACGTGAGATATTCCTTATATATGCACCAAAGATTATTTTGCATTCATCCACTCAATTGCCCATGCCGTATATTTCAAATATCGTTGCTTTATCACACGTCACTCTAATAAGTCTGTATAGAAGAAATACTTTAAGTATGCTTTCAAGGTATGCAGGTTGCGGTGATAGACATGATTTGCCGACCCGGTACGTCTCGCCCCGACCCGCACGACCTGACCCGACTCAGGCCGGGACCGGGTCAGTCGGACTGTGGGTCGCCACCGGGTCGATCCATTATTTTAATATTATATTATATTATATTTTATATATAATGTGTGTTTTTCTATTTTTATTATATTATTATATATATATATATATATATATATATATATATATATATATATATATATATATATATATAAAGTGATTTTTTAGAACGGAACGGACCGGGTCGGACCGAGACGGGAGCGACCCGACCCGACCCAAGCCGAGACCGGGTCGACCGGACCGGCAAACCCTGGTGATAGGGATAGAAAGGACACAAAGGAAATATATCAAGACAAGCAAGGTGGCATTGCAAAGCTCCAGACTCTAGAGGACTTGGACTGCTAAACATTGTAGGGGATTAAACCGCTGAAGGCTAGATCTATCTAATGGATAAGAAGTGTCTAGGTTTATAAATACCTTGGGTTTCGAAGATGAAAGTAACTCTAAGCATGCCAAGTATTCGACGAGCATTCAAAGCAATTTTTGTGCACATGTTTAGGTTCACGTGGATTCAAGCCTAAGGGGAGGTTCACTGCGCTTCAAGCAAGATCCCGAAAGTCTTTCATCTCCGGAAGCATTCAAAAGGAGGATACTGCACTACAACAACATTCTCATCGTTGTCCTCTTTTGTTTGTTAGTTATTTAATTTCCTCGAGTCTGTAAAGTCCGTCATCTGCTCACAAAAGAGCAAAGCTATGAAACTTGTGTCTCTCTCTTACTGACAGTTAAGAGCATTGTGCTCTTGAGTACAACACAAGGGTGTGCTCGGTCAGTGTGCTGATTCCTATAGAAATCAACTGATGTCTTATCCTCTGGAAGTGTTGGGACATGTAAAATCACCTAAAAAATTAAGTTACATAGGGTGACTTGGCCTGCTGATACCTGTAAAAATAACCTAGAGTGCTAGCCTCTAGATCTAGATGAGCTAATTAGTGTAAGATCACATGAGAAAAACTAAGTTACTGGGTGTTACTGGCGGTTGTTGAACCTAACCAAAATGAGCTAGGGAGCTAGGCCCTAAAAAACTAGCCAGTGTAATCAAATTAAGGTTAGTGGAATCTATTGTAAGTTGCAAGGGGACTGGACGTAGGTCAACTAAAGGTAGACTAAACTAGTATAAATCTCTATCCTATGTGATTGTACTCTCTGTATTTCAATTTGCACTACATTTATTTTTGCAAACAATTTTAATACATGATTAATTTTTGAAGGCACACCTAATGTCCACCCTCTCGACGGTGTGCCCGGCTACTAAGATAAGGTCTTGCCCGCTTTTATTTTTTTTAAAGTAACCTCCACTTTTGACATCTTAATACAACTGAAATACTGATATTTATCTAACTTTGTTGCCTCCGGGGTACCTTCTAAAGATAAATCTTTTACGTATTCTCCATTAAGTATATTTTGAAAATAGCTATGCCACATCTCTTTAATCTTAGGACTCTTAACTAAAACCCTTTGATCTTCATGTTTAATATATCAAACATGATGTAGATCTCTACTTTTTCTTTCTCTCAATTTAACAAGTTTAAATATGCCCTTTTCACTTAAATATCTTTGATTTAGGTTCACTCAATATTTTTTTATCCCTCTTTTTATCTATTTTATAAGTTTTCGAGGTTAGATTTTTTTTGTTATTTTACCAAGCTTTAAAACATTCTCTTTTTACTGCAATGGTATTTTTGGATTAAATCACTCCATCACCAAGTCTCTTTTTCTACATTCCTTTTATCTTTAGATTCACCTAAGAGTTATTTTGCTACATTCTTTATATAATTTACAACATTATATTACATTAACTTCTTATTCTAAATCCCAACTATTTTCTTTTGCTAGATGATTTTTAAATGTTTTTAAATTTTTACTTTTTAAATTCCACCATGTAATCTTAGAGCAATTATTTTACCTTGGGACTAGCCATGGGGGAGTTACTCAAAACACACAAAACATGAGACTTAAAATGTTCATTAAGGAGCAAGGGTTTAACATCCATCATAATGTGTCATCCAAAACTATGGAAGCATCACTTTCTCATTCAAACTTCAACAACATGGTTCAGTAAACATTTGCAGCACATTTAAAGATGGAAATGCGACGCCATTATACAGTTTGACAAATATTGTCATATTAAAACATAAAACAAGTTATTTTAATTTTCATCTCAAGGATTTATTATAGTAGAGCACCTCTAACAAAATGAGGAGGCCACAATAATCAACCAAGCCATAGATTACCCATGCATCCATGATGATCTCTGAAGCTTCAATCTTGCAGGATGAATGGCAATCATGACATATAACTCATCAGCCACATAATCTATGAAGCGAAAATATACCACTCTTTTCTTCTCCGTTGCCAAGAGCATGCCAAGGAATCCCCAAAAGCCAGCAGCAAATCCTGTTCCCATGCCAATATAAAACCATATCTTGTATGAGTCATGCTTATCCTCACGTTCTTCACTTTTTTTTTTTGGAAGCATAACGTATGGCATTCATTCATAGCAAACGATCACCATAGTACATGGACACACAAGACACAGAAGCGAGAACATTAGCGGCCATGCTGGCCCCATACAGACGACAACCCCTCGGGGTGACAGGAAGCAAAAGAGAACAGTGGAGATAACATACGCCAAACATGGCTGAGGATTCTTTGAGACACCAAGGAAGAGGCAGCCACATATGTCGGTGGCAGATCTCGTCCTCGCGGAGCACATGGCATCCGAACCGCGCTGACCGAAGGCGGTAGTAATAGGATATTCGGGAGGCCAGCATCTCGTGAGATGCATGGGGGTAATGCTCAGATTCTCCGAGTCCTGTTGAGATCGAGAGAGAGAAACCGATACCGGCGCCGCGGAGCTGACCCTTGCTTCGTCGGATGCTCGGAGAAAAGTCCATCGCCAAGAATGAGCTGCACAGGGAAAGGATGAAGGGGGGGGGGGGAGACAGTAGTTTCCGACAAGGGAGGGGAACAGCGGGAGGGTGGGGAGGAAGGGGGGCGGTGGCGGGGGCAATGGAGGGGAACATGGAAGGGGGGGTGGTTGGAGGAGGGGGACGCCGGGAGGGGAGGGCGACCGGATCAGGTCGGGGGAGGGGGGGTCGAAGGGGAAATGAACATGGGGGGGTCTGACCGAGGGAAAGAGGCGTGGGAGGGGGGGCAGAGGGGGGAGGGTTATCGGCGGAGGAATGGAGGGGGGGTGGTGGGGACACCGGGTCCACTACCGGGCCCACTACTCGGAGCCGACGCCGCACCGCCCCGACTGCACCGAGCTTATGGCTCGGAGACTCGATTGAAGACCCGGCATACTGAGTAGATATACTTGTGTGCATGTCTTTAAGTATTAAGTATTTGTACGCGTGTAAAATACATGTTTTACTACATGTATTTACTTTTGGTTTATTAGGCAAGGCTGATCAAAGTTATTTGTATTTTAATTTTGTTAAACCCACAAAGTCATTAGTGGGTTGGTGACTTTGTTTTATTAGGCTAGGATAGATATGCAAATAAAGGAAATAATGAAGATATGGATGTAATGGGCCTTTCCTATAAATAGGTGGCCAATGCTTGTTACAAGACATGATATGAAGAATGAATGAAAGCTTTGTGTTAAAGGAGCCTTGCCCCTTTGTTCACCCCTCTCCTTCCCTCTCTTCTCATTTTCGTGAGATCTGAGTGTCGCCCGGTGTGAGACCGTCCGGCGTGAGGTCGAGCTGTGTGAATAGCAGTTATCCATTCCCGTCTTGTTCGTGATATTGGAGTGTCGTCAATCTATTCCCACGTCGTCGCCGCCGCGTCATATTTGGTATCAGAGCCTAACACGGCGTCTCCGACGATCCCGACGTCTCTCCCTCTATCTCTCCGTTGCTAGAGTGAAAAAAAAAAGAGGAAAAAAAGTAGAGAAAAAAAGATCAAAAAAAGGAGAGAAGCATACAGATTTCGATTGAAGAAATTGAAGAAAAAAAAGGAGAGAAAAAAAATTTAGCAAAGAACTCCCTGTGTTCTCTCTCTATTTCCGTCTTTCTCTCTCTATTTCTCTCTCTCTCTCTCTCTCTCTCTCTCTCTCTCTCTCTCTCTCTCTCTCTCTCTCTCTCGTTTAGCGTAAAGTAGAAAAAAAATAATACTAAAGCAGTTCGCAGGGGGTGGCCTCGTCGCCCGTGCCACCCCCATTCAAATGCCCCAGCCGTAACGGCCACCCCACCACCGCCTCCGCCCTACAGGCCGCCGCCCAGGGCCACCTCCCGCCGCCGCACACCACCGCGGCCCTGTCGCCCTCGCCGTCGTGCGCCATAGTGCCCGCACCGCCTCCGCGCCCCGTGCCCGGCCCGCGCCCTCGCGCCCAGCCCCGTGCCCGAGCGCGCCCTCGCCAGCGCCCGAGCGCGCCCTTGCCAGCGCCCGAGCGCGCCCCCGCCTGTGCCCGCCTCGCCGGCCGGCCTGCGCGCCAGCAGACGGGCCTGAGCGCGCGCCCGCCCGCACCCGAGCGCGCCCCCGAGCGCGCCCGAGCGCGCCCGAGCGCGCCCCCGCCTATTCCCTCCCCGTGCGCCCGCCTGCGCGCCTGCAGGCGCCAGACCCACATGCCGCCGTGCTCGCAGACCACTCCGGCGGGCCCGTGCCCCGCGCCTGCGCCCTTGGGCCACCCAGCCGTGCACCCCCCGCGTGAGCAGCCTTGGTTGACCCAGCGTCCACCCTCCTTGTGGCCGCCTGCAGATTTTGTCGACCCGCCAGCATTTGTTGACAAAGGGACGATGTATTTAGTATAATATTATATATATATATAGTTAAAAAAAAGAGAGTGAAAGAGTCAAAAAAACAAAGAGAATAGGTGAAGTGTTGAAAAATAAGGAGAAAAGTTTGAAAAGTCAAAAAAAGGGAGAGTTAAATATATATTATATATTAACATATATATATATAATATGTATTATATACATACCTATATATTTAATCAATTGTGGCATTACAAGTCAACAACAATGGCCAGATCGATACCTGAGTCGCCCGAAAGTTGATAGACGGCACGTAATTTACGGGACGTGAGTACCTCTGAGTCTCCCTGCGCGGAGAAATTAGACTGATTTGTTCCCCTGCGCGAGAAATTTTAAAAGCGGTTTTTGTAATAAGTTAAATCCTCCCTGCGTGGAGTGAATCCTTTGTAACCGGTGAAGCTTCTTCGATGCCGTGCGGGCACGCACGTCCCCGCTCGCCTTCATCTCCGGTCGGAGCTAGACTTTTTAGTCAGCTAGGTACGTGCTTCAAACTTGCTCATTTAGTATCTTATCATTTGCCACGCGTCGAAGAGAGCGAGAGCCCGATCTATGCAACCAGTCTCCTGAGTGCATCACTGTGGACGGCAAGAGAGAGCTTGCTTGCACCCATCCTTAGGCCCTAGACTGCCGCATTAGGGCACCCTAATTGTTAGGAGGTAGTTCCACAACTACTTTGCCTACGGGCGAGCAACTCTCCCTGACCGATCTCTTCCAATTGACCCTTTGCATATCAGCTGGGTCCACACCTTGCTAATTGTTGGTCCCAGGATTGCATCATCTAGGTCCGAGCTCGTGTATGCTACGTCGGTCTAGGAATTCATCAGGGCCGTCTAGAACGCATCGAACAGAAAAGATATATGGCCGATCCTGACCTCATCACCCAGTTTGAGGAAATGGATGTAATATTTGATGGCACACATGTCGAGTACATGCAGGTAGGAGACATTGCCAAGAGTTCTAGCCAGAAAAGATTGAGTGTAGTTCGTTGTATCTCAACACCCCAGGAGGACGATTGGCGTCGAACCTCCATCTTCCAAACCTACATCATGGTGAACTCTCATCCCTACAAGGTAATCCTTGACAACGAAAGCTGTATCAATACAGTCTCTTTAGACTTTGTCTCCCGTTTAGGTCTACCTACGCACCCTCATCCAAGGCCATACAACGTGGCTTGGGTCGATGACACTTCTATCCCAGTCACCACCACATGCGTCATTCCCATCCAATTCCAGTCCTACCAAGGACAAATCTTATGTGACGTAATGCCTATGAAGGCCGGGAGCATCATCTTAGGACGACCATGGATCTATGATATAGATCTTGCTACATTTGGTTGATCCAATCAGTGTTCCTTCTCCCACAACGGAAAGAAGATTCTGTTGTACCCCGCACCCCCAAAGGTGACCCCGGGAAAGAGTTCCACCTCCACCCCCACCGGAACTCTCAAAATTCAAGAGAATCCCCAAACTCCCACTGAAGGGAAACCTCCCCTAAGGTTAGTCATAACCTAGTTAGGCGCCTTGACTCCATAAATGTTGGTGAGCTAAAAAGAGAGGTTATTGAGGGTGCCTCTATTTTGCCTGTTGACGTCACCAACACACCCGCGGAGTCTCGAGTCTCAGTCCCAACTGAAGACCTGGTCGTACTGTAGGACTCCCAAGGCATCATCCCCGAGGACTTCCCTTCTCGACTCCCTCCCATGCGCGACGTGCAACACGCTATTGAGCTTGTCCCTGGGTCCACCCTACCCAACCTTTCCCTCGAATCTAGACTGTCCAAGTTAGCCGAATAGTTTGCACAGCACGTCATTAGTCTGCATGAGTCAGCTGATTCGCATAGGCGTCACCATGAATCTCAAGAAGGTGACTTGGTTATGGTACGGGCTCGGCCTGAACGACTCCCCTCGGGAGCCGTTAAAATGTTACAAGTCTGTAGTGATGGTCCCTTCCCAATCCTGCGGAAGATTGGCGCCAATGCCTATGTTGTGGACTTACCTCCCGAAGAGGGCATTAGCTCGACCTTTAATGTGGCAGATCTAGTGGCCTACAAGGAACCCACAGTGATTCCTAGTGACCCTTTCGAGCCTTCTCCTCCCCTTAAGAGTGAGCCCACCCCTGTGCATCCCACATCTTTGAGAGCACCGCGCGAGCATATTGAGAGGATACTGGATGAGCAGGTGACCACTACACGGAGCAGGGAGTACCAGCGCTACCTTGTCCACTGGCGGGACCGTCCACCCTCTGATAATTCCTGAATCAGCCGGGAAGATCTCCAGCGCCTCGACCCAGATCTGCTGGAGCACTACCACAGCAGTTGTAACGACCCGAGAATCCGATTACCGGGAAGGCCCGATAACCCGAGACTCGTACCGCCACCCACGAGCCCGAAGACTCGGAAGGGTTAAAAGGATGGTGTGGAAACTACACAAGTATCACAAATAATTGCAGGATTAAAACAGTTATGACATTAAGCTGAAAATAAATTAACATTTTAGATAGTCCACAATAAAGAACAATAATAACAACAGTCCACGACTAGAATAGTGACAAGAAAGCAAAGTACAGCTACACGGGGCATCCCCCGGCTCTGACCTCTGGCACTACCTCTGGGCACCCGCACCACGCTGCGCTCCTGGCGCGCTCCCCGAAGGTGGCGCCTCACCTGAAACACGGTGAAAACACGCAGGGAATGAGTCTCGGAACAAGACTCAGTAGGGATCACTCGAACCCTACCTCGAAAAACGAGAAACCACTACTCTAGCGGTAGGAAAGCATCTCGAAAAGGAAAGCCCTGCACTCTACAGAACTAGACCTTACGGCACACAAACCGACACACGGGCCACGGTATGGGAAGACCGAAACTCAACGGTCGAACCGCCAAAACCTGAAGGTCGGAAACACACGACTAACAGTCTATCACTCCGTACTCGACAGGAGTACCACCCACTAGAAGCACAGCCGGTAGCGTCCCCTGACGTCTTACACCGCACCGCAGGTGAACCGCCTTACGTGGTAGGTCCTACCCGAGGCGCAGACACCGTATAAGTAACCACAAACAAGTGACTAGCTGGGGTCACGCCCGTCGACGTGGGTCCAACCGCCCCCAACCACGTGTGCACACACAGACCGCGCGTCCCTGGTCTGGCCCTCTGACCGGTTTTCCCCTCAGCCGGACTCTGGCTGCAAGACGTGGGGCCCAACGGTAACCGGTCCACAAACCGTCTCTAAAGGTCGGCCCGTACACCACTCCCTGGTGCGACTAGCACACGCGTACTAGTGGGCTACGACTAGTGGAGGGTCACTGAAGGAGTAGACTCTCAAGTCACGGGAAACAACGATGCAACTACAGTTACGAGGAACGCTCCTTGTACCAACACCGACGCACGGTGACAAGCCGACAACGACATCTCCCGGTACACTCTGTACGACGAGAGACACGCCGACGCAACCCGTACCTTTGAACGGTCCACACTGGGCCGCCCAAGGAGGTACGGTCACACAGGGACCGCACAAGGATTCGAACGGTCAGATCAGGACCGTTCCACCCAGGGTCCAAACGACAGATAAACGGCCAACACAGGACCGTTCAAACAGATGTGTGGTCAACTCCTGACCGCACGTGGGTGAGGAACGGTCAGCTTCTGGCCGCTCGTCTCCCAACGATAAAAAGCCTGGACGGTTAGTCCTTAGCCGCACTTGAGGAAGAGCGGCTACGGCTTAGCCGTTCAGTGGTCGTTGTGCGGTCAGGACCAGACCGCACATCCAACCATAGCACTAGGGGATGTACGGCCAGCACCTGGCCGTGCAAAGGGTCATGCGGTCAGCTCCTGGCCGCACATCCCAGAGCACTGCACAACGGTCACAACCAACGGTCAAAAACCTTAGGGTTGGGCGGTAGCTGTGGGGCCGCACATTTGGATATGCGGTCCCACGATAGACCGTCCAAGCCCACTGCGTGCCAAGCCCCAACCAAAGCGCGCCGAGCCGATGAACGGTCCGA
This sequence comes from Amorphophallus konjac, assembly GCA_022559845.1. Classification (NCBI taxonomy): domain Eukaryota; kingdom Viridiplantae; phylum Streptophyta; class Magnoliopsida; order Alismatales; family Araceae; genus Amorphophallus; species Amorphophallus konjac. The sequence continues at coordinate 8,774,567 of CM040124.1, forward strand.
ACGGAACCGCATAGGGGTTGTGCGGCCACTGGTTCGACCGCGCATCGCTCACCGGCGTGAAAATGGCGAACCCCTCCGGAATCGCCCAATCGGCCTCAAAACAAGCCCCACGGAGGGAGAAATGGCGAGAGAAGAACCCCCAAGCCCCCTAGCATGCTCCTACGCCCTTAAACCGCGAAATCGGGGCTCAAAACGATGGATCGGACGAACACACCCCGCGGCATGATCAACCCTTCCCGGCTTAAAATAAACCCCTCTCGACCTCGTCTCGAGCCGAAACTCACAGGGAAGGAAGACAAGAGGCTAAGGAACGTCACCCTACCTCCGGTCCGCGACGAAACGCTCCGATCCGAGCTCGAAGCCGCGAAGAATGCCGTTAGAATCTCGCCTCCCCACGCTTCCCACGCTCACCGTATGCCCGCACGATCGCGTCCACGTCACCCACGTCCTCGCGCCGTCGCACCGCCGCCGTCTGCAGCCGGAACAGAGGTAGGCACGGTCGAACGGGAGAGAAGGAGAGGGAGAGGCGGCCACGGTCGCGTGAGGGAGAGAGAGGAAGGAAGAAGAAGAAGAAAGAGAAAGGAGAAAAGAAAAAGAAAAAGAAAAAGAAATGGGTTTATAAAGAAAATCCGATTTTTCGGAAAAATACCGAAAATTCGAAAAATACATTTTCGGAATCCTTGGAACGCACCGATCGCAACGGTACCACTCGTGCCTGGGGGAACCAACCGGTTTGCCCGCAGCGAGCTTCCGAAGGAAAAGCCAAAACACACACCGGGAATCGGAAAACACACGCGGAAAAGCCGCGGAACGCCTCCGGGCCTCCGAAACAACTCCGGATCGCGCCGATCCGAACACGAAAGATGTCCGAAACGAAATTTCGGACACAACGGAGCCGGACGCTCCGAAAACCAGATCCGGGACCCACGAAGAAGGATCCGAAAGGTCCGGGATATTACAGCAGTGCCCCCCCTTACTCGACGGAGTCGAGTTCCAGTCGCCCCGGGAGGGTTGGTGGGGACACCGGGTCCACTACTGAGCCCACTATTGGGCCCACTACTCGGAGTCGACGCCGCACCGCCCGACTGCACCGAGCTTATGACTCGGAGACTCGATTGAAGACCCGACATACTGAGTAGATATATATACTTGTGTGTATGTCTTTGAGTATTAAGTATTTGTACGTGTGTAAAATATATGTTTTACTACATGTATTTACTTTTGGTTTATTAGGCAAGCCTGGTCAAAGTTATTTGTATTTTAATTTTGTTAAACCCACAAATTCATTAGTGGGTTGGTGGCTTTGTTTTATTAGGCTAGGATAGACATGCAAATAAAGGAAATAAGGAAGGTATGGATGTAATGGGCTTTTCCTATAAATAGTAGGTCAATGCTTGTTACGAGACATGATATGAAGAATGAATGAAAGCTTTGTGTTAAAGGAGCCTTGCCCCTTTGTTCACCCCTCTCCTTCCCTCTCTTCTCATTTTCGTGAGATCTGAGTGTCGCCCGATGTGAGACCGTTCGGCGTGAGGCCGAGCTGTGTGAGATAACAGTTATCCGTTCCCATCTTGTTCGTGATATCGGAGTGCCGTCGATCTATTCCCACGTCGCCGCCGCGTCAGGGGGAGGTGTTGGGGGAGGGGCAGCGGAGATGTTACGATCGGGGGAAGAGGGAGCGGGGGGAGGACGGTGAGGAGGCGAGTGAACGGCGAGGAGGGGGGATGGAGTAAGGCCAGGGGAGGAAATCGGAGGCGGGGAGGGGAAGGGGCCGGCGGGCAGGGAGGGAGAAGCGGAGGGGGAGAGACGAAGAAGTGGAACAGGGAGGCGAATAGGGGGGAGAAGTGAGGGAGGGGGGAGGGATCCGGCGGGCGGGGGTGGGAGGGGAGGTGCCAGTAGCGGAGCTGATCGAAGGGGTGGGGAAGAGGGGGAGGCAAGGGGAAGACGGAGGGGGGCAATGGGTGAGGGGGGTGGGAGGGAGGGGGGAGGATCCCGATGGGAGCTCCCCCCACCCAAGGATTCCACCGACGGGGAGCGCCGGTGAGGGAGCCACCGAAGGTGACCGGCGAGAGATCCACCGCCTACGGCGGTGAGGTTTCCAACCCTTGGAGGGGGAGGGGGGAGGTCCCGCCGGGAACTCCCCCCACCCAACGGGGCGCCACCGCGAAGAAACTCGGGGCGGGAGGTGAGCCGAACTCCTAGGGTTGGTCCCCCCCCTTCACCCTCACATTCTTCACTTGGTTGCGATATTGGATCTTTAGAAATAATATCATCGGGACAAGGCCTTAACGGTGGGGAGCCACATAGACTAGGGTTTCCAATGTAAATAGATTGACTGAAAGTTTGAAGTTGGCTTCCAGAAGGGATTCTTCCATACAGATCATTGTATGAGATGTTAAAACTGCTTAAGAAGTGAATGTTGGATATGCTTAAAGGAATGTTACCAGAGAGCTGATTGAAGGAAAGATCAAGAGATTCTAGTAGTACCATTCTACTAATACTTGTGGGGATTCTTCCTTCCAGATGATTCCTAGACAAGTTTAAGAAATGAAGTCCCTGGAGACATGTGATTTCTTTTGGAATATGACCAGAAAGATTATTGGCAGATAAGTCAATGATGGTAACAAGAGGGAGAGTTTTTGTGTATTCAAGTTCATTCCCCATTGGAACAATTCTAACGCTTTCCTCAAAGTTGACGGCGGCCACAACTGAGATGTTATAAGAAAGAAATGATCTCAAAGTCTTTTCAATCTCTACCATTGCACTAAAATTGTGAGCGGCTCCCCGTGCATTATAATAATTAGTGGATATGACAATTCTTCCACGTATTTGAATCCTAAGTAAATATCAGTGAATCGAATATTTGTATTTATATACCCCTCTAATCTATTGTAAATATATATCTTTCTCTTTCGTGGATTATCAAAGATATCCTTTGTTGTGATCCCTCCATCTTTTGACGATAGCAAAGTTAATTCATATTAGATTAACCAAATTTCCAAGTGTATGCATACCATTCTACAAAAACGGGTCAAATGTTAAAATGGGTGAAAGTTGATTTTTGATAGAAATTTTGATTAAGTTTTGAGTTGAGTTTGGAGATGATTGCTTGGGAAATTTTGATGTCCCGTCTGAACGCCATGCTCGATCGGGTGCATGAAATTATCGAATCAGGGCGTTGTTCTTCTTCTTCTTCTCTCGAGTCAATCCCATGGGACACGCCGAGTAAACAGCTAGCACAGGTCAATTAGTCTACACTTAAATGGATCGACGACCTGCAACCCCATCTCCATCCCATAACGATCAGGATAAGAGCGGTGTCTAGCTGTGGAAGATCCGATGGGATGGGAAGACCTGCGCCAAATTGATTCAGAAAAGCTGGAATCAATTATAACATTTATAATTCGTTTTCTTTTCTCGAGCGAAAATAGGGAGTCAGTCTCACACCTCGTGCATTCAACGTTTCTTTTACAAATAAATCAGGATTTACTTAAGGAATCTTTCAAACCTCCATGAACTCGTAAGGTCACAATTTAATCGCATATATACCTTTCGAAGAGATCACACTTACCCAAGCGAAACAACTTCCTTTTATGTTATACATTTTAAGGTCTATGTAACTAATTAATTTGTGTACTAACAAAATGAAAAAAAATAGTTAGTGCCCAGTTTCCATTAGGAAATAACATGTTGTCCGACCTTTACTTTTTGGCAGGACTCATTAACCATATCATTAGTAGCTGATATTAATATGTTAAAATGCCTTAACATGTAACTACAACGTATTAACAACTGCTAATTAATACATCAATAAAATATTTGAACAATGTTAGCACTGTCAATGGCGGTTAATGGTAGGGATTACAAAATAAGTCTCGAAAAGAAGAAAGGGTCTAAAAGTGCTTAATTGTCTGATACGCACTAGGTAATAAGTTACATTTTTTAATAGGAGTGTTAATTAATCTTTTCTAGCAAAATAGACTCTTATTTCACAAACTTTCACAAGGTTTACACTTAATTAATTCTTTGATGGATTCTGATATCTTTTACTAAAGCTGAGATTTTCTCCAAAACCTTTGGACATTGCTTAAATATGGTCCGTAATATTCTTTTTCTTGATAACGAGAAATTTAGTATAATGGACCACATTGAAAAATGAGGCTAGCAGAGTAGGATTTCCAACCCCCCCCCCCAAAAAAAAAAAAAGAGTCACCATCCTTCATCAAAATTTAGTATAATGGACCACATTGAAAAATGAGGCTAGCAGAGTAGGATTTCCAACCCCCCCCCCAAAAAAAAAAAAAAAAAAAAAGAGTCACCATCCTTCATCAAAATTCCAACTACCCCAAGTAAATGCTGCACAGCATTGAAAATAACGTGGACATAATGCACCTTGGTATCACATCTTCAACGTCATTATCTCTCAAGGAAAGAACCCTGAGATATATATTTTGAAAACTATTTGGAATCAGACAATTAAAAGTAAGTGTTGAAACCAAAATCAACTTTATTGGAACAACGAAAGAGACCACGTAGAATTGAGATAGTTCCGATAGGGCAAAGGTAGAAAGTGAATAGAGTTGACATGTTGTAGAGTGGTGGGAAGGTAGAGGAGTTGACATTTGGGAATTCTAGATGCATACAATTGGAAAATAAATGGAAGCATCACTTTCTTGTTCAAACTTCAACAACATGGCTTAATGGATGACAACCATTTATTATACAATTTGACAGATACTGTCATACTAAATTATAAAACAAGTGATTTCTACTTTCATCTCAACCATTTATTACAATAGAACGCCCCTAACAACATGAGGAGGCCACAATAATCAACCAAGTCATAGACTACCCGTGCATCCGTGATGATATCTTGAGCTTCAGTCTTGCATAATGGATGACAATCATGACATACAACTCATCAGCCACATAATCTATGAAGCGAAAGTACACGACTCTCTTCTTCTCCATTGCTAAGAGCATGCCAAGGAATCCCCAAAAGCCAACAGCAAATCCTGTTCCCATGCCAATATAAAACCATATCTTGTATGGCTCATGCTTATCCTCATGCTGCTCTTCACTTGGTTGCAAAGTTGGATCTTTAGAAATAACATCATCGGGGCAAGGCCTTGACAGTGGGGAGCCACATAGACCAGGGTTTTCAATGTAAGAAGATTGATCAAAAGTTTGAAGTTGGCTTCCAGAAGGGATTCTTCCACTCAGATTATTGTATGAGACATTGAAAATGCTTAAGTAGTGAATGGTGGATATGCTTAAAGGAATATTACCAGAGAGCTGATTGAAGGAAAGATCAAGAGATTCTAGTACTACCATTCTGCTAATACTTGGGCGGATTCTTCCTTCCAGATGATTCCTAGACAAGTTTAAGAAACGAAGTCCCTCGAGACATGTGATTTCTTCTGGAATGTGTCCAGAAAGACTATTGTTGGATAAGTCGATGATGGTAACAAGAGAAAGAGTTTTTGTGTATTCAAGCTCATTCCCCTTCGGAACAATTCTAATACTTTCCTCAAAGGTGGAGGGAGCACCTGCGAAGTTAGAAAGAAGTGGCCCTAAAGTCTTTTCAATCCTTACCATTGCACTGAAATTGTGAAAAGAAAGAAGTAAGCTTCCTGAAAGTTTATTACATGCAAGGTCTAATATCCGAAGTTGCTGAAGCTGAGATAATGACCTGGGAATGGTACCATAAAACATGTTGGATCGTAGACGCAAGACTTGAAGTGATGACAAACTCTCCCCTAACCATGTTGGTATTATACCAAAGAACTGATTCTCACCAAGGTCGAGTGTTTCTAGTTGTGTAGAATATTTCAAAAATTGTGGAATCGCTCCAACAAGGTTATTTTTATCCAAGTGCAATGATGTCAGTTTAGGCAACATCCTGGGTGAGCTAGGGATGGGTCCTGATAGGTTATTATGTGAAAGTTTCAAAGCAACCAAGCTAGAATTCTCCCAGCATCCAGGAATTTCACCAGTTAAGTAATTAAATGAGAGATCAAGCACTTCCAAGCTCTTGATTTGACAGATGGACAGGGGAATCCTACCATTGATGTTGTTTTGTGACAAGCCCAAATATTCAAGCTGAAAGCCACCGGCGTAGACATGGAGTGTTCCTGAAATGTTGTTATGAGATAGATCTAAAAGCCTCAATGATGATCCAGAATGCAATTGAAGTACTTCTGATGTCTCAAAATGGTTAAAACTTAGGTCAAGGTAGACCAAGGGAGCTAACGAAAAGGAAAGTGGTAGGGTGCCACTTATCTGATTGTGTGAAAGATTTAAGTTATACATGTGTGGGAACGAGTGAAAGAAATTGTCTGGTAGACTCTGAGAGATAACATTGCTAGAGAGGTCAAGCTCGGATAATGTTTTCTGAGTTTGAAGCCATAGAGGAAATTCAGGGCCCACGTTGCAATCCCTCATGCTGAAAGAAGAGATTTGAAATGGTGGAGTCCAGGCCCAACTAATGTTGAGGGACAAGGCGGGATTGGAGGACATATCCAAACGCTCTAATCTAGATAGATTAGCAAAGTGAGCTTCTGAAAGCGCACCCTGAAACCTATTAGATGACATATCCAGGAATGTAACATTGGACAACTGACCGACACTACTTGGGACGAGGCCACTCAAATATTTGTTGCCACTTAGGGTGAGTGTTGTCAAGGATTTTAGCTGACCAATGGATGCAGGAATTGAGCCAACAATTGAAGTACCACTAAGGACAAGACATTGCAGGTTCTTGAGTTGCCCCACATGATCGGGCATATACCCACCGAATCCATTACCTGAGAGATCCAATGTTTCCAACCCACTACCACCAGTGCATTGAGATAAGCCTTCTAGAAGCTCGTTCACTTCTGCTCCACGTGCCATGTTTCCATATATAGATAGCTCAGTCAAGTTGCAAAGATGACCCATGCTCCTCAATAGGCCTCGACTGATGTTGCCACCAGACAAGTATAACTCCTTCAAGTTGACCAGGTCTACCAGGGACTCCGGTATATTGCCGGGAATGTCGTACAAGTATAACTCCTTCAAGTTGACCAAGTTACCCAGGGACTCTGGTATTCCCCCTGTGGCATCTAACATCAAGGATTCCAAGTGGCTAAGGTTTCCGAGAGAGGTCGGCATCTTTCCGGGAATATTGTCCAATGTTAAATACTTCAGGTTGACCAAGTTGCCCAGGGACTCTGGGATCCCCCCTGTGGCACGTAACATCAAGGATTCCAAGTGGATGAGGTTTCCGAGAGATTCTGGCATCTTTCCGGGAATATAGTACAAGTATAAATACTTCAAGTTGACCAGGTCTCCCAGGGACACTGGTATCCCTCCTGTAATGTTGCCGCCATATAAACTCAAGGATTCCAAGTGGCTGAGGTTTCCGAGGGATGCCGGGATTCGACCATCGACGCCCTCCAATTTTAGTTCCTGCAGATTGCTGAGGTTTGCCAGATGATCAGGTAACCCAATGCGGGTGTTGCGGCATGACAAGTGCAGAAGCTTCAACTTGTCCAGCGCCCATAAGCTCCTTGGTATCACGCCTTCAAAATTAGTGTACTTCAAAGAAAGGACCTCGAGATGCTTCATGTTCCCAAAACCGTCTGGAATCGGACCATGGAGAAACCAGTTGTAACTAAGATCGAGCTTAGTGAGGCTCGTGACATTGAACAACCAAAGTGGCCATGTAGAATTAAAATGGTTCCAGGAGAGGTCAAGGGTGGAAAGAGAAGTGAAATTGGCATGTGGCAGAGTACTGGTGGGACGAAGATTGGGGAGCTGACAGCCTGAAAGGCGTAAGGTGGACAGAGAAGGGAGGAGCATATTGATCACTTGGAACCAATGAGTGGCGGCAGAGAGATCAACCCAACTCATGTCCAGGTACTGCAAGTGGGTAAGGTGGGAGAGCCAACGGAGATTTTCAACTTTCAGACTGGACTGACGGGAAAGATCAAGTGTACGCAGGTTCTGCAGACCCCCGAGTTGAGGAGGGATAGTCCCAGCAAATCTTGCACGGGAGAGGTTGAGATACTCCAGATGCACCAGGGAACCGATGTAGCTGGGGATCTGAGCTCTATCAAAATCATTGCAGCTCAGATCCAAATACTTGAGACTCGTCAGGTTGAGCAAGGAAGGGTTTACCTTACTCTTGCCCTCCGGGAGCCAATAAGAATGTTCATAATATGGGAGCCAATAATAATATGCAGAACAATTTGGGCGTCGCAGGTCGAGCTTCACCACATGGCCGCTCTGGTCGTCGCACCCCACCCCTTCCCAGTGGCAGCAGTCGTCCTCCCTCTCCCAAGAGGAGAGCCGCTTGTCGATGCCTCCGATGTCAGCTCTCAGAGCCAGGAGCGCCATCCTCTCCCCCTCCATGCACTTGCTTCCCACCACGTCCACCTGGGCTTCATCATCTAATTCTCTGCCGAGGCAGGGAGCAACAACCCAGCAGCAGAAGAGGAGGAAGAGAAAGCGTAGTAGTAGTAGAATAATATTATTATTATTCCACACTCGCCGCCCCTGCAGGGTCGTTGGAGTCCCACCCCACATGATGAATTGATGATCCTCCGGCTGCTCTTCGGTTTGTTTGTGGTGGAGTGTATGTGTGTTTTGGGTTGGGGGTAGCGTCTCGAATATTTATAGTGTTAACATGCATGGGCGTGATGGTCACGCCATCAGATGCTTGAAATTATTCACAAGGACCAACAAGAATCGGGGGGCGCTAGCTGCCCTTCTTCATCTTCTTCTCCTCTTCTCTCATGGGACACGCGCGCCAAGTAAACAGCTAGCACTGCACAGGTCAAGTCTACAATTAATTAATGGACGAGTAACAACCCCCATCTCCATGCCACATCAAGATCAGGACAAAAAGCGATGTCTAGCCTTGGAAGACCCGGTGGTATTGGAAGACTTGCGATTCCTAATTTAGAATACGAATGGAACAATATTGGACATGGATTTTATTTATATATATATATATGTATATACATAATACGAATCACCATGATCGAGATGTTGCTTATTAGACAACATTCAGAGTTCCTTATTCCATTAGAAAGGGTGTCAAATTGCCAGAACCCCATCCGCACTCTCCACTTCTAATCAAAGGTAGGGATGATCGTCTGGCACGTAATATACTTCATGTCAAGTCAATAGCAACAAAGTAACAGATTAAATGTTGATGATTTTGGAGAGAATACCTGTAGTAACCCGAAAAAACATATATAAAAGAATAAATAATAATAATAATAATAGTCATATAATATTTATGGAGAATAAAATAAAATTTGTAAAAATAAATAAACTTGATCTTTTTATAATATAAATAAATAAGGGACGAGAATAAAACATTTATATATATATATGTATAACTTAGAATGATTAATGATAAACGATATTTGACAAGCTAAGACTTACTGGGCCTTAGAGGAATTACACTACGTAAAATAATTGTTTAAGTGAACGTGGGTTTAACTGGGTCTTAATAAAATCTGTTAAGATTATAATGTTTTAGACTTGATTGGACTTGGTCTGTGACCATTAGGGTTACCGTAATTTTTAGAAACCCCGGAACTAAAAGGTTTGGTAGGTGGTTTGGTCGACTAACAATAAGTAATAAGAAATACTACTCTAATTAACGAATTGAAGATTGGGTGGACTCTCTCAGGTCCGATAATACGTATTATTGTTCAAAAAAAAAATTAACGAATTGAACTTTTATTAGGATTACTTATTACACGCTATACGATATAAGTTATAAATACTTCTAGAGCACCCAGAATATCTCTTACGTTTTGACGGATTGTTCGTCGGTATTGGAGAGAGATTTGACTGTGAAATTTTGTGAGAGTGCCCCTGGGACGGTGAGCGCGTCGGTGAGCGTAACGTCTTCCTTTTTTCATCTTAAGATAGATATTCTCTCAAGTAAAAATTTAATAAAGGATCACGTTAGGTAAAAAATTTTCGTGCTCTTCGATTTGATATATAAATTGTATCATTTCGATATATTTACATCAAGAATTTAGGGTTTTAAACTGACCCTTCACTGTTCATATATGATCCTTTGAATTCTCTGTCGCAAATTCTTGTTAAAATAAATCCTAACCTTCTTAAAAATGCTACTGTGCCCTTCTCTTTTAACCACGCTTCCTCTTTAGTTTTTTAAATCGCATTAATTAACGTATGTGGGGATGGACGTTATTGACGTAAATCCTTGTTGAACTATCCCTAGGAAGGTGCGATGTAAATTTATTTATTTTTAATTAACGTTGGCCGCATCAATGGTAAATTTTATTTTCAATACATTATATCTAAAACTTGAAAATTTTATATCTTATGATTCAAGTAAGTAAAATTTTTAATGTGTATATTTTTCTGATCTCTAACTCTGCCATGGCCGGTCCCAAGCCCGGGTGAGAAAAGAGGAGGGTTTGCGTTAGGTCGACAGCCAGCAGTAAAATTTTGTCACATCTCCAACATGAATTCTGATCCAAATACATTATGTGCTAATGCTAGGGCGTTCCCCGTAAGCGACGCGTTACATCGGAACCCGGATGGAATGACAAGTGAGCAAGGGCCAGCTAGGGCGTTCCCCGTAAGCGACGCGTTACATCGGAACCTGGATGGAATGACAAGTGAGCAAGGGCTAGCTAGGGCGTCCCCCGTAAGCGACGCGCCGCAATGGCGCCCGATTGCGGTGTCAAATAGGCAAGAGTTCTCGTGTGGGGTTGGACGCACACGGGTAAAGAAGCAAGTCCAAAAACATAGGATCCGTCTAGCTACTTGGAATATAGGAACTTTAACGGGTAAGGGTTTAGAATTAGTTAAATTAATGAAGGACAGGAGGGTTAACATAGCTTGCCTACAAGAAACTAGGTGGAAAGGACATAAAGCTAAAGACATTGATGGGTATAAAATTTGGTATACGGGTAATAATAACTCTAGAAATGGTGTTGCTATAATAATCGATAAAAACTTAAAAGACAGAGTTGTGGAAGTAAATAGATTGTGGGATAGACTAATGGTAATTAAACTTATCTTAGGTGATGATATTTTGAATATAATTAGTGCATATGCACCTCAAGTAGGATTAGAAGAGAGCATTAAAAAGTAATTTTGGGAGGCTATTGATAGTTTGATCTAAAATATCCCTAGTGAAGAGAGAATCCTTATTGGAGGGGATCTTAATGGTCATGTGGGTATAGATAATAGAGGCTATGAGAGGATTCATGGAGGGCTTGGTTTTGATAATAGAAATGATATGGGTAACACTATTCTTGATTTTGCTATGGTCTATGATCTAGCAATTATTAATACCTTCTTTAAGAAGCGGGACGAACACTTAATAACATACAAGAGTGGAACACATATAATTTATAAGTCAAATTGACTATTTTCTCATTAGGAAGGTCGATAGAGTTTTATGTAAAGATTGCAAAATTATTCCTGGTGAGAGTCTAGCCCCTCAACATAGATTGTTAGTAATGGATGTCACTATCCCTAAAGAAAGATCATTATAAATAATTATTCCAAGATTAAATGGTGGAATTTAAAAGGTACAAGTTTAAAAACATTTAAAAATCATCTATTAAAGGAAAATATTTGAAATTTAGAACAAGAAACTAATGTAATGTGGAATAATGTTACAAATTGTATAACGAGGGTTGCAAAACAACTCTTAGGCGAATCTAAAGGTAAAAAGAACTTAGAAAAAGAGACTTGGTGGTGGAGTGAGGAAATTCAAAATACCATTAAAGTAAAAAATGAATGCTTTAAAGTTTAGCAAGCTAACAAAAATGCTCAAACCCTAGAAGCTTATAAAATCGCTAAAAAGAGAGCTAAGAAAATAGTCAGCGAAGCCAAATCAAAGGCATTTGAAGATTTATATAATAAATTAGGAACCCGAGAGGGTGAAAAGGACATATTTAAACTAGCTAAATTAAGAGAAAGGAAAACTAGAGATTTAGATCATGTTCGGTGCATTAAAGGTGAAGATCAAAGGGTTTTAACTAAGGATCTTGATATTAAAGGGAGGTGGCATAGCTATTTTCAGAAGTTACTTAATGGAGATTCCGTCAAGGATTTATCTTTAGAAGGTACCCAAGAGTCCACAATATTTGATAAATATCAATATTTCAGGCGTATTAAGATGTCAGAAGTGGAGGATGCTTTAAGGAAAATGAAAGTGGGCAAGGCCTTAGGACTAGATGGCTTACCTATTGAAGTATGGAAAGGCCTAGGAGATATTGGTATTCAGTGGCTAACTAAATTTTTTAATAAAATTTTAAAGGAACGGAAAATGCCAGAAGTTTGGAGAAAAAGTGTTGTAGTTCCTTTCTATAAAAATAAAGGAGATATTCAAAGTTGTAATAATTATCGTGGAATTAAGCTTATGAGTCATACTATGAAACTTTGGGAAAGGGTAATTGATAAACGCCTCCGTGGTATGACTACTGTGTCGGAAAATCAGTTTGGTTTTATGCCAAATAGATCTACTACAGAAGCTATTTTCTTGCTACGGCAGCTAATGGAGAAGTATAGAGAGATGAGAAAAGATTTGTATATAGTTTTTCTTGATTTAGAGAAGACGTACGATCGAGTACCGAGAGAATTGATTTGGTGGACATTAAGAAAGAAATGAATCTCTCAAGGATATGTTGATTTGATTAAGGATATGTACGACGGTGCTATTACTAGTGTTCGAACTATTGCTGGGAAGACTGGTGAATTTCCCGTTTCTATAGGTTTGCATCAAGGTTCTGCACTAAGTCCGTATCTCTTTGCCTTAGTTATGGATGAAGTAACTAAACAATTGCATGAGGATATCCCTTGGTGTATGCTATTTGCAGACGATATTATTTTAATTGATGAGAGTATTGATGCTCTAAATGCTAAGTTAGAGCGTTGGAGACTTGCCTTGGAGTCTAAAGGTTTTAAAATTAGTAGGAGCAAGTCAGAATTTATGCACTGTAATTTTAGTAATGGGAGAGTGGTTCAGGAAGACATGGTTCTAATTGATGGACATAACATTTCGAAGAGTAGTAGCTTTCGATACTTAGGGTCTATCATACAAGAGAATGGAGAGATTTATGATGACGTTACACATAGGATTAAGGCAGGCTGGTTAAGATGGAGAAGTGCATCAGGTGTCCTTTGTGATCGTCGTATGCCTGTGAAACTCAAAGGGAGGTTTTATAGAACGGCTGTGAGACCTGCTCTGTTATATGGTACCGAGTGTTGGGCACTACGAAAGGAACACATCCACAAAATGTGTGTAGCAGAGATGAGGATGTTGAGATGGATGTGTGGCAAGACTAAGAAAGACAAGATTAGGAATGAGCGCATCCGTAAGGACTTAGGGATAGCTCCAATTGATAGTAAAATGAGAGAAAATAGACTCAGGTGGTTTGGACATGTGTTTCGTCGCCCTAACTCAGCGCCGGTTAAAAGATGTGATCAAATCTTAGTGGATGCTAGCAAAAGAGCTCGAGGAAGGCCTAAAATGAGATGGTGCGATGTTATTAGGAAGGACATTAGTTCCTTGAGTTTAAATATGAATATTGCACTTGATAGAAATCTTTGGCGGAACAGGATTCATGTAGCCGACCCCAATTAATTGGGATAAGGCTCTGATGATGATGATGATATTTTTCTGATCTCTAAAAAAATACTCTTAATTTTTATATTTTTAAATCTAAAAAGTTATTATTAATTACATGAGTGTTACTATTTATTCTTTGTAAAATGTTTCATTTCTATTCGTTCATTTCTGTAGTCAAATAAAATACTTCATTCTTATAACAAAACGTTTCATTCCTATAACAAAATATTTCAGTCTTACAAAATATTTCACTCCCGTATTTTTTCGCCGAACAAAAAAGTGGGTCGACTGGATATGACACGGGAATGACGTGGGCTGTCCTTTTTACATTAAAAATTGTCATTTCAACTTTTGGGAGACTAATGGGAGGAGATGTTATAATTTGAGCTGACTTTTGTGCACCGGATGCGGTGCGCACAGAGCATTACTCTTATATGAATCAGATGATCGCTCGGTAATTAATGTATATTGGGGTTAAGATCAGAGCGGCATGTTTAATTATATATTCTTAAATTGACGGAAGAGAATTAATATGTGTGTGAGAAGATGACTATTAATTTCAATCTTTGACGTTAATTAAGTTTCAAAAAGACGAGGATAAAATGATTTTCATTAAAAGCGATTGCCAATACGCCATCCAATTCGTTTTATCTCCAGAAACATCCTTCTGTTTCTCTCTATCATTAAATATAGGCTGTAAGCTCGTGTTTAAGCCAACAAACCTCTGTTTTTTTTTATTTCAAAGATAAAAACTCCTTAAATCATCGAGATATATGTGAACCCGAGACTCGACAACCTATATATATATATATATATATATATATATAGTGAATCAAATATAAATACATATACGAGTGCCATGAAAAAATACCAAATAGTGAGGACTCATTTCGGCATTTACACTCCCTCTCGCCCCCTCCTTCCAACGGCATATTATTGTGAATTCTGATCTCTCACACTCCGTATATATTTGACTATCACTTTACTAATTAATTTAGAAATCAAGATTTACTTAAGGAATCTTTCAAACCTCCATGAACTCATAAGGTCACAATTTAATCACATATATACCTTTCAAAGAAATCACACTTGCTTACCCACCCAAGAGAAACAACTTCCTTTTATATTATACGTTTTAAAGTCTATATATGTAACTAATTAATTAATTTCTATGTACCAAGAAGATGAAAAAAAATAGTTAGTGCCCAGTCTCCATTAGGAAATAGTTAACGTGTTGTCCGACCTTTACTTTTTGGCAGGACTCATTAACCATATCATTAGTACCTGATATTAATATGTTAAAATGCTTTAACACACACACACACATATATATATATATATATATATATATATATATATATATATATATATATATATATATATATATGTATATATGTATGTATGTATGTATGTATATTAATACTTTGACTTGTAACTATACCGTATCAACAACATTTGCTAACAGTACATCCCAATATCTTAACAATAATGTTAGCACTGCTAATGACAGTTAATGGCAGGGATTACAAAATAAGTCTGGAAAAGAAGAATGGGTCTAAAAGTGCCTAATTTTCTGATACGTACTACACAATAAGTTAGATTTTTTAATTAATAGGAGTATTAATTGGTTTTTTTTCTAACAAAATAGACTCTTATTTCGCAAATATTTTAACAGATAACACAGGTCAAGTCTCTGGACAGTAGGGATGTCAATGGTAACCGATAATCCGATAACCGTCCGCTTCGTTAGCTTAACGAACATCAAATGGATAGTATTTTTCTTTCCGATAAATTAACGGATACGAATACGGATATATCCGATTTCTTAGTGGATACGGATATGGATACACCTCATTCCGAATCCGTATCCGTCCGTTACCGTTAAACAAGTTTGCATTTGACTCAAATAATTTAGTGTCTCGAAGAAAATGATATTGAAGATGAGATATGTGTATAATTTAAGTCATTTCTATTTTCATGATCGTAAAATATTTCTAAATTATAAGATACTTTTATAATTTTTTAAATTATCAAATTAATATATTCTTTATTTTCATGAAAGGTATGTATAAAGAATGAGAATACGATGGAGATTAAAGTCCAAAAGAGTTAGTTTATTTTATTATTTAAACTTTATATGTTTCATATTATCTTTGGGGATATTATAATATTATATATTTGTATACTTTTAATTACATTATATGTTGACTCATGAATAATGATGATATGAGAACTAAATTGAAATGTGTTTGTTTATCATATGAATCGTTCTTTTCAATTTAAATTTTTTTTCTAATTGAGTTAATTTACATCTTAAATTTTAATCTTGTATGTACTTTTATGTCCGGTAACTATCCGCTAACCGTCCGTTAACCGTATTTTTCGGATACTCGATAACGATTTTCGGATACACCACTTTCCGAATACTTAACGAACAGCAAGCGGATACATTTCTTCCTTATCGGATACGGATACGGATAGTCCACTATCCGTACCGTATCCGACCCGTTGACATCCCTACTGGACAGCATTAATGAAAATAACGTGGATGTATCTTGTCACAAAAATGTGGAGCCAATAATCCATAGCACAGGTCAAGTCTACACTTCATGGATCCACGACTCTCCAGCCCATCTCTGCATCCCATATCAAGCAAAATCAGGACAAAAGCGATCGATGTGTAGCCGTGGAGATAGTAGACCGCGTGCGGATCATATTGTGGAACACTATACTGTCCACAGGTCTCAAGTCTACGCACGCATTTGGACTAGCCACGCGCAGTCTCATCCCTTATTATATATATATATATATATATCCAAGTGTGACGGTGATGCATGCCTGGCCGTGGAAGACCCGCGGCTAGAAGACTTTTTGAAGATTCTCCAAACCGCCTCATGTTGTAATCCGATCAATACTCCCCAACAAAGGAATTGGCATTTAATGACAGTTAATGGCAGGTTAGATTTTTTAAGAGGGGTATTAATTAATTTTTTTCTAACAAAATAGACTCTTATCTCACAAACTTTCACAAAGTTTGCACTTAATTAATTCTTTGGTCGATTCCGATATCGTTTACTAAAGCTGAGATCTTCTCCAAAAACGTCCATACAGTGCTCGAATATGGTCCCATTATATCTTTTTTATTTTGATAACGAGAAATTTTGTATAATGGTACTCAGGTTCACAAGAAATGTGGAACATCTCGATTCAAATCGAGTGATGCCAAGTTCATATACATCTTTTTTTTCTCTTCTCGTAACTAACAAACCCTAAGTTGCATCTATCGAGAATTAAATGTGAGCTACGATTAACTCACCCGTCCCAACTCTATTTTTCTTGAGAGTCGAATCTAGAACTTCCGGTTCATAGACCTCGAGTGGATGAGAAACAAGCGATATTCTAGCGAATCATTATGCATCATTGTCCTCGTCAAGCAATAGTGTGGCCTTCAAGATGGACATGGGTTTTTATGTACACAAGGTTACGGGAGTCTTTGCTTTCCATGTATTTTCACTATCGTTAGTATGAATGAAATCGTATGTTTACAAAAAAAAAAGGTTGGCTACCATTATCGACCACAAGGGTTACTTAGACGTTACATCTACAAAGGACGTGGATGTTATGGTGAATCATTTCCCACTGCTGGCTTCCTTTCGGACCACATGTGACCTTAAAATGACCAGAGCCAGATAATTAAATGGTGGTCCCATTGATGGAGCTGAAGCACCACCACATGGGGGACATGGCATATATATGCGTTTCTTTATCAAATAATAATTAAAGGAACGTCTAGCCGTAGTGGAAGAGCCGATGAGGAGCCTTAATTGTGATTTGATGTAAAATTTGACGCGGGCATCGTGTATACGAAGAAGGAAGGTGCCACTAGCTATCATCAACCAATAGGGTAATTACTTATTAGACGCTACCTGCCCTCCTTCTTCTTCTTCTTCTTCTTCTTCTTCTTCTTCTTCACGAGACACGCCAATTAAAACAGCTAGCACAAGTCAAGTCTACAGATATGGGTCGACGACTTGCCATCCCATCTCTCCATCCCATGTCAAGATCAGGACAAAAGCGATCGATGTCTACCTGTGGAAGACCCGATGAGGAGATACTACTGATCTAGAGACAATCTCATTGTACACCGCCATCCAAGTCTGAGTAATCATTCTATCATCACATTAATTATTAATTAGCAGATCACCAACATGTTGCCATCCTTCAATCAAATTCGCGTGTCCAAATTAAGACCCCCAAAGTCTACATATATATATATATATGTGTGTGTGTGTGTGTGTGTGTGTGTGTGTGTGTGTGACAGTGATGCATGGCTGGCCGTGGAAGACCCGCGTCTAGAAGACTTTTCGAGATTCTCCAAAGCGCCTCAATAATCCGTAGCAGAACAATTTCTTCGTCTTATTAATCCTCTCAATTTCTTTCAAGCGGTGCGGACAGGTCAAGTCTACGGGCCTTGGAAGATTTAGATCTGGGAATAATGGAGTGACAGTGATGCCTGGCCTGGCCGTGGAAGACCCGCCTAGCCAGATGACCTTTTTTTAATTTAATTAAAAATTCCACATGACCAAGAAAGATTCTCCAAAGCACCGGTTGGTAACAGGACATTTAAATTTGTTCCATATATTTGTTAAAATATATATATCAAAAAATTAAACTCACCTTTGCTAGTATTCAAGACTATTAATAATTATATGTACTCTCGGGAGCTTTGAAAATGTTCTCCCGGCAAACATTGGTAATGCGTTCTATCTCTGAGAAGAACCTCACTAGCTTATTACTCGATCGATCGACCGCCTTCTTAATTAATTACGAGGGGGAGGAAGGGTCCGTTTGAGAGGACCATGTGGAGCCATAACAGTGGGGGACCCCGCGTGCATTACTCACAATATTTTGCTTATCTGAACAATTAATTGTAAAATCATTATCCCTATTTTGCTATTTTTAAAAATACAAGGACCAAATCCAACTCTCGTAAGACTAGAGTTTGGGATGGAGATGGGGTCGATTTCATGCATGGGGCATGCCGATTAAACAGCTAGTTAGCACAAGTCAAGTCTACAATTAATGGACGACCCCATCTCCATCCCACATCAAGATCAGGACGAACGCGATGTCTACTAGCCTTGGAAGACCCGTCTGAACGCCACGCTCGATCGGTGGGTGCAGGGAAATTATCGAATCAAGGACGTTGTTCCTTCTTCTTCTTCTCTCGAGTCGATCCCACCATGGGGGAGGACACGCCGAGTAAACAGCTAGCACAGGTCAATTAGTCTCCACTTAATATGGATCGACGTACGACCTGCAACCCCAGCTCTCCATCCCATTTATCACGATCAGGATAAGAGCGATGTATGTCTAGCTGTGGAAGACCCGATGGGATCATGGGAAGAGTACTTGCAATTCCTAACTATTTATAACATAAAACTACTAACAACCACTATATATGATGGAGATATGTAACTTATTATATACACCATCAATCAATGTTCTGATGGTTCATCACCATGTCAGAGAGTTCCTTCTTTCGTGAAAGCTAGGGCCGGGGTGTCAGTCAAATTGCCAGAACCCGATCAACTTATTAGACGCCATCAAACGCTCTCTAATTCTAATTAAAGTCGGTAGGAAGCAGTGGTGCAATCATTTCCCACTGGATTCGTTTGGGCTTCGGGGCCTAATTCCATTGTTTAATGTCTTTAGTATATAGCCATCTAGCTAGTCACCAAGGCTAACGATTATATATTAATTTATACATGGGATGATCATTTGGCAATACACTTAAAAGGTTAAGACGACGACGACGACAACAACAACGACAAAGTAACAGGTTTAATGTTTAATGATTGAAGAGAGAATACGTACGTGGAGATATTAATCATAAGTCATAACTATTGATTTTAATCTTTGATGTTAATTAAGTTTCAAAAAGACGAGGATAAAATGATTTTTCACTAAAAGCGATTGCCAATATATAGGCCATCCAATTCGTTTCATCTCCAGGAACTTCAAAAAGGCTGGATCATCGAGATAACACCGCAATAAACTTGAAAAATGGGAAAACGGCTGATCTAGCGGTATCACCATCTTTCCCAGCATATATATTAACGGAAATTACATTAAATAATGGCTTTAAGCACGTGTTTAAGCTAACAAACCTCTTGTTTTTTTTATTTCAAAGATAAAAACTCCTTAAGTCATCGAGATATATGTGAACCCGAGACTCGACAATCTTGGGAACAAAAATATGCACGAGTTAGGGATACACGTCGTGTAGACCCGAACATTAATGATTCTTTAATAGGCGTGATAATTAATTTTTTCTATCAAAATAGGCTATTATTTCAAATCGAGTGATGCCAAATTAGTACGCATTCTTTTTTCTTCTTCTCAAAACTAACAAATCCTAAGTTGCAACTATTGAGAATTGAACGTGAGCTAAGTAGACTCACCCGTCCCAACTCTATTTTTCTTGAGAGTCAGAATCATAGGACTTCCGGTTCATAGACCACGAGATCAGATGAGAAACAAGGGGATATTCTATAGGGAATCATTATGCATCATTAATTGTGCTAGTCAAGCAATAGTGGGGGCCTTGATTAGATGGACTCAAAAAGCCTCACCACGTATTGATAAACTAAAGCATGTTACCATCCGTCCTTCGTCAAAATTCCACGACCTAATAATATAAACAGTGGTCCACATTGAAAAATGAGGCCAATGGAGTAAGATTTCCCACCCCCCAAAAAAGGTGTCACCATCGTTCATCAAAAGATATTCCAACGACCCCAGGTCAATGCTGGACAGCATTAATGAAAACAACGTGGATATACCTTGTCACAATTAATGTGGAACCAATAATCCATATATAGCAGAACAATTTCTTCTATCTTTATCCTCTCAATTTCCTCGTAGCAGTGTGGACAGGTTTTAAGTCTGACGCGTTTGGACGAGAGATATAGAAAGTGGGGTACGTCTCGCCGTGGAAGACCCGACGAGGAGACTTGTAATTAATTTGAGTTAAAATCTGACGTGGGTCTTGTGTATACGAAGAAGAAGGAAGGTGCCACTATCATTTTTGATATATATATTGATATATGTATTTGTTTGTTGTTCATGAAATTTTATTATATTTTTTTAATTACAATGTTGATATATTGTCACAATCTTACTATGATATTTTGTATATAATATCACGTTATAGTTTGAATGTGAGCGTGCAGATTTTTTGATCTATGTGAATAACGTGAATGTCTAAATTTTGAATGTGTAAAATTTGTGAATGTGTACGAGTTATGATTTGAACGTGAGTAGGTAGATTTCTTGATATATGATATGTGAATGATGTGAACTTGTAAATTTTTGAATGTGTGTAAATTATTTGAATGTGTACAAGTTATATGGTTTACCTATGAATTTAATTACAGGTTACCTACGGTTCATATAAGTATTATAGATGAATTTATTACGTACATAATTAGTTCAGGTTACCTACGATTCAAATAAGTTACCTAATATTAGTATAGATTACTTAAGATTAAGATTAAAAGAAATATTCACCTACGGTTCGTTCACGTTACCTACGTTTTATTAACAACTCGATTAATCATAAGAAAATATCTATTTGATAAAACTTGTAGGTAATTACCTACTATAATTATTGTTGGTGAAAACTATGTAGGTAAATTATGCTTACGCGATAAAAAATCGTAGGAGAATACCTACGCGGCATAAATCGTAAGTAATTACTTACTACTTTCGTCATAAGTAAAAACTACACAGGTATTTTATATACATCATAGGTAATTACCTACTCGATAAAAATAGTAGGTAATTACCTATTCCAAATGTTAATAGCCACCCTATACCTACGCGAGGATGTGGTAAGCATTGACCACCATATACTTTCGGAATTTTGTCATGTAAGTAAGATTTATTTACACAATTTTTATCAACGACACCGCTCCGCAGAGAGTGTCGTAGGTAAAGCTTTTACTTACGAGAGTTTTTGGACCTTTACCTACCACATTAGTTGTAGGTAAAAGCTAATTTTCTTGTAGTGCCATTTATATGGACATCGAGTCATGCAAGACTTGGGGCGAGACAAGCATGCCAAAGTATCATTGCTTATATTGAGAGTGGTTGGTTATCACAAGAATAACCATTCTGTGACTGGGTTCAGAAAGGATCTCAGTGCTTAAAGTGCCTCACTTTGTACTTTGTAATTATATACACTATAGGAAAATTGGTCTATAGCGACCAAAGTATGTGGTCACAATATAATAACAATCGGTCGCTAAAAGTATTTGTGACTACACATTGGTTGCTAAATCTTGGTCCTTGTATCATCGGCGTTGATACTCGTAGCGACCAATCTTGATGTTTGGTCGCTAAAATGTAAACCATTAGCGACCCAAGTAAGTGTGGTCGCTATAGATTGACGTTATAACAGCTAAAATATTGGTCGTCATTACGAATAAATATTGGTCGCTAATACTCTTTGGTCGTTAAAATAATTGTATAAACTACAAGAAAAAGTGGCTATAGCGACCGCATTAGCGACCGCTTTAATCGGTCGCTACTCGGTCCCAAATAGAGACCAATTCGACGACCGAAATAATCGGTCGCATATCTGAGACCGATTGGCGACCGAACTAAATTCGGTCGCCAATCGGTCGCTGATCCCGTTATACTCCCCCCTGCGACCCCCGCCCGCCCGAGCCCCTCCCCGCCCGAGCCCTCCCTCCCGCCCTCCACCCTCCCGCCCGAGCCCCCGCCCGAGCCCCCTTCCCCTGCGGCCCCCTCCCCCTGCGGCCCCCTCTCCGCCCTAGCCCCCCCTCCACCCTCCCGCCCGAGCCCCCTTCCCCTGCGGCCCCCTCCCCCTGCGGCCCCCTCTCCGCCCTAGCCCCCCTCCTCCGCCGGAGTCCCCCCTTCCCCTGCGGCCTCCCGCCCGAGCCCCCCTCCGCCGGAGCCCCCCCTCCCCCTGCGGCCTCCCGCCCGAGCCCCCCTCCTCCGCCCGAGCCCCCCTCCCCGTGCGGCCTCCCGCCCGAGGCCCCCTCCGCCGGAGCCCCCCTCCGCGCCGCTCGCCTCGCCGTCGTCGCCGCGCCGCTCGCCTCGCCGTCGCCGCTCGCCGTCGCCGTCGTCGCCGGCTTCCTCTCTCTCACACACAGGTACCTCTCTCTCTCTCTCTCTCTCTCTCTCTCTCTCTCTCTCTCTCTCTCTCTCTCTCTCTCCAACCCGCCGCGGCCCCCCCACAGGTACCCCTCTCTCTCTCTCTCTCTCTCTCTCTCTCTCTCTCTCTCTCTCTCTCTCCAACCCGCCGCTGCCCTCTCTCTCTCTCTCTCTCTCTCTCTCTCTCCAACCCGCCGCTGCTCTCTCTCTCTCTCTCTCTCTCTCTCTCTCTCCAACCCGCCGCGGCCCCCCCCCCCACAGGTATCTCTCTCTCTCTCTCTCTCTCTCTCCAACCCGCCGCGGCCCCCCCACAGGTACCTCTCTCTCTCTCTCTCTCTCTCTCTCTCTCTCTCTCTCTCTCTCTCTCTCTCTCTCTCTCTCTCTCTCCAACCCGCCGCTGCCCTCTCTCTCTCTCTCTCTCTCTCTCTCTCTCTCCAACCCGCCGCTGCCCCCCCCAAGGTACCTCTCTCTCTCTCTCTCTCTCTCTCTCTCTCTCTCCAACCCGCCGCGGCCCCCCCCCCACAGGTATCTCTCTCTCTCTCTCTCTCTCTCTCCAACCCGCCCCCCCACAGGTACCCCTCTCTCTCTCTCTCTCTCTCTCTCTCTCTCTCTCCAACCCGCCGCGGCCCCCCCCCCCCCCACAGGTACCTCTCTCTCTCTCTCTCTCTCTCTCTCTCTCTCTCTCCAACCCGCCCCCCCACAGGTACCCCTCTCTCTCTCTCTCTCTCTCTCTCTCTCTCTCTCTCTCTCTCTCTCTCTCTCCAACCCGCCGCGGCCCCCCCACCCCAACCCCCTGCAGGGAATTTAATGTGAAAATTTTGTTTAGGCCATGCTAATTTTTTGTTTAGGGCATTTCATAGTCCATGTTATTGTTAATATGATAGAATATTATTTTGTGCACTTTTCAGGTGTTTGGGTGCTTTATATTGCCTTTATTAACAGTCATATGGACCTTCCATTTTTTGTAGTAAAATACCAGTGCATGTAAATAGTCATTTTTGTGTGTTAGCATGATAATATATTCACAAACATGTGTTGTATTTGGATTGGCCTCACCTCTCCTTTCCTAATGATTAGTGTAAGGTTTTTAAGGGTTTAGTGTTTAGTGTTTAAGGTTTAGGGTTTTAGATTTAGGTTTTAGGTACTAGATTTAGGTTTTACTCTTTTAAGGTTTAGGATTTTTAGGGTTTAAGGTGTTTAGGGCTTTTAGGGTTTAGGGTTTAGGATTTTAAGCTTTATGGTTTAGGGTTTGGGGCTTTAGGGTTAGGATTTAAGGGTTAGGTGTTAGGGTTTAGGAAGGGTTTCAGGGCTACAGGTTTTTGGACTTCGATTTTAAGTGTGGGTTTTTCGGTTTACGGTTGCTAGGCTTAGGGTTGAGGGGCTGTTTAGTGTTTAAGGTTTAAGGGCTTACGGTTTTAAGATTTAAAGTTTAAGGTTTGACAGTTTTGAGGTTTAGTAGTTTATGTATTAGGGGTGGGGTAAGGGGTTCAATGTGGGTTTAGGATTTTAGTGTTTTAAATTTTATGGTTTTTAATTATTTTAGGGTTTTACAGTTTAGGGGGTTATGAGTTTATTTTTTTATGTTTAGGGTTTAACATATAGGGTTAGGGTTTAAGGTTTAGGGTTATTTAGGGTTTAGGTTTTTGGGTTTAGGGTTAGTTGTTTGGTGTTTAGGTTTGTTTGCATTTTATATTTGGCATATGAGTTTAGGGTTTTGGATTTAGCATTTGGGGTTTTTGGTTTAGCGGTTAGGGGGGTGGATTACGGTTTTGAGAGTTTAGGCTTTAGGGGTTTTTGGTTTAGTGGGTCTAGTTTCTAAGGATTTTAGGTTTTAGGGTTTAGGGTTTTTCATGTTTTTAGGGTTTATAGTTATTACAATTTAGGATTTTAGGGTTTAGGGTTTTTCGAGTTTTTATGGTTTATAGATATTATGGTTTCATATTTTTAAGGTTTAGGGTTTAGGGTTTAAGGTTTTCAAGATTTATGGTTTAATGTTTTGAGTTTAGGGTTTAATGTTTTTAAGGTTTAAGGTTCTTGGGGCTTTTAGGGTTTTACATATAGGTTTACATTTTTGGGTTTCTTTTATTTAGGGTTTGATGTTATTAGTGATTTTAGGGTTTATGATTTTAAATTTATGGTTTATGGTTTAGAGTTTATAGTATTAAGATTTTTGATTTTTAGGTTTAGGAGTTTTAGGGTTTAAGGTTTAGGATTTAGGGTTTTTCAGATTTAGTCTTTTATGTTTGTGGTTTTTAAGGATTTTAGAGTTTCTAGTTTTAGGGGTAACTCAAGATTTAGGGTTTTAAGGTTTAGGGTTTGGGATTTTTAGTTTGAGGGTTTGGGGTTTAGCAATCGGTGGTTTAGCAGTTTAGGAGTTTAAGGGATCGTAGTGGGGTTAGGGGTTAGGGGAGGGTTTAAGATTTATAATTTTTAAGGGTTTTATGGTTTTATGATTTAGGGGGTTCGGGGTCTGCAGTTTAGTGTTTTTAGGGGTTTTAGGGCTTACGTTTTTTTTTCTATAGGGTTTACAATTTTTACGGGTTTAGGGTTTAAGGTTTAGGGATTTGGGAATAGGTTTAGGTTTTAGGATTTTAGATTTAGGTTTGAGCAAATCGCTCAAAAGTGCAATTTGCAAATGCACTTGGTTTATAATCAAAGCCGTCGGGGTCCGGGGGTCCAGAATGTGAAATACTGATCCGATCGGCATTCCGATCATTCCAACACAACCTGGGAGGTAGACGTGACTTGTCAGAGCTGACGGATTCTAAATCGGACTACCGGTTTGAGCCCGACGCTCAAAAGTGCAATTTGCAAATGCACTTGGTTTATAATCAAAGCCGTCGGGGTCCGGGGGTCGAGAATGTGAAATACTGATCCGATCGGCATTCCGATCATTCCAACACGACCTGGGAGGTAGACGTGACTTGTCAGAGCTGACGGATTCTAAATCGGACATCCGGTTTGAGCCCGACGCTCAAAAGTGCAATTTGCAAATGCACTTGGTTTATAATCAAAGCCGTCGGGGTCCGGGGGTCCAGAATGTGAAATACTGATCCGATCGGCATTCCGATCATTCCAACACGACCTGGGAGGTAGACGTGACTTGTCAGAGCTGACGGATTCTAAATCGGACTACCGGTTTGAGCAAATCGCTCAAAAGTGCAATTTGCAAATGCACTTGGTTTATAATCAAAGCCGTCGGGGTCCGGGGGTCCAGAATGTGAAATACTGATCCGATCGGCATTCCGATCATTCCAACACAACCTGGGAGGTAGACGTGACTTGTCAGAGCTGACGGATTCTAAATCGGACATCCGGTTTGAGCCCGACGCTCAAAAGTGCAATTTGCAAATGCACTTGGTTTATAATCAAAGCCGTCGGGGTCCGGGGGTCCAGAATGTGAAATACTGATCCGATCGGCATTCCGATCATTCCAACACGACCTGGGAGGTAGACGTGACTTGTCAGAGCTGACGGATTCTAAATCGGACTACCGATTTGAGCAAAACGTTTAAAATTATCATTCGTCAATTTCACTTCAATGAAAAACATCTTGCTTTTAATTTTCAAGAATAATTGATTTCTTTATTAAAGAATTGATTTTAATTTTTTTAAATGATATACAGGATCATCCGTCGCGAGATGTTGGACGAGACGACGACCAGGATGACACATATGCGGAGGATTTGTGATTTCATTTTAGTTATTTGTATGTTGCCATTTTATTATGGATGTATGATTAATTTGTGTGTTTGTATGTGATGAATTTGAAATTTGTGGAGATTATGAGTTGTGTAGTTGATTTATATGTTTTTATGAAATTGTTATGTAACAGGTTATTTATTTTATTAAATTGTTATTTATCAGGTGATTTATAGTAGCTTTATATTAATTTTTGAAAAAAAAAATTTTTAATTAGCGACCGCATGGAGACCGAATAGCGACCGAAGTTATTACTTATTTTATGAAAATATTAACTTTGGCGACCGCATAGCGACCGAATAGAGACCATATAGTCGTTTATATAATTTTTTTTTAAAAAAATACTACAAAATTGGCGACGGAATGGAGACCGAATGGAGACCGAATAGAGACCGAATGACTCTGGGACCGTTCTTGCGACCGAGTTATATCGGTCTCTATGTACGACTGATTCGGCGACCGAAGTTATTCGGTCGCCATTAGCGACCGTATCCGCGACCGACTTATGTCGGTCGCAATTTAGCGACTAGTATATAGCGACCGAAATATTTGGTCGCTAAGTGGTGTCTATTCGGTCGCTATTGGATTTTGCGACCGAAGAACGACTGAATAGAGACCGAATATGTCGGTCGCTATTTGCGAACTTTCTTGTGGTACGTAGCAGATAATATTTGGTCGTTATTTTTACCCTATTAGTGACTATCATATTGGTCGCTATTGTGAGAATATCAACGACCACTTTGTGAGAATACCAACAGTTGACAATCTGAAATCAAGGAGGTTTCTCCTAGCCAGCAAGCAGATGTGTTTTATGCATACTTAGTTTGCTTGCTCATATTCACATTGGATATGGCAGCAGATCCTCCTTAGGTGTTGACAATCTGAAATCAAGGAGGTTTCTCCTAGCCAGCAAGCAGATGTGTTTTATGCATATTTAGTTTGCTTGCTCATATTCACACTGGATATGGCAGCAGATCCTCCTTAGGTTCGATGTGCATGGACAACCTAAGAGTTGTATCCACCATGAGATGGAATCATTGGTTATGAACTTTCCTGGGGAAGCGACCAACCACTATGTTTGCTAAATTGTTATTTCACATCACAGTGTAGAGAATACAGATCTTTGATGACACTCGAACCTCAAAAGTGCATCTGCTTCTACAAATACTAGAAGATAGACGATCATGCATTGAAAATCATAATCTTTGGTGCATCACTAGATGGGAAAAATAGATATTTAGCAGATTCAATGCAAAAATGCATCAAAATCCCTCATGTAAGGCATGTTCAGAGTCCACAGGCTATGTGGTCATGAACATTCTTAACTTTTCCCTCCAGTTTACTTCTCTACAACTTGTGTAGATAGTAGCTTTCTATACAGTTTTATACATTAACACAATTGCTCACTTACCTAAAAAAACTCAAATGCTACAATATATCAATGTTACCTAGCAGTTTTGGGATTCAACTAATTACATTTTGAATTCTATTTCCTACAGATTGTTCAGCTTTCTCATATCTTTAAATAACTCAATGCGGAGGTTGTGGTAGGACAAGTACAAACACTTTCAACTTCTTCGATGCCCATATGCACCTTGGTGTCGCGTCTTCAACGTCATTATCTCTCAAGGAAAGAACCTTGAGATACATATTTTGAAAACTATTTGGAATCAGACAATTGAGATTAAGTGTTGAAACCAAAATCGACTTTATTGGGGCAAGTGATATTGAATAACAAAAGAGGCCATGTAGAATTGAGATAGTTCCGATAGAGGGCAAGGGTAGAAAGTGAACTGAGTTGACATGTGGTACAGTGGTGGGAAGGTTGAGGAGTTGACATGTGGGAATTCTAGATGCACACAATTGGAAAATAAATGGAAGCATCACTTTCTTATTCAAACTTTAACAGCATGGCTTAGTAAGCATTTGCAGCACATTAATTTGAAGATGGAAATGCGACACCATTATACAATTTGACAAATATTGTTTGACAAATATTGTAATACTAAAACATAAAACAAGTTATTTCTACTTTCATCTCAACGATTTATTACAATAGAGTGCCTCTAACAACATGAGGAGGCCTCAATAATCAACCAACTCATAGGCTACCAATGCATCCATGATGATATCTTAAGCTTGAATCTTGCAAAATGGATGACAACCCTGACATATAACTCATGAGTCACATAATCTATGAAACAAAAATACACCAACTCTCTTCTTCTCCATTGCTAAGAACATGCCAAGGAATCCCCAAAAGCCAACATCAAATCCTGTTCCCATGCCAATATAAAGCCATATCTTGTATGGCTCATGCTTATCCTCATGTTCTTCACTTGGTTGCAATATTGGATCTTTAGAAATAACATCATCGGGACAAGACCTTAACAATGGGGAGCCACATAGACTAGGGTTTCCAATGTAAGAAGATTGGTCAGAAGTTTGAAGTTGGCTTCCAAATGGGATTCTTCCGTATAGATTATTGTATGAGACGTTGAAATGGCTTAAGAAGTGAATGGTGAATATGCTTCAAGGAATACTACCAGAGAGCTGATTTAAGGAACGATCAAGAGATTCTAGTAGTAACATTCTACTAATACTTGTGGGGATTCTTCCTTCTAGATGATTCTTAGACAAGATTAAGAAATGAAATCCCTCGTGACATGTGATTTCTTTTGGAATGTGTCCAGAAAGACTATTGTTAGATAAGTCGATGATGGTAACAAGAGGGAGAATTGTTGTGTATTCAAGCTCATTCCCCTTCGGAACAATTCTAATACTTTCCTCAAAGTTGAATGAGACCATAAGTCTAAAGTCTAAAGAAAGAAGTGGCCCCAAAGTCTTTTCACTCTCTACCATTGCACTAACTGTGAAAAGAAAGAAGTTTCCTGAAAGTTTATTACATGCAAGGTCTAATATCCGAAGTTGCTGAAGCTGCGATAATGACATGGGAATGGTACCATAAAACATATTGGATTGCGGACACAAGATTTTAAGTGATGACAAACTCTCCCCTAACCATGTTGGTATTACACCAAACAAATGATTGTCACCAAGGTCGAGTACTTCTAGTTGTGTAGAATATTTCAAAAATGGTGGAATCACTCCAACAAGGTTATTTTTATCTAAGTGCAATGATGTCAGTTTAGGCAACATCCATGGTGAGCTAGGGATGGGTCCTGATAGGTTATTATTTGAAAGTCTCATAACAACCAAGCTAGAATTCTCCCAGCATCTAGGAATTTCACCAGTTAGGTATTATATGAGAGATCGAGCGCTTTCAAGGTCTTGATTTGACAGACAGATGAGGGAATCCTACCATTGATGTTGTTTCGTGACAGGTCCAAATATTCAAGTTGAAAGTCACCACCGTAGACATGAAATGTTCCTGAAAGGGAAAGTGGTATGGGAACGAGTGAAAGATTTAAGCTATGCGTGTCTGGTAGACTCTGAAAAGGAAAGTGGTATGGGAACGAGTGAAAGAAATTGTCTGGCAGACTCTGAGAGATAACATTACTGGAGAGGTCAAGTCGGGATAATGTTTTCTGAGTTTGAAGCCATCGAGGAAATTCAGGGCCCACGCTGCAACCCCTCATGCTGAAAGAAGAGATTTGAAATGGTGGAATCCAGGCCCGACTAATGTTGAGAGATAAGGCGGGATTGAAGGACATGTCCAACCATGTTAATCTAGATAGATTAGCAAAGTGAGCTTCTGAAAGCACACCCTCAAGCTTATTAGATGACATATCTAGGTACGTAACATTGGACAACTTACCAACACTACTCGGGACGAGGCCACTCAATTTGTTGTCACGTAGGGTGAGTGTTATCAAAGATTTTAGCTGACCAATGGATGCAGGAATTGAACCAACAATTGAACTACCAATAATGACAAAAGATTGTAGGTTCTTGAGTTGCCCCACCTGATTTGACAGATGTCCACCGAATCCATTACCTCTTAGATTCAAATATTCCAAGTCACTACCTCCAGTGCATTGTGATAAGCCTTCTAGAAGCTCGTTAACTTATGCTCCCCGTGCCATGTTTCCAGGTATATATAGCCAAGTCAAGTTGCAAAGATGACGCATGCTCCTCATCAGGCTTCGACTGATGTTGCCTCCAGACAAGTGTAAACGCTTCAAGTTGACCAGGTCTCCCAGGGACTTCGGTATCCCTCCTGTAATATTGCTGCCATATAAACTCAAGGATTCCAAGTGGCTGAGCTTTCCGAGAGATGTCGGGATTCGACCATGGACGCCCCGCAATTCTAGTTCCTGCAGATTGCTGAGGTTTGCCATATGATCAGATAACCCAAGGCGGAGGTTGCGGTAGGGCAAGTGCAGAAGCTTCAACTTGTCCAGCGCCCATAAGCTCCTTGGTATCACGCCTTCAAAACCAATGTACGTCAAAGAAAGCACCTTGAGATGCTTCATGTTCCCAAAACCATCGAGAATAGGACCATGGAGAGCATGGTTGTAACTAAGATCGAGCTGAGTGAGGCCCGTGATGTTGAACAACCAAAGCGGCCATGTAGAATTAAAATAGTTCCCAGAGAGGTCAAGGGTGGAAAGAGAAGTGAAATTGGCATGTGACAGAGTAATGGTGGGATGAAGGTTGGGGACACAGTTTGATTTAGTTTAGTTTGAAGAGAATTTTTTTTAAATTAAATCGAACCAAATTAAGAGGTCAACCTAAACCAAACCAAATCGAATTATTTTGAAATCAAACCAAATCAAATCGAATTAATTCGATTTGATTCGGTTTGAACAATATTCTTGTTCCCTTTTAGAAATTAGATTGGATTCAAAAGAGAGTAAAGAAAAGTAGAGTAAAATAATTTCTATCAAATAAAGTAAATATTAAAAAATAACATCAAAAGTTATAATTTGCAAGAGCAAGCTCCGTGATATTTTCACATAAAAATATTAAAAACTTAAATGGCAGGTGATATGAAGTGTACTTCTTAATATTAGATTCAGAAACCTCATCGGGACGATGGGAGTTGGACTTTTGGAATTACGTACGTTTAATAGTTATATATACACTTATATTAAATTGATAAAAATAATCTTAGAATTGGGTTGAGTTTTTAGAATTATAATTAATGATTATATATACAGTTATATTAATTTGATAAAAATATCATTAAATTCAGGTTATTCGGTTCAATTTGATTTTCTGAAAATTAAAATCAAACCAAACAAAAAATTTTAATACGGTTCGATTTGAACTCAAATCGATTTTTTTTTTAATTTCAACTCAAAGCAAATCAAATCAAATCTATCGATTCGATTTGATTTTCAAGTTAAAACCGAATAATATTCACCCCTACTGACAGTTTGAAAGGCCTATGGTGGACAGAGAAGGGACGAGCATATTGATCACTTGGAGCCAATCAATGGCGGCAGAGAGATCAACCCCACTCATGTCCAGGCACTGCAAGTGGGTGGTAAGGTGGGAGAGCCAACCGAGGTTTTCAACTTTTAGATTGTGGAAATGGGCAAGATCAAGTGTATGTAGGTTCTGCATGAAGGACTGTGCCCGGGCAAAGTGAGGGACGATTGGATTTGGGACTCCGGGAGAGTGGGATAGCTTTCTTGCTATGTTCTTTCGATGGATATAACTCATCTATTTATAGGGGTGAATCTCCCGCAACCCCTCCGTCCCTCTCGCACCCCATTTCTCTCTTCCGTGATTCTCGTCAGACTTCGGCGCCGAATGGACTTTTTAGTCCACATTCGGTGCCGCCATTATTGACGTTGGCCGCCATCTACCAACAGTGTGGTGGGTCGACGGCACTGGGGCCGGAGACGGAACGCGGTGATGCGGTTGCAACGCTGGTGAGGGTGCCATTGCCTGCCTGGCCGGTGCAGGAGATGATGAGCGGTGGGTTGACGGCAGTGGCGTCGGAGACGGAACGCCGTGGTGCGGTAGTTGCGGCGCAGACGACGGGGCGGTCAACGTCCTCCCCGGTCCAGGAGATGGCGTGTGGTGGGTCGACGCCACTGGGGCCGGAGACGGAACGCGGTGATGGGGTTGCAACGCCGGTGAGGGTGCCATTTCCTGCTTGGCCGGTGCAGGAGATGATGAGCTATGGGTTGACGGCAGTGGCGCCGGAGACGGAACGCCGTGGTGCGGTAGTTGCGGCACCGACGAGTGCAGACCCCCAAGTTGAGGAGGAACAGACCCAGCAAATCCTGCTGTCGAGAGGTTGAGATACTCCAGATGCACCAGGGAACCAATGAAGCGGGGGATCTGAGCTTCACCAAAGTCATTGTAGCTCAGATCCAAATGTTTGAGAGTTGTCAGGTTGAGCAAGGAAGGGTTTACCTTACTCTTGTCCTTCGAGAGCCAATAATAATCTGCAGAATATGGGCGCCACAGGTCAAGCTTCACCACATGGCCACTCTGGTCGTCGCACCCCACACCTTCCCAGTGGCAGCAGTCGTCCTCCCTCTCCGAAGAGTAGAGCCACTTGTCGATGCCTCCGATGTCAGCTCTGAGCGCCATCCTCTCCCCTTCTTTGCATTTGTTTCCCCCCACGTCCACCTGCGCATCACCATCTAATTCTCTACCGAGGCAGGGAGCAACAACCCAGCAGCAGCAGCAGAAGAAGAGAAAGCGCAGTAGTAGAATAATAATAATATTATTATTCCACACTCGCCGCCCCTGGGTCGTTGAAGCCACACGCCGGGTACCACCCCGCCCAGTAGTAGTACTAATTCCCAACATGATGATGATTCGGCTCTCCGATGATCTCCCCATTCCCAAACACACACCACGTACTACCTGAAAAATCAATGGGTGATATCAGGTGTTGGGCTGTGTATATATGTTCTCCCCCAGTTAGTTGGCGATGATTAATTTATAGTGTGCCGTCTGAACGCCATGCTCGATCTGGTGTAGGACATTATCGAATCAGGACGTTCTTCTTCTTCTTCTTCTTCACTCGAGTCGATTGATGGGCACGCCAAGTAAACAGATATATAGCACAGGTCAAGTCTACACTCATGGATCGACGACTCTCCACCCCATTTCCATCCCAAATCAAGATCAAGATAAAAGTGATGTCTAGCCGTGGAAGACCCGATGAGGAGATACTACTGATCAACAGACAATCATGGTACACCGTCTTCCAAGTCTGAGTAATCGTTGGAGCATCACATTAATTATTAATTTGCAGATCACTAACATGTTTGCCATCCTTCTTCAAGTTAATGTGTACGTCCAAATTAAGACCACCCCAAGTAGGTAGTAGACAGCGTGTGGATCATAATATCACATATATATATTGTGGAACACTATACTGTGCACAGGTCTCAAGTTCTACGCACGCGTTTGGACTGGCCACACACAACCAATATATGTCCAAGTGTGACAGTGATGCATGCCTGGCCGTGGAAGACCCGCGGGTAGAAGTCTTTTTAATATAATTTAAAATTTACCATATGATCACGAAGCTTCTCCAAAGCGCCTCATGTTGTAATCTGATCAACACTCCAAAGTATGATAATAATCAAGGTGAGGACATATCTGGGGATGGGATAGCACAGCCACAGTGAGAATAGGTACTTATATAGTTCATCCTACATAAGAAAAAAAATGGATTTTATTTGGTTTGCTTGGTCTTCTAGAAGAATAAGCTCGGACGATTTTGGATTTAATACTTATTTGAGCTTGAATCCGGTTAACGATAGTCTAGCCCATTCTTACCCCTATGCAATGCATCGTAAATTCCCATAAAAAACTTGGTCTTTTGAATTTTGAATTCCTTTCAATCGAACACATCTTTTCTCATGGGGTGTACAATGATTGTCTCTAGATCAGTATCTCCTCATCAGGTACTCCCCGGCTAGACATCGATCGCTTTCGTCCTGATCTTGATATGGGATGGAGAGATGGGGGTGGCAAGTGGTCGATCCATGAGTGTAGACCTTGACCTGTGATGGCCCGTTTTACTTAGCGTGTCCCATGCATGAAAGAAGAAGAAGAGTTGGCGTCTAATAAGAGTTAAACATTATTATAAAATAAAAAATACCTTAAACAATATACTCAAATTACAAGTCTCCTCGTCAACTTGAAGGTAGCAGACCTTAACGTACATAAAAACCCAAGCCAAACTTTAAATCAAATTACAAGTCACCTCGTCGGGACTTCCACGGCAAGACCCCACTTTATATATGTATATCTCCCGACATAGGATGGCCCGTTCGGTTGTGACTCGTCCAAACGCGTCAGACTTGACTCGGAGGGTTGTGAAAATTTCAGTAGTTACTGCAGAGACTATACGTAGGATTAACTGAAGGTTAAGGCTGAATCTAGATAAAATCTCTGTATTCTAACCGAATCTGGATAAAATCTCTGCATTCCTTTGTGTGATTACCGTAACTTTCATACTTTCATTCATACTGCATTTTAAACGCTGTCTTATCATGATTTAATTTCTATTTACCTATTCACAACATATTAAACGTAAGGATACTAATTAATAACGATCATATGATCAATTACTTGCAAGGGGCCACAATTTCTTCATTGCATGCATTGATGAGGATAAAGAAATGCATATGCCGTGTCCCTATGTACGGTGCTTCAGCTCCATCAATGGGACCACCATTTAATTATCTGCTCTGGGCATTCTTATTAGGTCACATGTGGTCCGAAAGGAAAAGCCAGCAGTGGGAAATGATTCACGTTAACATCGACGTCCTTAATTTGTTTCCCAACCTTTGCGAGTAGAGAGTTTGGATCGATCGGGTTCTTGGCCTCTCTAGCAATCAGGAACCAACGGTGGGTGAGGTACATAAAAACCCCATGCCGAACTTTTAAATCAAATAATCACAAGTCTCCCCGTCGGGTCTTCCACGGCAAGACCCCGCTCAGACTTGACCTGTCCGCACCGCATGAAGAAATTGACTTGTCTGCTATGGTTTATTGGTTCCACATTCATTGTGACAAGATCTACGTTGTTTTCATTGATGCTGTCCGGCATTTACTTGGGGTCGTTGGAATTTTGATCAAGGATGGATGGTGACACCTTTCTTTTTTTTCTTTTTCTTTTTTTTTTTTGGGGGGCGGGGGGAGCAAGCCTCATATTTCAATGTGGTCCACTGTTTACATGTAGGTCGTCGGAATTGTATGAAGGACGGAAGGTAACACGCTAGTTTGCCAATACGCGAGCCTTCAACTCCATCTTGACTAAGGACAATATTGATGCATAATGATTCGCTAGAATATCCCTTAATATCTACGTAGGCCTGAAATCTAACCTATAATAAAAGATTATAACAATTCGGGTTATACAGGGGAATTACTTACAGATAAAGATACGAGAGTTATATGTTTACAAAAAAAAAACCAAACATGTAAGGTAGGTAACTAACCGGATTTTGAAAAATGGTGACACAGATAAATTTATTTCAGTATAAATATCCCCATGTACGTACTCTGTCTTCAACCCAACCCAAAACACAAACACTGCAGGACAAACCCAAGAGCAGCTGGAGGATCACCATGTGGGGAGTTAGTGGTGGGGGTACTGGACGGGGTGGTACTCCAACGGCCCAGGGGCGGCGGGTGTGGAAAAGTGATCATATTTTACTACCACTTCCTCTCTTCTTCTTCTTCTTCCACTGCTGCTGGGTTGTTGGTCTCTGCCTCGGCAGAGAATTAGATGATGGTGCCCAGGTGGGTGTGGGGGGAAACAAGTGCATAGAGGGGGAGAGGATGGCGCTCCTGGCCGTGAGAGCTGACATCGGAGGCATCGACAAGTGGCTCTCCTCTTGGGAGAGGGATGGCGACTGTTGCCACTGGGAAGGAGTGGGGTGCGACGACCAGAGTGGCCATGTGGTGAAGCTCGACCTGCGGTACCCACACTGTGGGCTCTCGGAGGGCAAGAGTAAGGTAAACCCTTCCTTGCTCAACCTGACGAGGCTCAAGTATTTGGATCTGAGCTGCAATGATTTTGATCATAGAGGAGCTCAGATCCCCAGCTTCATCGGTTCCCTGGTGCATCTGGAGTATCTCAACCTCTCCACAGCAGGATTTGATGGGACTATCCCTCCTCAACTTGGGGGTCTGCAGAGCCTCCATACACTTGATCTTTCCTATTTTGCCACATTAAAATTTGAAAACCTCCGTTGGCTCGTCGGCCAAAACCGTTTCTCCCTTTTAAAAGTTGAAAACCTCGGTTGGTTATCCCACCTTACCCACTTGCAGTACCTGGACATGAGTTGGGTTGATCTCTCTGCCGCCACTGATTGGTTCCAAGTGATCAATATGTTCCTCCCTTCTCTGTCCACCTTACGCCTTTCAGGCTGTGAGCTCCGTAATCTTCGTCCCGCCAGTACTCTGCCACATGCCAAATTCACTTCTCTTTCCACCCTTGACCTCTCTGGGAACGATTTTAATTCTACATGGCCACTTTGGTTGTTCAACGCCACGAGCCTCTCTCAGCTCGATCTTAGTTACAACCTTGCTCTCCATGGTCCGATTCCCGACGGTTTTGGGAACATGAAGCATCTCGAGGTCCTTTCTTTCGAGTACACTGGTTTTGAAGGCGTGATACCAAGGAGCTTATGGGCGCTGGACAAGTTGAAGCTTCTGCACCTGTCATGCCGCAGCCTCCGCCTTGGGTTATCTGATCATATGGCAAACCTCAGCAATCTGCGGGAACTAGAATTGCGGGACGTCGATGGTCGAATCCCGACATCCCTCGGAAACCTCAGCCACTTGGAATCCTTGAGTTTATATGGCGGCAATATTACAGGAGGGATACCAGAGTCCCTGGGAAACATGGGTCACCTTTGCAAGTTGACTCGGCTACTTATTTATGGAAACATGGCACGTGGAGTAGAAGTGAACGAGCTTCTAGAACGCTTATCTCAATGCACTGGAGGTAGTGGCTTGGAAACATTGGATCTAAGAGGTAATGGATTCGGTGGGCATCTGCCTGATCAGGTGGGGCAACTCAAGAACCTACAATCTCTTGTCCTTAGTCGCACTTCAATTGTTGGCACAATCCCTGCATCCATTGGTCAGCTAAAATCCTTGACAACACTCACCCTAAGTGGCAACAAATTGAGTGGCCTTGTCCCAAGTAGTGTTGGTCAGTTGTCCAATGTTACGCACCTGGACATGTCATCTAATAGGTTTGAGGGTGTGCTTTCAGAAGCTCACTTTGCTAATCTATCTAGATTAGAGCGTTTGGATATGTCCTCCAATCCCGCCTTGTCCCTCAACATTAGTTGGGCCTGGATTCCACCATTTCAAATCTCTTCTTTCAGCATGAGGGGTTGCAGTGTGGGCCCTAAATTTCCTCAATGGCTTCAAACCCAGATAAAATTATTCAAGCTTGACCTCTCCAGCAATGTTATCTCTCAGAGTCTGCCGGACAATTTCTTTCACTCGTTCCCATACATGGATATCTTAAATCTTTCACACAATCAGATTAGTGGGGCCCTACCACTTTCCTTTTCATTGGCTCCCTTTCTCGTTCTTGACCTAAGTTTTAACCATTTTGAGACATCGGAAGTACTTCAATTGCATTCTGGATCATCATTGATGCTTTTAGATCTATCTCATAACAACATTTCAGGAACGCTCCATGTCCACGCTGGTGACTTTCAGCTTGACATTTTGGACTTGTCACAAAACAATATCAATGGTAGGATTCCCCTGTCTATCTGTCAAGTCAAGAGCTTGTCAGTGCTTGATCTCTCATTTAATTACTTAACTGGTGAAATTCCTGGATGTTGGGAGAATTCTAGCTTGGATGTTTTGAAACTTTCACATAATAAGCTATCAGGGCCCAACCCTAGCTCACCAAGGATGCTGCCTGAACTGACATCATTGCACTTGGATCAAAATAACCTTGTTGGAGTGGTTCCACCATTTTTGAAATATTGTACAAAACTAGAAGTACTCGACCTTGGTGAGAATCATTTGTTCGGTGTAATACCCACATGGTTAGGGGAGAGTTTGTCATCACTTAAAATATTACGTCTGCGATCCAATATGTTTTATGGTAGCATTCCCGTATCATTATCGCAGCTTCAGCAACTTAGGATGTTAGACCTTGCATGTAATAAACTTTCGGGAAACTTACTTCTTTCTTTTCACAATTTTAGTGCAATGGTAGAGAGTGAAAAGACTTTGGGGCCCTTCTCATCTATGACCTCCACCGACTTTGAGGAAAGCATTAGAATTGTTCCGAAGGGGAATGAGCTTGAATACACAAAAACTCTCCCTCTTGTTACCATCATCGACTTATCTAACAATAGGCTTTCTGGACACATTCCAGAAGAAATCACATGTCTCGAGGGACTTCGTTTCTTAATCTTGTCTAGGAATCATCTGGAAGGAATAATCCCCACAAGTATTGGTAGAATGGTACTACTAGAATCTCTTGATCTTTCCTTCAATCAGCTCTCTGGTAGTGTTCCTTTAAGCATATTCACCATTCACTTCTTAAGCAGTTTCAACGTCTCATACAATAATCTATATGGAAGAATCCCATTTGGAAGCCTACTTCAACCTTTTGATCAATCTGCTTACATTGGAAACCCTAGTCTATGTGGCTCCCCATTGTTAAGGCCTTGCCCCGATGATGTTATTTCTAAAGGTCCAATGTTGCAACCAAGTGAAGAACATGAGGATAAGCATGAGCCATACAAGATATGGCTTTATATTGGCATGGGAACAGGATTTGCTGTTGGCTTTTGGGGATTCCTTGGCATGCTCTTAGCAATGGAGAAGAAGAGAGTGGTGTATTTTCGCTTCATAGATTGTGTGGCTGATGAGTTATATGTGATGATTGTCATCCATTTTGCAAGATTGAAGCTTAAGATATCATCATGGACGCACAGGTAGTCTATGACTTGGTTGATTATTGTGGCCGCCTCATGTTGTTAGAGGTGCTCTATTCTAATAAATGTCTGAGATGAAAGTAGAAATAACTTGTGTTATGCTTTAGTGTGACAACATTTGTCAAATTGTATAATGGTGTCGCATTTCCATCTTCTAATGTGCTGCAAATGGTTACTAAGCCATGTTGTTGAAGTTTGAATAAGAAAGTGATGCTTCGATTTATTTTCCACTTGTGTGTATCTTGAATTCCCAAATGTCAACTCCTCTAACCTTCCCACCACTCTACCACATGTCAACTCTATGCACTTTCTACCTTTGCCCTCTATTGGAACTATCTCAATTCTACATGGTCTCTTTCGTTGTTCAATTTTCTCTTGCTCCAATAAAGTTGATTTTGGTTTCAACACTTAATCTTAATTGTCCGATTCCAAATAGTTTTGAAAACATGTATCTCAAGGTTCTTTCCTTGAGAGATATTGATGTTGAAGATGCGATACCAAGGTGCATATGGACATTGAAGAAGTTGAAAGTATTCATACTTGTCTTACCGCGACCTCCGCATTGAGTTATTTAAAGATATGATCAGAAACCTAAACAATCTATAGGAAATAGAATTCAAAATGTTATTAGTTGAATCCCAAAATCGCTAGGTGACATTGATAGATTGTAGCATTTAGAGCTTTTATTAGGTAAGTAGGGGTGTGCACAGTCCGGTTTGGTCCGGTTCACGTCTTTTTTTTTTCAAACCAAATCAAAACGGTTTGAGTCTTAAACTGACCCAAATCAAACCATTTTACATGGTGAACTGAACCAAACCAAACCGACCCAAACCGGTTCGGGTCGGTTTGGTTCATCGGCTTGGGCTTAAGAAATTACATGTTTCTAAATGAGCTTGTCTTTGCTTAGCATTATTGATTCTATGCAACTTATCATCTTTCCAATTATTGATATCAGAAGGGTCTGTTGGAAAAAAAATTAGGTCTGGAAAGTGTATTTAATTAGCAATTTAAGGGCTAAAATTTATCAAAAGTCCTAATTTTAGTGAATGTGAATCCCTAGAAAACTAACTACTTGTGATAAAGTTGGCTCCATTCTCTCAGGCTCTTCAAACCCAATCATCCTTCAGCTTTTGGTTTACATTTCTTGTCCCCAATGACCATATCCATAGCATGATTATCTGATTGGCCCCCCGATAGAAATTGCATAATAAACCTTCAATATCATGAATAAGTCCTGCTGGGAGATCAGAGAAAGTCGCAGCAGACCAATACGATGAGTATGAGCTGAGTACCGACTGCATTAGTTCAAGATGACCTACCTTAGAGAGAAACCTACTCTTCCATGAGTCCATCCTTCTTTTAATCTTCTCCGGGATGGGTAAACAATGTCCTTCACTGAGAGAAGTAGAGAGCAGAGGTAGCCCGAGATTTGTATGATTTCATCCTTTGGCTTGTTCACCTCCTCCAATGTAAAGTTTGCTTTTGTCAGAGTTCAAATATCTCAAGTTAGGCATGTTAGAAAACAAAAATTTGCAAAACTACAGTTATGTTTTCCTGTTTAAAGAAGACAATACGGTCATCAGCCAATATTATGTGCAATACTTGCACCCTCCCTATCGATGGAACCTTGATGTTGCATTTCTGACTTCTTCATCAAACAAGTGAAACCCCCTATGTAGGTATTGTAAATATCACCGGACTTTCAAAACTAAGAAAGCTTTTGAAGGAATCTCACCAGATCTGTACTATATTTTCTGTATATTGTATTTCCTTGTTTAGGGACATGATTGTCTCTGATTTATTTTCTATTATTGGGGCTGTACAGCATAATCTATTGCCCTTCTTTCTGTAACTCTGTATACCTATTTTTAGATGCCAAAGACATCTATATATTGGAGCTCTGGGATCCCACGCAGGGAGAGGGACATTACACCTAAGACTCTTATCTTTCTCTCTTGTTTGTCATGGTATCAGAGCCCTAGGGTTCTTGGACCTACTGCTCCCCATCTGGGGTGTTGTCGACCCCACCTAGGGGTTCTGGTGCAGCCGCTCTTCCTCAGGGTCATCTGGAGTCTTTGACCCTGGTTTGGGTTCTTCCTAGAGTTGCTTCAAGGAAGTTCTGGTCACATCTGAACTCTGGTGCAGACATCACCTTGAAGGTATTCTGGTTGGATTTTTCTATCTCTTATTCTCTGTTTGAGAGTTGCCAAGGGCTTTAGGAGTTGCTGCAAATTTCTTATTGAAATTGTGCAGTTCTGAGTAATAAGATTTTATATTTATCTACGGTTTCTATCTGGACTGCATCTTCTTGATTTCGTAGTTGTGATGGAGGCCATTACTAAAACTGCTGTGATTCGTGAAGTGTTCAATGGAAAAAATTATTTTTTGTGGGAGTTCAGCCTAAGGTGCTTTGTTATGGGTCAAGAACTGTTGGGTTTTCTGGATGGTAGTGAAGAAGAACCTGATGAAGGAAAAGAAAATGAGAAGGCACTAAAGGCATGGAAGAAAAATAATGCTAAAGTGATGAGTTGGATTATAAGCACCGTAGAGCCTCATATTGGCATAAATTTGAGGTCACATACCACTGCTGCTAACATGTGGCACTTTCTGAAAAAAACCTATCAGCAAGATAATGCATCTAGGAAATATAATCTTGGTCTTGAAATTGCTGAGTTTACTCAAGGGACTAAGACTGTCCAAGAGTACTATTCTGAATTCATGAATATATGGATTGAATACAATAATATTACTTATGCAAGTGTTCCTGCAGAAGCCTTGAAGGCAGTCCAAGATTTGCAAGAGAAAAATATGCGGGATCAGTTCCTTATGAGGCTACGACCTGAGTTTGAAACTGTCAGGGGTAATCTGATGAATAGAAAGCCAGTTCCTGATCTTGCTGAGTGTTTTCAAGAAATCCTTCGTGAAGAACAACGCATTTTGTCAGTTGAAACTGTAGACAAAGCAAAAGTTGTCAACACCACAGATCTTGCATTTCTGTCCGAGACAATGAGAA
Source organism: Amorphophallus konjac (assembly GCA_022559845.1). NCBI lineage: Eukaryota > Viridiplantae > Streptophyta > Magnoliopsida > Alismatales > Araceae > Amorphophallus > Amorphophallus konjac. The sequence goes on from CM040124.1 coordinate 8,816,952, forward strand.
ACCTAGAATCAGAGATGTGCAACAATTGCAATGCTTTTCATGTCAAAAATATGGTCACCTTGCTCGTGACTGTAAAGAGAAATTTTGTAGATACTGCAAGAAGGGAGGGCATATCTTAACTGAATGCAGAAGACGACCTCAGAACCGTGGAGGAAAGGCTTATCATACCACGGTTGATACTGCTACAGCTTCAGCTCCTTCTGTCACCACTACTGGTAACAACCTGATCACCCCTGAATCAATTCAGGCCATGATACAGTCTGCTCTTTCTGCCATGGGAATTTCGGGTACACAATCTTCTAAGACCTGGTATTTAGATTCTGGGGCCACCAACCATATGACATCTTCTTCAAAAACATTTTCCTCTCTTTCTCCTTACTGTGGACAATCTGGAGTTTGCATTGCTGATGGGAATAACCTTCCTATCAAGGGGATGGGTAACATTCAATCCAAAACCATGCACCTTTCTAATGTTTTCATGTACCCCAGCTCTCTACTAATTTGATTTCTGTTGGACAGCTTGTTGACAACCACTGTAATGTAATCTTCTCACCTTCTGGCTGTACTGTCCAGGACCTGAGATCGGGGAAGATAATCGGGAGAGGGACTAGGCATGGACGTCTCTTTACGGTGGATCACATCCTTCCAGCGCCATCTGCATTTTCCGCCTCTCATGAAGTTGTATCAAATAAATGGTTGCTTTGGCACCGTAGACTAGGACATCCTCATTCAAATAAACTGTTGTTGATGCTAAAGCATGGCTTGCTTACCCATAGTTCAGAAATTCCACGAACCTTTCCTCCTTGTTTCAGTTGTTGCCAAGGAAAGAGCAAGGCTCTTCCTTTTCCTTTGAGTAATCATGAATCTAAGTCATCCTTTGAACTTGTCCATTCTGATGTATGGGGTTTTGCTCCTATTGTCTCATCTTCCGGCTATAAATGCTTTGTGACATTTATCGATGATTTCAGTCGGTTCACTTGGATCTATCTTTTACGAGTAAAATTTGATGTTTTATCTTGTTTCCAAGCCTTCGTCTCCATGGTTAACACCAAATTTGGCACACATATCAAAACCTTGCGTTCCAACTCGGGGGGAGAATATATGTCAAATAAATTTCAATTGTTTCTTCAAGAAAAGGGAATTACATCTCAGCGATCTTGCCCTCATACCCCACAGCAGAATGGAATTGCTGAACGTAAAAATAGACATATCCTTGAGGTCACCCGCACTATTCTTCTTGATGCTGCTGTGCCTCCCACTTTTTGGGATGAGGCTGTACGCACTGCTGTGTTTCTCATCAATCGTCAGATTTCGGCAAAATTGGGAAACATCAGTCCCTATTTTAAACTTTTTGACGAGCAGCCCAATTACAACAAGCTCCATCCCTTTGGCTGTATTTGTTTTGTTCACCTACCCTCTCTTGAACGTCATAAGCTTTCAGCTCAGGCAGTCGGTGTGTATTTTTGGGTTATGCAGTAAACCAAAAAGGGTTTCGCTGCTATGATCCAGAAAAGAAACGCATTCGGGTCTCCCGTAATGTCATTTTCTTTGATCACCACTTCTTCTATTCTCACCATCCTCTCTTGTCTCCTAAAGTCTCATCTGTCCTTATTCCTTTATTTGATACAATTTCAGAGGTGGCATCTTCAGACAAATTCAAGAAAGGTCTGATCTACGAGCGCCGACGTCCACTTACAGAACCAACAGTCCCCACGAATGGGCTCTTACCTGTTTCTACGGTTGTTGGTCCAGCCGAACCTCTCTCCCTTCCTGCTGTCCCTGATTCAGTGTCTGGTCCTACGCCTCTTCCTGTTCGACGATCTTCTCGCATTTCTCGCCCGCCTGCCCGCTATCGCTCTCCTTCACCTTCTGCCCAGACATCATTTCTCTCAACTTTATCTACCATTCCCATTCCCAAATCCTACTCCCAAGCAGTAAAACAAGAGTGTTGGCGGACAGCTATGACAGCGGAGTTGGATGCTTTGGCCAAAACCAATACATGGGACCTTGTGTCTTGTCCTCCCTGTATTAAGCCCATTGGGTGTAAATGGGTTTACACAGTCAAATTGAAGTCTGATGGGTCATTGGAAAGATATAAAGCCAGATTAGTGGCTTTGGGAAATCACCAAGAATATGGCATTGATTATCAAGACACCTTTGCACCTGTCGCTAAAATGACAACTGTGCGACTATTGATTGCTTTGGCTGCATCAAAATCTTGGCCCATTTTTCAGATGGATGTTAGTAATGCTTTTTTGAATGGAGATTTAGTTGAAGAAGTGTTTATGAAACCACCACAGGGACTTCATTTGTCTTCACCCAATCTAGTTTGTCGACTAAGGAAATCCCTTTATGGTCTCAAACAAGCTCCCCGGACCTGGTTCACAAAACTACGTAGCACAATTCAACAGGCTGGTTTTCAGCAGAGCCAGCATGACCCCTCTCTTTTTTTCCTGCGATCTGCTCGTGGTGTGGCCACACTTGTTGTGTATGTTGATGATATACTATTGACAGGAGATGATGACTTTGGAATCCAGCACATTAAGGATACCTTACAGAGGGCTTTCCAGATGAAAGATCTTGGTTGTCTCAATTATTTTCTCGGTGTTGAGGCACACCACACGGCACATGGCATCCACTTACATCAGCATAAGTACCTAGATGATCTTATTTCTCTCGCTCAGTTACAGCATAAGTCCCCATTGACACCCCTATGGAAGTCAATCTCAAGCTCCATAGTGAGAAGGCAACTTACTTGATGATCCTACGCATTATCGAAAACTTGTTGGGAGTCTCATTTATCTCAGGTTTACTCGGCCTGACATTGCATATGATGTGAACAATGTCAGCCAATTTATGACCAAACCTCGACATACTCATCTTGCAACAGTGCATCGTATTATACGATATCTCAAAGGCACTCCTACTCGAGGTTTGTTTTACCCCATAGGATCTTCTATTTCTTTATCTGCATATGCTGATGCTGATTGGGCTGCTTGTCCTAATACACGACGCTATGTTACTGGCTGGTGTATTTTCTTGGGCCAAAGTTTGATCTCGTGGAAATGCAAAAAACAAGATAGGGTTTCTCGCTCATCCACTGAGGCCGAATACCGTGCCATGTCTGCTGCTTGTTCTGAAGTTACTTGGTTGCGTGGTTTCCTTTCTGAATTGGGGTTTCCTTGCATGGGTCCTACTCCGATACATGCTGATAATATGAGTGCCATTCGCATTGCTGAGAATCCAGTCTATCACGAGCGCACCAAGCATATTGAAATAGATTGTCACTATATTAGAGATGTGCTTCAACGCAATCTTATTTCTCTTCCACACTTGTCTTCCAAAGATCAGATTGCTGACATCTTCACGAAGGCCTTCAGTTCTGATCGCCATCGGTTTCTAAGTGGCAAATTGATGCTGCAGGACTTCCCGCATCAATTTGAGGGGGAGTATCACCGGAATTCTAAACTAAGAAAGTTTTGAAGGAATCTCACCAGATCTGTACTATATTTTCTGTATATTGTATTTTCTTGTTTAGGGACATGATTGTCTCTGATTTATTTTCTATTATTGGGGCTGTACAGCATAATCTATTGCCCTTCTTTCTGTAACTCTGTATACCTATTTTTAGATGCCAAAGACATCTATATATTGGAGCTCTGGGATCCCACGCAGGGAGAGTGACATTACACCTAAGACTCTTATCTTTCTCTCTTGTTTGTCAGTAAATAGATAAGGCGAGAGGGGATCGCCTTGGCGCACCCCATTAATACTTTTGAAGAACTCCATCAGAGAGCCATTGAGAAGGATGGAGATGGTTGGAGTCTCCGGACAATTAGATATGAGTAACGCTCATTGCACATACAGGTGTGTTGCACATCTCGGGAGTGTAGTATTTTTACTTTTTTATTTTAAATTTTTTTTTGAAATGACTTTCAATATATTCTAATTTGAGGTGTAAGTTACGTCACCATTGAATTATTTAAAAATAAGAAAAAGATACTAGATCAAATAAATAGTGTTAGACTCGTTATTTTAAAGATTGATCTGTTTAAATTTTATTTTTTTTAGATAATCGGATAGTGACGTTACTTGCACTTCAAGTTAGGATCAAGTTAGGATAATTTGACAATCACTTTAAAAATTAAAAAAATAAAGAAATAAAGAGCTTGGACACTCAGGGTGTGCATCAACCCAAACTAATTCGATATCCATTCGATCCATATGGCCGAGAAACCAATTTGCTCCATCATTTGGTGAATAAAACTTTTGTTTATAGACTCGAACGCCTTCTTGAGGTCCAACATTCAAACAGACAATATTGGCTTCTGCTTAACCGTGAAGATTCCTGACCAGTTCAGTAACATTTAGAGTTGACGATTCTTACCGTTAAATAATTAGATTCCCTGAGAAACCCATGCCACTTGAAATCTATGGTATTGGATGACAACAGTATTACTGGAGGCATCGAGTCATTGGTAAACATGGTCAACTTGAAGCAAATAAAAAATAATATAAGTCAACTCCAAGAAAGGATTTCAAGCTTAGCATAAAGCTAAAAATGTTGTAAAAATTTTGAAAAATGTTAATTTTTCTAATGTTAGACCTCTGCATCTTAATATCATTGATAAGTCTCATATTTTGCGTGATGGCATAATTTAGGTTAAAATGATAGCAAACAAATATAATTAAATTATGATTCAGTTGATTAAGAAAATACTCCTAACAATTCATTAGGCAATATACTCAGTTGAATCACAGTAGGCAAAATATTCAACAAATCACTCAGTTAAATCATTTCTTACAAGTTCAGCCTAGGTTCTTTACTTATACAACTAGTTGATAAGCTCAACCTAAATGAATTAACAAAAAGCTCCTTCACCTATAAACAGTTACAATGGTCCTATAGTCAAACCCCTTTAGCTGACCCATCGAGTTGGTAGATTTCAACTGAGTCTTACTCAACAAGTTTTGTCTATGCCTATTGTAGGTGCCGGAATTGGGTCCGGAATGGGTGAGTGAGCACTGATTGGCGGAAGTGGCTGCAAGACCAGTCAACAGATGCAGAGCTCTATCGAACCAAATTCTAACACTAAAGTACAAACTAAAAGAGTGATCACAAGGGAAGTTTACCTAGTTTGCGTAGGGAAGATGATCGCGCGACGACCTCTAAGGAAGGAACTTGTGGTGTTCTGCATTCTTCAATCCTGGCCGGCCAGGATTGAAGATCCTTGTGGTTTGTTGCACCAAAATCTTGAAAATTGAATGGCAAAATAGGCGAAATGCTGATTAAGACGGGTGAAGTGTAGTAAGTGCTCGAAAAATGGGAATACGATAAGACTTACTGACGGTATTTATGAAGAGGGGGTGTTGGATAGGGAGGATAGTCTAGACTTTAGACTACCCATCTCTCCTTTTATTTTTAGATCGTATGGTAACCCGGGTTTCTCGGATCGTCGTGCCGGATCTATTTCTTTGAATATTTTAAATTCTAAAAGTATTAGTTTCATATTTTTTTCATAGAATTGGAAGGCTATTTTGAAAAATTTTGTAGTTAATTGGCTATTTTAGTAAGAGTTTGGATGTAAAAGTATTTTTACTTCTTCCGATGATTTTTGGCAAACCCCAGAACCTCTCACCTTAACCCCCCCCCCCCCACCCTCTCTCCCTCATTTCTCTCTTCCATCCTCTCCCAGCTCTCTCTACTCTACTGCTCTCCTCACCTGCTGCAGACGGTGGAGTGCAGGGCGGCGTGTTTGGACGATGGCAGTGGATGGAGGTGGACTTGATTCAGAAAAATAGAGAAATCTTTAAAATTCTTTATTGTTTCTTTTCCAGTAAAGTGAGTTACGTGCCCAATTTATTCAGAAAACCTGGAATCTATTATAACCAATGTTTTCTTTCCCACACCTTTGCACTTCAAACGTTTCTTTTACAAATAAATCAGGATTTAATTACTTAAGGATTCTTTTAAACCTCCATGAACTCGTAAGGTCACAATTTAATCGTATATATACTTTTCAAAGAAATCACACTTACCAAGAGAAACAACTTCCTTTTATATTATACATTTTAAAGTCTATGTAACTAATTAATTTCTATGTACTAAGAAATTTGGAAAAAATAATCAAGGTGTGGACATATTTGGGGACGGGATATCACAGCCACAGTGAGAATAGGTATTTATAGTTCATCCTAGATAAGAAAAAAATGGATTTTATGTTTCATTTTGTGCTAGTTTGGGTACTCAAGGCACCAAGGTTATGAATCAGGTGATCATTTGGTAATATATTTAGGATACGAAACATTTAGGGTTAAGATCTATTTAAGAGATTCTTGTTAATTATATCTCCAAACACTTCAATAATTGACTAATTGCAATTAAAATATGAAAAACATATTTTACAATGTTTCTTCTTATTTTAAGATCTTTTATTGTTATAAATATTTTCAAGACATCCATTAATTTAATTGTACCTTTAAACATCTCATTAATTAAACTTAATAGACACTACAAAAATACTAACTTTTACCTACGACAAATGTGGTAGGTAAAAGCCCAAAAAATTGTAGGCAAAATCTCTACCTAAGACACTCCCTGCGGAGCGATGTTGTAAGTAAATCTTTACATACGCGATAAAATTCTGTAGATATAGAGTAATCAATCCCTACGACATCCCCGCGTAAATATAAGATGGTCATTACCTACGGGTTTTATATCACGTAGATAAACTTTTACTTATGTAATTTTTACCTACGACAAATATTGTGTAATTATCTACAACGCATCATCGTGTAAGTGTTTATCTCACATACGTAAAGATTGACCTACATAATTTGTTCCGACGACACTTATCGTAAGTAATTATCTACGATTTTTATCGAGTAAGTAATTACCTACCGTGTGTATATAATCCCTACACAATTTTTACCTACAACAAAAGTAGTACATAATTATCTACCATTTATGTCATGTAAGTATTTTTCAATGATTTTTTATCACATAGGTATAATTTACCTACGCAATCTTCAGCAACGATAATTATAGTAAATAATTGCCTACGACTTTTATAAACTAGGTATTTTCCTACGATTTTTTGAGTTGTTAATAAAATGTAGATAACGTGAGCGAATCGTAGATAAATGTTTCTTTTAATATTAATCCTAGATAATCTATACTAATAGTAGGTAACCCATTTGAATCATAGATAACTTGAACTAATTATGTATGTAATAAATTCATCTATAATACCTATATAAACTGTATGTTACCTGTAACTAAATTCATAGATAAATCATATACTTGTACACATTCATAAAATTTACACACATTCAAAACTTGCACATTCACATCACTCACATATCAATATATCAAGAATATCAATATGTTGTGATGAACAAGTTTAGTATCAAATATCAATATGAGCGCAAAAATCCATCTACACAAAACATACCATCAATACCAGCCTCTGAGGAGCTCTCTACCAATGCAAACACCCAAACATGGAACTGTTGCCCCTTCTCATTACATAATAGCTTGGACCATTCCAAATACCAGTCACGGGTCAAGGTCATATAACAAATATTGTCCTTTTTTCTGATCTATTTCATGTCTCAAGTAATGAGATTTCAAAATTTTCATGAATGAACCAACAACTAATGGGAATCACCCACTAAGGAATCAAGGGATTAGGAACAGCTTAAAAGGAGCATATTCGACAAATGATAGATTTGGCTCTCAGAGTCGCTTGATAACTAATGATTGGCGACAGTACAGGCATTGAAGAAACAAAAAACAATCAATTTCCCTAGCTTACGCTTGAGGTGTGAAGTTTCATCTGGCTTCCATGCCCTGAAACAGCCATTCCAACTGCAGTAGTCCAGGGAATACGATATAAGTATAACATCCAAATATCCAATGTCATCTATATTTGTGAAAAGAACTGACATCTGTGAATGCCGTATGACCTTTGAGTGACACAACCATAGGATAGTCAACTTGCTGCATGGGGCAAATCCCAATTTTCTCATTACACTTCAAACAATTTCTTAAATGCTCAGAAGTGGCCATATGCTTATAATGCACCAAACCTCCATGATTGCAACAAAATATGCGTACCAATACTGGCCAAAACTTCCCCCGAAAAAAGTGTGACGTTCTATCACCTTGAGATTAGGTGGATATAGAAGATTAATATGAAGGTCGTACTAACTTCTAAGCATTTGATGGATTGCAGTTTTAACTAGACGCCAACTGTATTAGGCACTGGCAGAGGGAGAGGACGGTGGCTGGAGCTTCATTGGGAAGGGTAGAATATACAAGGTAGCTGGTAAGGGAGGAGCCAACGGTGATCCTTGGGAATCCAAAGAGAGGAGATCGAAGCCTCTGCCTGTTCAACCAGAGCCTTATATTAGACGTTTGGAGAAGGGCCACTGGGCCAGAGTGTGGAATAAGAGAACCCTAAATAATGTCTTATTTTATTCTTGGGAGCAATGCTCCTTATATATAGAGAGTACAAGGTTAACTTATGACTAACATACTCTAACACTCCCCCTCAAGCTGGAGCATATATGTCTAGGAGATCCAGCTTGTTACATAAAGTAGTAAACCTTGGGGAACCTAGAGACTTAGTGAACAAATCAGCCAGTTGATCCGCTGATGAGGTAAAAGGTGTGGCTATCTTCTTGGACATCACAGCTTCTCGAACAAAATGACAGCCCACCTCAATATGTTTGGTTCGTTCATGGAAGACGGGATTACTAGCAATATAGATTGCAGCTTGATTGTCACAATGCATCATCATAGTTTCATTTGAGGGGAAACCAAGATCTCGAAGAAGAGATTGGAGCCACAACATTTCACAAGCAGTGTGTGCCATGGCTCGATACTCAGCTTCAGCACTTGAACGGGCTACCACACTTTGCTTTTTACTTCGCCATGAGACAAGGTTGTCACCAACATAAGAGCAATATCCCGTTGTAGATCTCCTGTCAGAAATGGATCCAGCATAGTCTGCATCAGAAAACGCCGCCACACGCACATGACCATGACGTCTGTATAATAAACCCTTTCCAGGTGCCCCTTTTTCATACTTTAGAATCCTCAAAATGGCCTCCCAGTGGCACTGTTTTGGGTTTTGCATGAATTGACTCACCAGATTAACTGCAAAGGTGATGTCTAGTCTAGTATTAGTCAAATATATGAGTATGCCAACTAGTCGCCGATAGCGACCAACATCAGGAAAGTCCTCTCCGGTCGGATCCCAAAAAGCAGGCCGAGTGATCATAGGTGTGTCAACTGGCTTGCAATCAATCAGACCCATTTCTTGGAGCAAATCTAGTGCATATTTCCTTTGAGAAAGAGAGATTCCATCTTTGCTATATGCAACTGCAATACCAAGAAAGTATCGTGGTCGTCCCAAATCTTTTGTGACAACTTGTTTCTGTAGGTGCTCTTTGACAGTTGTAATGCCTTTTTCATCACTACTTGTAAGAATCATATCATCGACATAGACAGCAAGGATCACAATACCTGCAGAGCTTTTCTTGATGAATACAGAATGGTCAGCCTGACTGCGTACAAGACCAATCTCTGATGATATCTGACTAAATTTGTCAAACCAAGCTCGAGGACTTTGTTTTAGGCCGTAAAGTGCTTTTCGGAGTTTGCAAACTTTCATCTCCCCCTGAGCAACATACCCTGGAGGTTGCTCCATGTAAACTTCCTCATGAAGGTCACCATAGAGGAAAGCAGTTTTGACATCCATCTGGATCATTCGCCAACCAAGATTGGCGACCAGAGAGAAAAGAACGCGCACAGAACTAATGCGTGCCACTGGAGAGAGAGTCTCAAGGTAATCAATGCCATATATCTGGGTGAAACCTTTTGCCACAAGACGAGCCTTGTACCGATCAACAGTTCCATCTGGAAGATACTTCAGAGTAAAAACCCATTTGCATGCTACAGGGACCATACCAAGAGGACGATCAACAAGTTCCCAAGTGCCACGAGACAATAAGGCAGACATCTCTTCATCCATAGAAGCTTTCCACTTGGGGTGTGCAAGTGCGTCCTGATAGGAGGAAGGAATGCCATTCGAGGAAAGAGAGAATGCAAAATCCCAAAAAGACGGGCTGAGATGCGTATAAGATACAAATTGAGCAATTGAATGAGAGCTGGGACGACGAGCCTCTTTAGAAAGGGACGGCCAATGAAAATTAGGATCAAACATAGAAGGTGACGAGGCAGTACGTTTACCTTTCCTGAGAGCAATGGGAAGATCCAAAGGCGTATCCTGAGGAGGAGGAGAAGGAGCCGAATCTTCGATCGAGGGCGCCGGTGGTGGCAGGGAAGTCGGTGCCCCTTGGATTTTCCGCCGTTAGTACACTTGCAATGGTTTTGGAGTAGGGTCCATCGTAACAGGTATAAATTCGCCACTCTGTCTTGATTCATCCGGTGGAGGAGGCAAAGGAGGAAGTGGCAATAAAGGAGGTGCTGAGGATGCGGGAGACGACGAAAAATAAGATGTGGTTTCAAAAAAGGTAACATCAGCAGTGACAAAACAGCACCGTGATACTGGGTCAAAACAACGATAGCCTTTTTGAGTACGCGAATACCCGAGAAAGACGCAGCGAATGGCTCGAGGAGATAGCTTATCGTGACCGGGTCCCAGCGCATGCACAAAACAGAGACACCCAAAAATCCGAGGAGGTAGAGGAAAGGGTTCAGTGGAGGGATACAGACACGAAAACGGACTACCTCCAGAGAGTAGAGAGGAGGGAACCCGATTAATGAGATAGCATGCAGTAAGAACAGCGTCGCCCCAAAAATGTTTTGGAACATTCATGTGAAACATGAGTGTCCGAGCAACATCAAGGAGATGACGATTTTTACGTTCAGCCACGCCATTCTGTTGAGAGGTGTAGGCACAAGAAGTTTGGTGGAGAATACCATGAGCAACACAAAACTCATTAAATGAAGAAGACATGTATTCTTTGGCATTATCAGAGCGAAGAACCTTGATGGAAATGACAAATTGTGTTTTTATTTCATGATAAAATTGTTCAAAGACATGCAAGACCTGTGACCGACTCTTCATAAGATAAACCCAGGTCATCCGAGAGTGGTCATCAATGAAAGTAACAAAATATTGAAAACCTAGAGACGTAGCAACTGGACTAGGACCCCAAATATCACTGTGGACCAAATGAAATGGGGAGATGCTCCGTTTATTTGCACGAGAAGGGAAGGACACTCTATGGTGCTTGCCAAGCTCACAAGCATCACACTGAAACTGAGACAGACTAGAAGGAACATGAACAAAAGAACGGAGCTTTGAGGGCGCTGGATGCCCAAGACGACAATGCCATTGGTACGAAGAAGCTACGCCAAGAGCCGAAGGAGTGCCAGACGGCTGATCTGTCAGATAGTAGAGGCCACCAGTCTCACACCCGCCACCAATCGTCGCCTTCGTTCAGAGATCCTGAAAAACACAATATGAGAGAAAGAAGGTGATCGAACAGTTATAATCACGAACAAGACAACTTGTAGAAAGAAGATTTACTGGAAACTGGGGAACATATAGAACATTTGAGAGGGTGATAGATGGAGATATACGAACCGTGCCGATCCCATGAACAGGGGATGGTGAGCCGTCAGCAACAGAAACAGGCGGCAAGGAAGACGAAAGACGTAAGGAGGAAAAAAAGTGATCTATTACCTGACATATGGCTAGAGGCTCCAGAGTCAATGATCCATGATGAACCATGAGAAACAGCAGACGCACTACCTGAAGTGGAGGAAACCGCGTGAAGCAACTGCTGCTGAAGAAGGCGCTCGTAGTCAGTCTTGGATAAAGTGATGGTCGCCTCTGATGAGAGTTCTGGTAGCACCACAGATGGGTTATCAGCAGGAGTGTCTGAAGCGGAAGTGATAGCGGCCGCTTTAGCATTGTCTGGACGGCCAAATTTCGGCCAACAACATTCAGGAGCATGATTCTGGAGACCACAGTGATGACACGGAGGGAAGGAGTTACGGCCACGGCCACGACCACGACCCCGTCCCGCTGTATGCACTGAATGTTCCATCGGACCAACAATAGACGAAGCATCAGCAGTAGTGTTGGAGGAGATGACCCTAAGGACACGCGACATAGCATTTGTCAAAGAAGGAACCATGTCGTCCGAAAGCAGATGAGAGCGAACATGGCTGAGTGAATCATCTAGGCCAGATAGAAATTTAGCGACCAGGAACTCCTCCCGCTGTTTCTTGAGGACAGTAATATCCGCTGTCAGAGGATGGTATACCTGCAACTCATCCCACCTGCCTTTTAGAGCCGCAAAATATTCATGAATAGATTTTCCATCTTGCTTGAGAGAAAAGATTTCTTCATATCATCATCATCATCAGAGCCTTATCCCAATTAATTGGGGTCGGCTACATGAATCCTGTTCCGCCAAAGATTCCTATCAAGTGCAATATTCGTATTTAAACCCAAGAAACTAATGTCTTTCCTAATAACATCGCACCATCTCATTTTAGGCCTTCCCCGAGCTCTTTTACCAGCATCCACTAAGATTTGGTCACATCTTTTAACCGGCGCTGAGTTAGGGCGACGACACACATGCCCAAACCACCTGAGTCTATTTTCTCTCATTTTACTATCAATTGGAGCTATCCCTAAGCCCTTACGGATACGCTCATTCCTAATCTTGTCTTTCTTAGTCTTGCCACACATCCATCTCAACATCCTCATCTCTGCTACACACATTTTGTGGATGTGTTCCTTTCGTACTGCCCAACACTCGGTACCATATAACAAAGCAGGTCTCACAGCCGTTCTATAAAACCTCCCTTTGAGTTTCACAGGCATACGACGATCACAAAGGACACCTGATGCACTTCTCCATCTTAACCAGCCTGCCTTAATCCTATGTGTAACGTCATCATAAATCTCCCCATTCTCTTGTATGATAGACCCTAAGTATCGAAAGCTACTACTCTTCGGAATGTTATGTCCATCAATTAGAATCATGTCTTCCTGAACCACTCTCCCATTACTAAAATTACAGTGCATAAACTCTGACTTACTCCTACTAATTTTAAAACCTTTAGACTCCAAGGCAAGTCTCCAACGCTCTAACTTAGCATTTAGAGCATCAATACTCATCAATTAAAACAATATCATCTGCAAAAAGCATACACCAAGGGATATCATCATGCAATTGTTTAGTTACTTCATCCATAACTAAGGCAAAGAGATACGGACTTAGTGCAGAACCTTGATGCAAACCTATAGAAACGGGAAATTCACCAGTCTCCCCAGCAATAGTTCGAACACTAGTAATAGCGCCGTCGTACATATCTGTAATCAAATCAATATATCCTTGAGAGATTCCTTTCTTTCTTAATGTCCACCAAATTAATTCTCTCGGTACTCGATCGTACGCCTTCTCTAAATCAAGAAAAACTATATACAAATCTTTTCTCATCTCTCTATACTTCTCCATTAGCTGCCGTAGTAAGAAAATAGCTTCTGTAGTAGATCTATTTGGCATAAAACCAAACTGATTTTCCGATACAGTAGTCATACATCGGAGGCGTTTTTCAATTACTCTTTCCCAAAGTTTCATAGTATGACTCATAAGCTTAATTCCACGATAATTGTTACAACTTTGAATATCTCCTTTGTTTTTATAGAAAGGAACTACAACACTTTTTCTCCAAACTTCTGGCATTCTCCGTTCCTTTAAAATTTTATTAAAAAATTTAGTTAGCCACTGAATACCAATATCTCCTAGGCCTTTCCATACTTCAATAGGTAAGCCATCTAGTCCAAGAAATACATCTCTTTCATATAAAGAATAAATACGCGAAACATTCTTATCATCTGAATACATCTCTTTCAGAGCATCCCACATTTCTTTGGCCGTACCAAGAAATACCACATTCGAACTGACTTGAGGCTCCATGCTATTGATGAGAAGTGTCATGACAAAATAATCATCTGACTGTCATGCTGCGAACTTCGTTTCATCATTCTTGTCGACAGGAGGAGAATCTAAGTGAAAGAGCTTTCGTTGTGATCCACACAGAAAACGGAAGGCGCGCGACCAAAGGAGGTAATTGGAACCGTTCAACTTGGCAGTCGTCCCAATAGCAGAATTGGTCGTGCGGATGTCGGAAGACAAGGATGAGGAAGTCATCGCAGCGGCTAGGAACAAGGACGAGTGTCCGATGGAAGATCAACACATAGAGATGATTCTACCAGACATCTGAGAATAAAAGAGCACTTCGATCATGGCAGAGAAGAAAAAAAATACCGACTGTAGTTCCCGCGAACCCACACGCAGGGGAGCCGACCGGCGAATCTCTGTGTGGGGCGAAGTTAGAAGCTCCGCAAGATCGGGCATTCCCGCGAGCCCACGACGCAAGGGAGCCAGCCGGCCGGTGAACCTCTGTGTGGGGCGGAGTTGGAAGCCCCGCAAGATCGGGCAGAGATGTGCCGGAGGGGACGGAGGGGACGCCCGCGCGTGGGGTGCCCTGCTTCCGCCGCAGGCGGAGGCCCGCGGACCCCCCGCGCGTTCGCCGGAGGGGACGCCCGCGTCTGCGCCTCTTCAAGCCGCTGCCGGAGGGGACGCCCGCGTCTGCGCCTTCTCAAGCCGCCGCGGAGGTTTTTCGAAGCCGCAGCTCTGATACCATGGGAATAAGAGAACCCTAAATAATGTCTTATTTTATTCCTGGGAGCAATGCTCCTTATATATAGAGAGTACAAGGTTAACTTATGACTAACATACTCTAACACAGAGAATGTATGAGTGCAGTGAGATGCTTACGCCGTAACATTGTTGGCCATAGAAGGTGCAACTACAAGCAGGCTGTGAAGATAACTTCATTTTGGGCTAGTGGGCATTCTCCTTCCCTTCAACCTCTCGTCTAATGATACTCCAATTGTTGAAATCGCTAACTTCATTTTGGACTTGTACACTTGCCATAATTTGAATGTTTACAAATGGAGGCATCCAAACTTGTGTTCAAACTTAGTGTCCCAGAGTTCTTGGGGCAAAGTTCCCAACATTGCTAGCAGCACCATGGGAGTAAGGTGTCATTCAAGTGCCGCAATTCTCATGCCATCATCACCACATGCTTTGTCTCCTCTAGAAGGGGACCTAAGCTATTGTTGAAAGTGAAGCACTATGGGGCCACCAATCCATCTAGCAAAATGATCGTAGTAGACAACATCCAATAGAAGCAACTCCTCGATATCAAGAACCATCATATCCCCACATGAAATCCCATCCAACCTTAGAAGACATGCCTCGATGAACACCAGAGTAGATTGCATCCCCCCCTTTTGTCAATTGAAAGGCTTTACAAAGTCGTTTATTTTCGGTCAAAACTAGAAAATCAGATGCAAAGGGGTTGAAGATGGTCCAGTTTTTAGTTTTCAGGTTGGAACCAGTGAATAAATGAAAATACAGTTTTATAAGCAAATTATAGAGGCACAATGTTTTCAACTTCACTGATGTTGCCACCACTTGCCCATCTTTTTCTATTCCTTCTTCCTCTCCTCACCTCCTTACTTTGTACTTCTTTTTCTTTATTCTCCTTTTTCCCACCTCTAGGAACTGCCAGAAACAAAGATACTTCAGTGGGATGAGCTAGTTTTCAAACAAGAATAAACCAGCTAGGACTGATCCAGATCTGAAATGTAATTGCCAAGACCTTGATGGATCAAGATCAAGTCCCACAAATGCCAAGTGTTCCAATCATCCATCCTCTCCATGAGCAAGTGGATTGCATAAGACAATGTGCATGAAGTTTCCAGTTCCATCCACCCTATGAAGCATGTGATAGAAGAGGATGAGAACAAGATTTCATAATAGATGCTCCCACACTCCACTGAGCACCGTAGAGGACTAACTCATTTGCATCTTGTATGAAATAAAAAAAACTCAACATCAAATTCAAGATGGGAAAGTGTATGAGATGCACAGCCAAGAAAATATGTACAAGAGGAAAGTAGGTCAGTGAATGAGCTTCATACTCCTTGAGGAACAACCTCTTGAAATTGTTGACAAGAGCCTAAGAATGGATAATGATAATGGTTGCCCTTGCAAGACCTGATCGAATTAGAGCTAACAATGTATAGTTAGATGCACACTTTGCTTACAAGCATAGTCTGTATGTTGGGATTTAACTTAGGAAATCATGCTTCCACTAGTTTGATAATGAATGCAGTAAGTCTGTTGCCAGCTGGAATAACAAAAACATTGTCCAAGTGAGGAGTGGTCAATGATCAATCATACTGGCATAGTATCCAAGCCAAACTAGAGGCATTGAATTCAGATGCACAGCATGATTGAGCCAAAAATTTATAAAATCTTGGTATCCATGTATTTCCTAACATGGGACAACATGCCAAAATGGCACCCTGCCAATCATATAAGCTTTTAATTCAAGATAGGAAGAGAGGGAGGGATTAAGTAATTTCCTCGATGTTCTTTTCGGACAAGAATAGTAAACTTCTACGATATGTTTTATCACTGTATTCTTCTAAGGAACAGACATTTCGGGAAATTAGTTAAGTCAGAAGAAAAATCACCACAGTTGTCTGAGTTTTGGTTGGATATGCAATGTAAATTCACATCCCAATAGAAACCAGGAAAGTGGATTCAAACTGCATCCCACTAGGGAATGAGGTTATTACAATATCAGTCCAATGCATAAGGCTGTAACAGAATGAATGAACAAACGTTAACCCAGAATGCTAGACAATGTCATTTAGCATACAGCTTCTTAATACATACAAAAGATATATTTAGTAAATTGTCCAAGGGTCAGAGAATGACCTGATTTATTGAGTCTATCATCCAAATTGAGAAATTACTATTTGTAAAAAGGCCGTGGAAGTTAAACAGAGCATGATTTAAACAAATGGGGATTCTACCTTAGCTAGCATGCAATGCACCAACCTCCTAATCAAGGATCAGTCAAAAAATTATTTTCTGGTAATCTTCAATGCATGTACATGGCATTGGTGAATGATGGTAATAAGCAAAACAACCACAACAACAAAATTAGCTGCAGGCACAGCCCGCAGTAGCTGCAATGGCAGCACACAATAAGTGTAGCAGCACTGGCAACAGCAATACAAGAATAGCAGCAGTAGCAGCTAACAGAATTAGCAGTGACAGCTAGCAAGAATAGCTACAGTAGTATCCCAATTGCAGCACATAACTAGTGTAGCAGCAACTGACAGAAGCAGCATCAATAGCTAATAAAAATGGCTCCCAACTGGCAGCAGTTAAATATTTATAAGTAATTTCACTTGAAAGTTAAACAAGACAATATTTTCTTAACAAATAAGAAAGACACTTTACATATTCTATGAGCCAAAGAATATGGCTCCCAAGTGCATCTATAATTTTCTTTCTTTCTTGATATTTAATAAAAAGGGGGGCTCCATCTAGCTTTTGAACCAGGCTGTTTCAAACCAGAACTGGCCAAACAAGTGACCTCCATCTAGCTTTTAGGATCAGAACCATTAAAAAATGTCTTAAGGTTTTTTTATATTTTAAAATTTGTTTTTGTAGCAATAAGGATTAATATGCAATTACCTTCGCTCATCTAAAACACTTACATTCTTCTAAAACCATGCTGCCCTCTTCTGCCAATAACGGGCGGGGCGGGGGGTTGACCAAAACAACTCACTGCAGCAGTAGGATGGTGTCTGACCAAAACCACTCACTGCACACAATGCATGCTATATCCCCATTGTTGCCGTCATGCCACCTGTTATCACCAGCTCATGTCCCTCCACCTTGACTTGAAGGTTTGTTTCCCTCACCTCTCTTATTCTTCTTCCTCCTCATCCTCTTCTTTGCCAATGGTCTAGTTTAACAGTGTCACGCCCCGTACTCTATACCGTCGAGGTATTGTCCGCTTTGGCCTACCGGCCTCACGGTTTTATCCCTTTCTGACAGTGATCGGCTCCAGAATGGAGGACTTCCCGAGAGGTCACCCATCCCAGTACTACTCCCTATTAAGCACGCTTAACTTCGGAGTTCTTTACAAGAACTGAGCCGATACTTGAAAAGGCGCCTCGATGATATAGAGTACAACTTAGCTATATTTGAGGGTGTTACAATCTACCCCTCTTATATAGGCGACGTCCTCGTCGCTGGGCACATATAGCACACAATCAAACCCCCAGGCAGGTAGGATTCTAGAGGTGACCCCTACAGGCTCAAGAGGTGACTCCCACTATGTAGCACTTTGTCCCATTGTGGGTTCAAGAGGTGGCTCCCATAGCGTAGCACTTTGTCCCGCATGGCACTTAATTCCCACACTTCCGACTGGGGTATGGCTCTGATACCATTCTGTCACGTCCCGTACTCTATACCGTCGAGGTATTTTCCGCTTTGGCCTACCGGCCTCACGGTTTTATCCCTTTCTGACAGTGATCGGCTCCAGAATGGAGGACTTCCCGGGAGGTCACCCATCCCAGTACTACTCCCCATTAAGCACGCTTAACTTCGGAATTCTTTACAAGAACTGAGCCGATACTTGAAAAGGCGCCTCGATGATATAGAGTACAACTTAGCTATATTTGAGGGTGTTACAAACAGCCTCCGATCTCCAGCAACTAATCTGGCACCTATGGACCGGCTTTTATTATCTAAAGTTTCATCATCTCGCTCCACAGTCCCCATCCCAACCCCCAAAAAAGACCCTTTCATGTGTTCTTGGCTACCATTATCCATTAACCAGAATAAAGTGCCTGAGTCCTACTGAGATGCTGATGGTAATGCCAGAAATAGGTGATTGAAATGGTCTAGTGACACTTTAATCTGGAACAAAGAGGTCAAGTGCTTGTAATGACATACAGCTCAATTCCTCTACCTGGAACAAATATGCTAGGCCCAAAAGTAGCCATAAAAACCACAAGCACATGGTTACTAACTCATTTTTCTGTTCAGATACTACATAGCACAAAATCAGAGAAAAGCAAAACGGATCAGTCAATTAGGATCACCTGATCACAGCCTTGCATCCAAGGCAAGTAAGTTGTCTCCTAGCGAACTTCATTATACCATTGTTTGAAGGAGTTGAAATGGAGACTGCTCTTGTATGGCTTCCATGAAGAAGTTCTTCGCTTGCATTCATTAGAATGGGTTCAAATATTGTCAAAAGTGGCTACAACATCAAGGTCCCTCAAAAGTTCAAACCAAGTCATAATCAATCAGTAATAAAGAATTGCACAATCAATGAACAAACCTTGCTTATTTGATTCTCAAGATAGTACTGAGGATCTATTGGAATGTTATTCTCTAGGACAAAAATAGGATCTTCTTACCTTTCATAAGCCTGTAGCCATCAATAAATGTATTTCACGCTTCTCACGGTGGTCTGATGTGCCTAGTACTTAGATAAAAAATATATTGCTACACTACCTTGGCACCTTTTGCAGCCTTATAGAACATGGTCACCAACATTTGGGGTAGTAGCTTGATCCCGCTATTCAAAAAATCAAGAATCATGAGAGTGACGTTCATTTTACAAAAACATCATGGGTATATAAGGATATCCAAGATATTTAAATAGCATAAAACCTGTATGGTCCTAGCATCCCTTCATTTTCACACCATAAAACAAGCATCATGTTCATCACCAGACCATATTAAAAGAGAGCCCATACCCAGCAATTGCAGGATAAGTAGGTAATATTTGGTACGGCTAGCTAAGATACTAGCACATACCCTGACATGCAAAAGCAAGCACAATGAAATTTTTAAATTTCACAGCTCTTGTATGGAACTGAAATAGATGCACAATATTAATGTGTTTCCATTACAAAAAACTTGTATGGAAGATGAATATTGTATAGTTGGATCCAGGATGCCAGAATTGGAAAAAACATAGAGAACAATGAGGAAAGGTGCATTGTCCACCCCAGGTTCACCATATCATACGAGTTGGCAACAACAAAGGAGCAGTGTTACAACAATGACCCACAAGTTAAAACAAACAAGAACAATGCCTCATGTCTAACGGTCTTGATTAGTGGCATAAGAAAAGGATATGATGCATAAGACAAAAAAGGTCATGATGCACGAGACGATCACATAATAGATAACGCATTACTCAAATGCATTTCCAGGGGCCTAGGAAAACTGCTTGCCCTTTGATCTAGAAAAACAAGTTAAATCTCATAAATTTGGCGAAGCAGATATCAACTTACTTTGCGCATGCGTTCAGCAAGTTCAACATGTGTTTCCTTTACAGCATAATCATCCCCAGTTTTTGTGAGACCATGTCACTCAAAATTATTAAAAATTTCAAGTAGTTAGTCCTGATACTGTTGGATTCGATCCTTTTTAAGCAGTAAACCAAGAAAAGAATCTGAAGCACAATTCGTTTACCTTTGTTATAACCAACAAGTTTTAACCATTTTGAGACATCGGAAGTACTTCAATTGCATTCTGGATCATTATTGAGGTTCTAAAATCTATCTCATAATAGCATTTCAGGAACACTTCATGTCGACGCTGGTGGCTTTCAGCTTGTATATTTAGACTTCTCACGAAACAACATCATTGGTAGGATTCCCCTGTCTATCTGTCAAATCAAGAGCTTGAAAGTGCTTGATCTCTCATTTAATTACTTAACTGGTGAAATTCCTGGATGTTGGGAGGATTCTAGCTTGTTTGCTTTGAAACTTTCACATAATAATCTATCAGGGCCCATCCCTAGCTCACCAGCGATGCTGCTTGAGCTGACATCATTGCACTTGGATAAAAATAACCTTGTTGGAGTGATTCCACCATCTTTGAAATATTCTACACAACTCGAAGTACTCGACCTAGGTGACAATCATTTGTTTGGTGTAATACCAACATGGTTAGGAGAGAGTTTGTCATCACTTAAAATCTTGCGTCTGCGATCCAATATGTTTTATGGTACCATTCCCACGTCATTATCGCAGCTTCAGCAACTTCGGATATTAGACCTTGCATGTAATAAACTTTCAGGAAACTTACTTCTTTCTTTTCACAATTTTAGTGCAATGGTAGAGATTGAAAAGACTTTGGGGCCACTTCTTTCTTCAAACTTCACACCTATAGTCCCATTCAATTTTGTGGAAAGAATTAGAATTGTTCCAAAGAGGAATGAGCTTGAATACACAACAATTCTCCCTCTTGTTACCATCATCGACTTATCTAACAATAGTCTTTCTGGACACATTCCAGAAGAAATCACATGTCTCGAGGGACTTCGTTTCTTAATCTTGTCTAGGAATCATCTGGAAGGAAGAATCCCTACAAGTATTAGTAGAATGGTACTACTAGAATCTCTTGATCTTTCCTTCAATCAGCTCTCTGGTAATGTCCCTTTAAGCATATCCACCATTCACTTCTTAAGCAGTTTCAACGTCTCGTACAATAATCTATATGGAAGAATCCCTTCTGGAAGCCAACTTCAAACTTTTGATCAATCTACTTACATTGGAAACCCTAGTCTATGTGGGCCCCCACTCTTAAGGCCTTGCCCCGATGATGTTATTTCTAAAGATCCAATTTTGCAACCAAGTGAAGAGCATGAGGATAAGCATGAGCCATACAAGATATGGCTTTATATTGGCATGGGAACAGGATTTGCTGTTGGCTTTTGGGGATTTTTTGGCATGCTCTTAGCAATGGAGAAGAAGAGAGTGGTATATTTTAGCTTCATAGATTACGTGGCTGATGAGTTATATGTCATGATTGTCATCCATTTTGCAAGATTGAAGCTCAAGATATCATCATGGATGTACGGGTAGTCTAGGACTTGGTTGATTATTGCGGCCTACTCATGTTGTTAGGGGTGCTCTATTGCAATAAATGGTTGAGATGAAAGTAGAAATAACTTGTTTATATTTTAGTATGACAATATCTGTCAAATTGTATAATGGCGTCGCATTTTCATCTTCTAATGTGCTGCAAATGTTTACTAAGCCATGTTGTTGAAGTTTGAATAAGAAAGTGATGCTTCCATTTATTTTTCAATTGTGTGCATCTAGAATTCCCAAGTGTCAACTCCTCTACCTTCCCACCACTCTACCACATGTCAACTCTGTTCACTTTCTACCCTTGCCCTCTATCGGAACTATCTCAATTCTACATGGCCTCTTTCGTTGGTCAATATCACTTGCTTCAATAAAGTTGATTTTGGTTTCAACACTTAATCTTAATTGTCTGATTCCAAATAGTTTTGAAAAAATGTATCTCAAGGTTCTTGCCTTGAGATATAATGATGTTGAAGACGCGACACCAAGGTGCATATGGACATTGAAGAAGTTGAAAGTATTTATACTTGTCTTACCACAACCTCCGCATTGAGTTATTTAAAGATATGATCAGAAAGTTAAACAATCTATTGGAAATAGAATTCAAAATGTTACTAGTTGAACCCCAAAATCGCTAGGTAACATTGGTAGATTGTAGCATTTAGAGCTTTGCTTAGGTAAGCAAGCAATTGTGTTAATGTATAAAACTGTATAGAAAGCTACTATCTGCACAAGTTGTAGACCAGTAAACTGGAGGGGAAAATTACGAATGTTCATGACCACATTGCCTGTGGACTCTGAGTAGACCTGTCAACGGAGCGGATACGAAACGTATATATGACTATCCGTATCCGCTCCGTTTTCCGATTCGAATTATCCGATTTTGATCCGCTCCGATTTGACTCGGATACGAAGCGAATATCTGACTATCCGTATCCGCTCCGTTTTAAAATCCGAATTATCCGATTCAAATTTAAAAGTATATGAATATAATTATAAAATATTAAAAGTATATAAAATATAATTATAAAATTTCAAAAATATATAAAATAAATTTTAAATTAAAATACAACTATAAAATATCTAAATTTCTCTATAATATCATTTATTTTATAATACATTATTTAAAAATATGTATTATATGATATATAATATTACGAACGGATATTTTTTGAAGTGAATATTATAATATCCGTATCCGCTCCGATTCGAATTCGGATATTATCCGTATCCAAAAAAACGAATACGAATCGAAGCGGATCCGGATAATATCCGTATCCGTTGACAGGCCTAACTCTGAGCATGCCTTAGAAGAGGGATTTTGATGCATTTTTACATTGAATCTACTAAATATCTATTTTTCCTTTCTAGTGAAGCACCAGAGATTATGATTAATTAATTTTCAATGCATGATCGGCCGTCCTCTAGTATTTTTAGAAGCAGATGCACGTTTGAGGTTCGAGTGTCATCTCATGGTGATGTGAAATAACAATTTAGCAAACTTAGGGGTTGGTCGCTTCCCCAGGAAAGTTCATAATCAATGCTTCCATCTCATGGTGGATACAACTCTTAGGTTGTCTATGCACATCGAACCTAAGGAGGATCTGCTGCCATATCCAAGTGTGAATATGAGCAAGCAAAATAAATATGGTCTTCAGAGGACTTTTCATCATTCCTACATAAAAGATTTCTCAGATTGCCAACAGTTGGTTGTTTTAGACGTACAGTTTGCTAAGTACAAAGTGAGGCACTTTAAACACTCAATCCATTCCGAACCCAGTCACAGAATGGAAAGGGTTCCTAGCGTTCCTGAATCTGCTCCCAAATAACTCCTCTAATGTTGCTTATGCTTCCATCTCATTGTGTCTCTTCTACCACTCTCAATGGTTATTCTTGTGATATAAACAATGATACTTTGGGATGCTGGTCTAGCCCCCAAGTCTTGCATCACTCGATCTCCATATAAATGGGAAATGCTCTGGCCCTCCACCTGAGGGTCATACCAAAGGCTTGTTGCAGATCCATCAGCAGCAATAGCATAACATACATGCTCTCTGATCAATTCTCTAGACTTCAAGATAGTTTTCCACCCCGCAGCGCGCCACACTTTGGCTTGGGCTTTCGAAATGTTGCATTTGCTCAACTATTTTTGTTGCACCCAATCAAACCCAAGCGACTTCTTCTGCTGAACTATCTCCTAAGGAAGCTTCACAAGACAAGCTAATTGGCTCCATTCTCTCAGGCTCTTCAAACCCAATCATCCTTCAGCTTTTGGTTTACATTTCTTGTCCCCAATGACCATATACATAGCATGATTATCTGATTGGCCCCCCAATAGAAATTGCATAATACACCTTCAATATCATGAATAAGTCCTGCTGGGAGATCAGAGAAAGTCGCAGCAGACCAATACGATGAATATGAGCTGAGTACCGACTGCATTAGTTCAAGATGACCTACCTTAGAGAGAAACCTGTTCTTCCATGAGTCCAACCTTCTTTTAATCTTCTCCGGGATGGGTAAACAATGGCCTTCACTGAGAGAAGTAGAGAGCAGAGGTAGCCCGAGATATGGCACAGACTACCTTTCTCGGACCCCTAGTATTTGTATGATTTCATCATTGGCTTGTTCACCTCCTCCAATGTAAAGTTTGCTTTTGTCAGAGTTCAAATATCTCAAGTTAGGCATGTTAGAAGAAAATTGCAAAACTACAGCTATGTTTTCCTGTTTAAAGAAAACAATAAGGTCATCAGCCAATATTATGTGCAATACTTGCACCCTCCCTACCGATGGAACCTTGATGTTTCCATTTCTGACTTCTTCATCAAACAAGTGAAACCCTCCGTACCTATTGTAAATAGATCAGGCGAGAGGGGATCCCCTTGGCGCACCCCATTACTACTTTTGAAGAACCCCATCAGAGAGCCATTGAGAAGGATGGAGATGGTTGGAGTCTCCAGACAATTAGATGTGAGTAACGCTCATTGCACATACAGGTGTGTTGCACACCTTGGGAGTGTAGTGTTTTTACTTTTTTATTTTAATTTTTTTTTGAAGTGACTTTCAATATATTCTAACTCGAGGTGTAAGTTACGTCACCATTGAATTATTTAAAAATAAAAAAAAAGAAACTAAATCAAATAAATTGTGTTGGGCTCATTCTTTTAAAGATTGATCTGTTTAATTTTTATTTTTTTTAGGTAATCGGATAGTGGCATTACTTGCACTTCAAGTTAGGATAGTTTGACAACCACTATAAAAAATTAAAAAATTAAAAAATTAAAGAGTTTGGACACTCAGGGTGTGCAACAAGCCAAACTCATTAGATATCCATTCGATCCATATGGCCGAGAAAAACCAATTTGCTCCATCATATATATAGTGAATAAATCTTTTGTGTATAAAATCGAATGCCTTCTTGAGGTTAGCCTACAAACAGATAATATTGGCTTTTGCTTTAGCGTGAAGATTCCTGACCAAGTCAGCAACATTTACCGTTGAGGATTGCTACCATTAAATAATTAGATTCCCTGAGAAACCCATGCCACTTGAAATCTATGGTATTGGATGACAACAGTATTACTGGAGGCATCGAGTCATTGGTAAACATGGTCAACTTGAAGCAAATAAAAATAATATAAGTCAACTCCAAGAAAGGATTTCAAGCTTACCATAAAGCTAAAAATGTTGTAAAAATTTTGAAAAATGTTAATTTTTCTAATGTTAGACCTCTGCATCTTAATATCATTGATAAGTCTCATATTTTGAGTGATGCCATAATTTAGGTTAAAATGATAGCAAACAAATATAATTAAATTATAATTCAGTTAATTAAGAAAATACTCCTAACAATTCATTAGGCAATATACTCAGTTGAATCACAGTAGGCACAATATTCAACAAATCACTCGGTTAAATCATTTCTTACAAGTTCAGCCTAGGTTCTTTACTTATACAACTAGTTGATAAGATCAACCTAAATGAATTAACAAAAAGCTCCTTCACCTATAAACAGTTACAATAGTTCTATAGTCAAACCCCTTTAGCTGACCCATCGAGTTGGTAGATTTCAACTGAGTCTTACTCAACAAGTTTTGTCTATGCCTATTGTAGGTGCCGGAATTGGGTCCGGAATGGGTGAGTGAGCACTGATTGGCGGAAGTGGCTGCAAGACCAGTCAACAGATGCAGAGCTCTATCGAACCAAATTCTAACACTAAAGTACAAACTAAAAGAGTGATCACAAGGGAAGTTTACCTGGTTTGCGCAAGGAAGATGATCGCGCGACGACCTCTAAGGAAGGAACTTGTGGTGTTCTGCATTCTTCAATCCTGGCCGGCCAGGAATGAAGATCCTTGTGGTTTGTTGCACCAAAATCTTGAAAATTGAATGGCAAAATAGGAGAAATGCTGATTAAGACGGGTGAAGTGTAGTAAGTGCTAGAAAAATGGGAATACGATAAGAAATACTGACGGTATTTATGAAGAGGGGGTGTTGGATAGGGAGGATAGTCGAGACTTTCGACTACCCATCTCTCCTTTTATTTTTAGATCGTATGATAACCCGGGTTTCTCGGATCGTCGTGCCGGATCTATTTCTTTGAATATTTTAAATTCTAAAAGTATTAGTTTCATATTTTTTTCATAGAATTGGAAGGCTATTTTGAAAAATTTTGTAGTTAATTGGCTATTTTAGTAAGAGTTTGGATGTAAAAGTATTTTTACTTCTTCCGATGATTTTTGGCAAACCCCAGAACCTCTCACCTTAACCCCCCCCCCACCCTCTCTCCCTCATTTCTCTCTTCCATCCTCTCCCAGCTCTCTCTACTCTACTGCTCTCCTCACCTGCTGCAGACGGTGGAGTGCAGGGCGGCGTGTTTGGACGATGGCAGTGGATGGAGGTGGACTTGATTCAGAAAAATAGAGAAATCTTTAAAATTCTTTATTGTTTCTTTTCCAGTAAAGTGAGTTACGTGCCCAATTTATTCAGAAAACCTGGAATCTATTATAACCAATGTTTTCTTTCCCACACCTTTGCACTTCAAACGTTTCTTTTACAAATAAATCAGGATTTAATTACTTAAGGATTCTT
This sequence comes from Amorphophallus konjac, assembly GCA_022559845.1. Lineage (NCBI taxonomy): Eukaryota > Viridiplantae > Streptophyta > Magnoliopsida > Alismatales > Araceae > Amorphophallus > Amorphophallus konjac. The sequence continues at coordinate 8,843,869 of CM040124.1, forward strand.
TTAAACCTCCATGAACTCGTAAGGTCACAATTTAATCGTATATATACTTTTCAAAGAAATCACACTTACCAAGAGAAACAACTTCCTTTTATATTATACATTTTAAAGTCTATGTAACTAATTAATTTCTATGTACTAAGAAATTTGGAAAAAAATTATCAAGGTGTGGACATATTTGGGGACGGGATATCACAGCCACAGTGAGAATAGGTATTTATAGTTCATCCTAGATAAGAAAAAAATGGATTTTATGTTTCATTTTGTGCTAGTTTGGGTACTCAAGGCACCAAGGTTATGAATCAGGTGATCATTTGGTAATATATTTAGGATACGAAACATTTAGGGTTAAGATCTATTTAAGAGATTCTTGTTAATTATATCTCCAAACACTTCAATAATTGACTAATTGCAATTAAAATATTAAAACATATTTTACAATGTTTCTTCTTATTTTAAGATCTTTTATTGTTATAAATATTTTCAAGACATCCATGATGCGCTCGACAGTCGTCGTTTAAAAATGCCGTGCCACACAAATTTCAAAATTTATAACCGCACTCACTCACTCGAATGATTTTGAAAATACGAGTACAGTGGTGAATACGGGTCGATCCCACGGGGAGAGAATATTTGATTTTAGCTCAAGTTGGAAATACCCTTATGCTTGAAAACACAAATTTTGTTCATGGAGTGCGATTATCACTAAGTGGAATGAAATTACAACTTTAAATATCAAGAGAAAAGTAAAGGAATAATTAGCCAATTGAAGAACGCCGTCGTTTCCTTGCCGAGCCTTTGATGAAGACCGCTCTGCCTTGGAAGTCGACGCCGTGAGATGATTCGAAGATGACTTACCGCTTCGGGTGTGATTGAAGAACTTATGAAGAAATGTAAATAGAAACAAACATAACTTGAAAATACATCAGAATTTTGTTGAAAACATGGGGTTGGAAGGAAAAGAATAACGTGAAATCTAGATGGAATTAGAAGAAATGGAAAACATGAAAGTTGTAGAGAATGAAAAGATGAAGAACTTTGATGAAGAATGTAGACACAGAAAATAAGAGGAAGATAGTGAAAAATGAGAAAAACTAAAGAACTATCAATTCGGATGAACAGTAAAATGGCAGAAAACAGCACCTTGAAAAATTAATTCTAACTCTAAAAATACGCAGAATTAGACAAAGTGGTAGAAGAATGAAATTTAGTTCTACAAGAGAGGAACAACTTTTATGAAGAACTCAGAGTTAAAAGAGGTCTAGAAAGGCTTCAAAACATAAGAATACTAGAAGGTCTCACACGGATGAATAGTAATCACACAAAATAGCACTTAAGAAAATGGGTAATAACTCTATGAATTAGGAAGAATTTGAAGAAATGCTAAGCATGGAATTTGAAGAACACTTGAAAATGAACAACTTTCGTGAAGAACTCAAATTTAAATGAAGATCATAACAATGAGAAATAAGACTAAGAAAAGACTGAATTCCAAAATGAAACTTGTATTGAAATAACTTCAACTTACAATCTTGACATCAAAAACTTACAAAACACCACTCCTACAATCAACAACTTCAGAAATACAAAGAACAAACTTACATTACAAATGACCCATAGCTAGCTCTATCTCTAACTCAACCTTCTTCACAACTAACTCTTCCTTCACAACTTACAATGGCCAATAGACCCCCTTTTATAGGGATCACAACACTCCCTTTCTCTTCATATGAACATAATTGATGTTCTATTGGAGCCAAAAGCTTAGGCTGGATGTGCTGCACACTCTTCTATTTTTTTCGGATTTTTCCAAATTTTTCTGGCATTTTTTTGGCCTTCTTTTCCTTCTTTTTCTCTCTTTTTCTCTTTTTCTCTCTCTGCGGGCGCGTTGCGTCGACCGGCCGACCGGGTTAGGCCGCCTGCCTGTGGGCCCGCCGTGCGCCGAACCCCGCCGCCGTCGCCGCGTGTCGCACACCTTCGCCGCGTGTCCGCCGGTTCCGCCACGTGCCCCCGCTCCGCGCCGCTCCGCGCCGGCCACGACCCCCCCGCTCCCCCATTCGCCCTTCTCGCCTCGTCGCCCGTGCGCTTCGCGCGGGCGGCGAAGGCGGGAAAGGGGGGGGGCGGTTTGAAACTTTTTTCTTTTTTTTGTTTTTAATATATATAATATATATATATATATCTAGTATATATTTGTATAAAATACTAAAAAATAGCGAATAAATTTATTTTTTTTCTAATTTTTTTTCTTTTTGAACCAATCCTCGGGCTTTTGGCCCATTCAACATGTATATTTTTATTCTTTTTTTTTCTTGGAGTTTTCCTCGTATTGCGTGCCTGCATAAATAAATAAAAATTATGATTAAAATTTATTTAATTTTATCAAATTAAACATTTGAGTCTAAACCAACAATAAGTGTGAGAAGTGTATATTTATCATAATTTAAGCTCATAAAAATGTGAATAATTATGAATTAAGAAGGAAAAATACACACTTATCACACCCCCCAACTTACTCATTGCTAGTCCCTTAGCAATGCACATAATGAAAATTTGAGGACTAACAAGAGTTTAAAGATATTCATGCTTCATTTCCAGATCATCTTTCATAGAGTTAACTAAAGATCAGGAATCTGGAGTAATTACCACAGACTAGCCTTATGTCGAAATTCAGGTACATGATCAAGAATTCTAATCAAAATTCAGTAGCACTTGTGCATGTGTAATGCTAAGTCCACAGTGAAGATAATTGCATCCCCCATTTGCTATTCCGAACAAATGCCTTTCAATTCTGCACTTCTTAATGAGAGCTTTAAGCATAATAGCTTTTTATCTGCCTTATTTCATTTGTCCCTTTTGGGATCTCTTTTCCTCTTGTTTTTTCTTTTTCTTTGTCTGCTTTTTTTTTCTCTACACACATGATGCTGCACTACTCTTCACTGTTTTACGCGAACCTCAACACGTCTTAGGTGAAGTAGGCCTGGTTCCACAGATCAGAGTTCCCTTTTCCTTTTGACGCGAACCTCAACACGTCTTAGGTGAAGTAGGCCCGGTTACTCAGAATCGGAGCATTTTTCATGGTATTTTTTTTTCTCATAATTTTATATGGCAGAAAGCTTATAACGAATCTCTTTTTCAAGAAATGCAGAATATCCGACACATACCCAAAATAGCAGAAGGCTTGTCCTACTTGTTTCATTAGCGTGCAACGTGATTTTCATTTTTTAAAGTGCATCTGAACTTTAAAGAGATTCTTAAATCAGTTTTCCAGTGCTAGCTTAAAGAAATTATCCATCATCCTTTTCCTAGTCGTTGCTATTCCAGAATTACTTTTCATGAGACATGAATCCAGAAACATCAACTCGGGGAAAACTGTTGTTTAGCGTGACAATACAAAAGTACAAAATAGCAAGAAAAAATAATTTTTTTTTATTTGATCTCCCCCCCCAACTTAAATGACATTGTCCTCAATGGCATAAGCATGAGAAAGATCAGAGAACAATTAAACAGGTAATAAGGGTGGGATGGAAGGATACAACCTGATGGTCGGGGCAAAATGACGAGGGCTTCATTGCGTTGTGGCCTGACAACTGAAAAACAAACACACTAAAATAAGAAATTAAATCATAAAATATTGGGTCGCCTCCCAAAAAGCATTTATTAGCACACCAAACTATGAAAACGTTGGGCTGCCTCCCAAAAAGCGCTAAGTTTACCGTCTTCAGCCAGACGCAGGTAAGCTTAAAAGAAAGTTACTCCTGATCACGTAATGTTATGGAATCCTTAGGTGACAACAGCTCATTTTCCAAGTAGGGTTTCAACCTTTGACCGTTAACCGTAAAGATATGACCATTTTGGGGATTCAAAAGTTTGACGGCTCCATGGTCAAATGCCTTAACAACTATGAACGGTCCATCCCATCTTGATTTCAATTTACCAGGGAACAAACGGAGCCGTGAGTTAAAAAGCCAAACCTTTTGATTTTCATGAAAAGTTTTTCTATGAATATGCTGATCGTGAAAAGCCTTGGTTTTAGCTTTATAGATCTTGGAATTTTCATAGGCTTCATTTCTTAGCTCCTCCAGTTCATTGAGTTGAAGAACCCGTTGGGCGCCAGCGTGAGTTAAGTCAAAATTGACTTGCTTAATGGCCCAGTAAGCTCTATGTTCAAGCTCGACAGGTAGGTGGCAGGCTTTACCAAAGATGAGGCGGTAGGGTGACATGCCAATAGGGGTTTTGAATGCAGTTCTATAGGCCCATAGGGCATCATCTAGTCGCTCAGACCAGTCTTTCCTATCCGGCCGAACTGTCTTGTGGAGAATGTTCTTAATCTCCCTGTTGGATACTTCCACCTGACCACTGGTTTGGGGATGATATGGGGTGGCAATTTTGTGGGTGATCCCATATTTCTTGAGCAAAGCTCGAAATTGGGAGTGAGTGAAATGCGAACCCCCATCACTAATGATAGCCCTCGGACAGCCAAATCTAGAGAAAATGTTCTTGCGAACAAATTTCATGACTACCTTGTGATCATTGGTCCGTGTGGCTATAGCTTCAATCCACTTTGAAACATAATCGACCGCCACCAAAATGTATTCATTGCCAAAGGATGGTGGAAACGGTCCCATGAAATCAATACCCCAAACATCAAAGATTTCCACTACAAGAATGGGATTTAGCGGCATCATATCTCTCTTCGAAATATTGCCCACAGCTTGACACCTCAGACATGTTTTGGAAAATTCATAAGCATCCTTGAATAAGGTGGGCCAATAAAATCCACTTTGTAACACCTTAGCCGCAGTTTTCTTTCCTGAAAAGTGTCCCCCACAAGCGAGAGTGTGACAAAAATTCAGGACAGATTGTTGCTCATCCTCGGGGACACATCTTCGGATGATCTGATCTGGACCCATATGAAACAATTCCGGGTCCTCCCAAAAATAGTGTTTGAGTTTGGCAAAGAAGTGGTCCTTTTCCTGCTTAGACCACCCAACTGGGATCTGTCGTACTGCCAAGAAGTTGACAATATGAGCATACCAGGGGGTAGAGGTGATAGACAACAGTTGTTCGTCAGGAAAAGAATCAGACATTGGAGCACTCTCAGGTATCACTATTCGGGATAAATGATCAGCCACAACATTTTCTAACCCCTTCTTATCTTTGATTTCTAGATCAAACTCTTGCAATAACAGAATCCATCTAATCAGCCGGGGTTTAGCATCCTTCTTGGTGAGCAAGTACCTCAAAGCGGCGTGATCAGAATACACAATAACTTTGGCCCCTAAAAGATATGATCGGAATTTCTCTAGGGCAAAAACAACTGCCAAAAGTTCCTTTTCTGTGGTGGTGTAATTCATTTGAGCATCTCCGAGAGTGCGACTCGCATAATATATCACCACAGGTTTCTTATCAATTCGTTGCCCCAGGACAGCTCCGATGGCGTAGTCCGAGGCATCACACATGATTTCGAAAGGCAGTGACCAATCTGGGGATTGAAGAATCGGAGCTTGGGTCAGAGCTGCCTTCAAAGAATGGAAGGCCTCAAGACACGACTCATCTAGATGGAAGGGAGTGTCCTTGGCTAGCAACTTTGTGAGCGGGCGAGTGATGGAAGAGAAGTTCTGAATGAATCTTCTATAAAAACCCGCATGGCCAAGGAAAGATCGGATTTGCCTGACAGATGAAGGGGGAGGAAGATTGGAAATCAGATCGACCTTAGCCTTGTCTACTTCTATCCCCCTCTCGAAATGACATGGCCTAAAACAATCCCTTCTTGGACCATAAAATGGCTTTTCTCCCAAGCTAAGCACCAGATTGGAGTCAATACATCGTGCCAACACTTTCTGCAAATTCTTCAAACAATTATCAAATGAATCTCCGAAAACGAGAAATCATCCATGAAAATTTCTAAAAATTCTCCCACCATTTCAGAAAATATGGCCATCATGCATCGCTGAAAGGTGGCAGGGGCATTGCAAAGCCCGAATGGCATTCTCCTGAAAGCAAACGTGCCATAAGGACACGTGAACGTAGTTTTCTCTTGATCCTCCGGGTAAACAGCAACTTGATTATACCCGGAGTATCCATCCAAAAAGCAAAAATATTTTTGCCCAGCCAACTTCTCCAAAATTTGATCAAGAAACGGGAGAGGGAAATGATCCTTCTTTGTCATGGAGTTCAGTTTTCTGTAATCAATACAGATTCTCCATCCCGTTTGTAATCTCATGGCTACCTCCTCACCTTTCTCATTTTTAGTAACGGTCAGCCCAGATTTCTTGGGAACAACTTGTGTAGGGCTAACCCACTTACTATCAGAAATGGGATATATAATCCCAGCATCTAGCCACTTCACTACCTCCTGCTTGACTACTTCTTTCATGTGCGGATTCAGCCGGCGTTGCATCTCCCTACTCGGCTTAGCATTGTCCTCCAAATAGATGTGGTGCATACAAACGTCCGGACTAATGCCCTTGAGATCTGCCACCGACCAACCTATGGCCCCCCTATGTTCCTTAAGGACATCTAAAAGTTTAGATTCCTGATCGGAAGTGAGGTTGGAGGATATAATGACAGGCAAAGTTTGGTCAGGACCCAGATAAGCATACTTAAGAGAGTCCGGCAGAGGCTTCAATTCAAGAGTAGGTGGCTGATCCAGGGATGGAAGTGCAGGTTCAGATTGCAGTGGAGGGAGTGACTCTACCCTAGACCAGGGTGTGAGAGAGAGAGGAGAATCCTGCAGCATACTACCCTCTTCTAGGGTGTCCTTGATTGCATCCGGACTTTCATCACTCAACTCAAAAATATCAACAACATTACATTCTTCTTCAAGGTCCGGGTATTGAGAAGCTTTGAAAACATTCAATGCAATTTTCTCTCCTCCAAATGATATGTCCATCATTCCCGTGGCACAATTTATATTGGCCTTAGCTGTAGCTAAAAAGGGGCGTCCCAAAATAATAGGTGTATGTTTAAGATCCTGGGACGAGGCCATATCCAAAATGAGAAAATCCACCGGGAAGTAACAATCATGCACTTTCACAATTACATCCTCCAACAGACCTCTTGGTGTTTTCACTGATCTATCGGCCAATTGAAGGATGATAGATGTTGGTTTCAACTCACCCAGATCAAATTGCTCATAGATAAAGGTGGGTAAAAGATTTACGCTAGCACCTAAGTCGAGCAAAGCTCGATCAAAGGTGACTCCACCTATATCACATGAGATCAAGGGGGCTCCGGGGTCCTTCAACTTTCTCGGCAAATGATTCATTACAACGGCACTCACATCCTCCGACAAACGGACCTTTTGAGTTGCCGCCCTTGGCTCCCTCCTTGGAGTGCAAAGCTCTTTCAAAAACTTTGCATATGCCGGCACATGCTTGATGGCATCTAAAAGTGGAATATTGATATTCACTTGTTTGAACAATTCCACTAATTCTTCCTGATGTACTGGTGGTTTCTTGGGAGCTTTCGGCTTTAAAGCATCAGGAAAAGGGGCCTTAGGCTCATAATCTAGGGGTCCTTCATCAAGTTTCGCCTTTCCTTTATCCAGCCTCTTCTTTCCATCCATCGGCTTCTCTTTAACAATCATGGGTTCTTCTTCCTCCTCATTCTCCTCTCGGGCCTCTTGGCCCGAACTACTACCAACGCCCTTAGCCTTGTAAGGGTCATCTAAAACTTTCCCGCTCCTAAGAGAAGAGATTGCCTTAGCATTCTCCAATTGGGGGCCCATAGGAGGAGGAGGCTGAGGTTGGTTTGGCTGAGGGAGAATAGGAGCTCTTTGAGGGAAGCCTGGAGGTTGGTTCCTCGGATTAGCCACTGGCTGGGTAGGAAGCTGACCTACCTCTCTCCGAACATTTCCTACTGCTATTTGCCCGATTTGACCTTCCAACTTAGCAATGGATTGCTGCTGAGAAAAAATGAGCTGTTGGAGTCGGTCAAACATTTCATCAAAATTTGACTGCGGAAATTGAGGAGGAGGTTGGAAGGGGACTTGATTGGATCTGTTGGATGGATAGTGATGGTACTGGCCCTGAGAAAATTGAGATTGCTGGTACGGAGCCTGAGAATAATGTGATGAGTGTTGGGATTGTTGTGGAAAAGGTGCATTGGTTTGTGAGAAATTTTGATGAGTTTGGTGAAAAGGATATTGATACTGTTGGTGAGATTGGACTGGAGCTTGGAATTGCTGTTTTTGGAACGAGGGATTAGTGTGGGAAGATGAACCTTGTTGGGATTTCCAAGAGAAATTTGGGTGATTTCTCCAGCCTGGATTATAGGTGTTTGAGTAAGGATCATAAGGTGGCTTAGAAACACCCTGAGCAGCGAAGATTTGTTCTTGAATGAATGGGGGAAGTTGGGCCGCAGTAGGGCAATCAGTTACCACATGATCAGTGCTAGAGCAAAGAGCACAGATCTCGTCATAATTGGGAGCTGAGAATGGTTGAGGTCGAGGACCTGAAGAAGAAGTTTCTTGCCTTGATAGAAATTGATCTAGCTTTTGGGCAACAAGATCAACATTTTCTATCTTTTGTGCCAACAATTCCATTTTGTTCAGTTTCTGAGTTAAGGCATTGATATCCATCCTATTCTCATGCTCACCGTGGCTCTTCACTTCATACAGCCCACCCTTCTTAGCTGGTCCCACCATTCTCTCATAGGATGAAAGTGAGGCATGACTGATTGAATTTTCACTCAGCATTTCAAACAGGTCATAAGCCTCATCCTCGCTTTTACTCATAAAAGCTCCCCCACAAGACGCATCCACCATTTGACGGTAACTATCCGTCAATCCCTCATAGAATGCTTGAACTATTTGCCATCTCGACAAACCATGATGAGGGCATTTCCGTAACAAATCATTCAACCTATCCCACGCCTCATGGATTTGTTCTCCAGGGTTTTGTGAAAATCCAGTTATAGCTCTCCTCATGGTATTGGTTCGCCCTATGGGGTAGAATTTCTTTAGGAATTCCTTTTGCATTTCTGCCCATGTTTTGATGGGTTTACTCAAGGCTCCTAACCAATACTTGGCTTTGTCTTTAAGAGAGAATGGGAAAAGGGTTAGCCTGAGAGCATCATCTGAAAAATTGGGGATTTTCACAGTTGAACATATCTGGAGGAACTCATCCAGATGTCTATATGGATCCTCATTGGTATTGCCATAGAAAGACGGCAACATTTGTATTGTGCTGGACTTGATTTCGTATTGAGCTGCTTGATTTTGTGGTGCTTGGGTATAAAATGAAGGTTCATATTGATTGGGAAGAAAATATTCCTTCATTTGCTTGGGAGCAGCTTGTGGAATTAGCTGATTTTGGTTTTGGTCCGCCATGAGGTTAGGTTGATGGTGGGTTTTAGAATGCACTAACCTCTCAATCTCTCCTATAGGTCCTAGTAAAGATGGGTGTAGGGATCTCCTACCGTGCATAAACTAGGCCAAAATGAGAGAGAAAATTGTTTTATGATGATTTTTTTTTGTGTTTTATATTGACATACTATGACGAAGAAAGAGAAGAAAATGCTTTTGTTTTTGTTTTGTTTTGTATTTAGGCAAACACAAACAATTTTTCACATAAATGACCCTAATGACTTAAATGTGTCCTAAATCTATAAATGGGGTTTCACAAAATGATTAAAGTGAAACTGAAGTTCACCCTCAATATGTCCACCAGCCAGGTAAGGGGTGGGGAAGCGGAAGGTACCCCCTACTTTCGTAGGGACCTAATTATGCCAAACCACTAACCCGCTTAAGGCGTTTGCCGTCCGATCGTCTTGCCTTAGGCACCGGTTTTCATAAGAGGGTAAACTCAGATAACACAAGAACCACAGTGTGATCCTAGGGCCAACGTCTACTGACTTTTATTAAGGCCTAGGTACTACAGAGATACAAGGGAACTGTGGTTTGCGGGCTAAGGAAGGGTGATGAAATCCCCACCTTATGTTGTTAGGGGTGTTGCCCTTCAAATATTTTGAAATGAAAATGCACACCACAGTTTCAAACAAGGGGTTCTTTATGCAAAATGAATGCCAGAATATGGTGAGGAGAACGTACCTTGCCCCTCGCAATCTTCAATATGCAATTGACAGGAATTAAATAAAGAAAAGTTCTATGCTAAATGATGCATGTCCTCAAACATGATGTGTGGTTTCTAATCTTGAATGAATTTTTTTTTTTTAGATTTTGGTGCAAGTAAAATTTTTTTGGTTTTTAATTAATGAACCTATCTAGCCAGGATAAAAATGTCTTTTGTTTTTGATTGTTTTTGGATTTTTATTGAGTTTTGAAGAATTTTTCAAATTTTTGTAGAGATTTTTCAGAAATTGGAAAAGTAGAACCTGTTTCTTGATTTCAGCCCTGTAGGGATGCTTCCGGGCTTTCAACAATGTTTCATATCCTTGAAATTTCAGGTTGCTTTTCCCTCTTTCTTTGAGTTTCTGACTTTTTTTTTCTTTTTCCTGCAAAATAAAATAGCAAAATCAATATACAAATATACACATCAAGCACAAGAATATCCAACTTGCAAAAATTCCATCCCCGGCAACGGCGCCAAAAATTTGATGCACTCGACAGTCGTCGTTTAAAAATGCCGTGCCACACAAATTTCAAAATTTATAACCGCACTCACTCACTCGAATGATTTTGAAAATACGAGTACAGTGGTGAATACGGGTCGATCCCACGGGGAGAGAATATTTGATTTTAGCTCAAGTTGGAAATACCCTTATGCTTGAAAACAAAATTTTGTTCATGGAGTGCGATTATCACTAAGTGGAATGAAATTACAACTTTAAATATCAAGAGAAAAGTAAAGGAATAATTAGCCAATTGAAGAACGCCGTCGTTTCCTTGCCGAGCCATTGATGAAGACCGCTCTGCCTTGGAAGTCGACGCCATGAGATGATTCGAAGATGACTTACCGCTTCGGGTGTGATTGAAGAACTTATGAAGAAATGTAAATAGAAACAAACATAACTTGAAAATACATCAGAATTTTGTTGAAAACATGGGGTTGGAAGGAAAAGAATAACGTGAAATTTAGATGGAATTAGAAGAAATGGAAAACATGAAAGTTGTAGAGAATGAAAATATGAAGCACTTTGATGAAGAACGCAGACACAGAAAATAAGAAGAAGATAGTGAAAAATGAGAAAAACTAAAGAACTATCAATTCGGATGAACAGTAAAATGGCAAAAAACAGCACAGTAAATAAGTAATTATAACTCTTAAAATAAGCAAAATTAGACAAAGTGGGAGAAGAATGAAATTTAGTTCTACAAGAGAGGAACAACTTTGATGAAGAACTCAGATTGAAAAGAGGTCTAGAAAGGCTTCAAAACATAAGAATACTAGAAGGTCTCACCACGGATGAATAGTAATCACACAAAACAGCACTTAAGAAATTGGGTAATAACTCTATGAATTAGGAAGAATTTGAAGAAATGCTAACTATGGAAGTTGAAGAACACTTGAAAATGAACAACTTTCGTGAAGAACTCAAATTTAAATGAAGATCATAACAATGAGAAATAAGACTAAGAAAAGCCTGAATTCCAAAATGAAACTTGTATTGAAATAACTTCAACTTACAATCTTGACATCAAAAGCTTACAAAACACCACTCCTACAATCAACAACTTCAGAAATACAAAGAACAAACTTACATTACAAATGACCCATAGCTAGCTCTATCTCTAACTCAACATCTCTTCCTTTCTTTTCTTACAATGGCCAATAGACCCACTTTTATAGGGATCACAACACTCCCTTTCTCTTCATGTAAACATAATTGATGCTCTATTGGATCCAAAATGTTAGGCTGGATGTGCTGCACACTCTTCTATTTTTTTCAGATTTTTGTAAATTTTTTTGGAATTTTTATAGCCCTTTCTTCCTTCTCTTTCTCTCTTTTTCTTTCTTTTCTCTCTCTACCGGCACAACGCGCCGGCCGGCCGACCGGGTAGGCGGCCTACCCGTGGGCCCGCCATGCGCCCGCCGTCACCTGCCGCCTCCGCGTGTCGCACGCGGGCCCGTGCGCCCGCGCCTCCCCGCCGCTGTCGCCTTCGCCCTCCGCCACGCGTCGCTCCGCGCCGCGTCGCTCCGCGCCGGCCACGACCCCCCCTCGCCTTCGCCGACCTCGTCGCCCGTGCGCTTCGCGCGAGCGGCGAAGGCGGGAAAGGGGGGGGGGCGGTTTGAAACTTTTTTTTTGTTTTTAATATATATATATATATATATCTAGTATATATTTGTATAAAATACTAAAAAATAGCGAATAAATTTATTTTTTTTCTAATTTTTTTTCTTTTCTTTTTGAACAAGTTCTTGGGCTTTTGGCCCATTCAACATATAATTTGTATTTTTTTTTCTTGGAGCTTTTCTCGTACTGCGTGCCTGCATAAATAAGTAAAAATTATGATTAAAATTTATTTAATTTTATCAAATTAAACATTTGAGTCTAAATCAACAATAAGTGTGAGAAGTGTATATTTATCATAATTTAAGCTCATAAAAATGTGAATAATTATGAATTAAGAAGGAAAAATACACGTTTATCAATCCATTAATTTAATTGTACCTTTAAACATCTCATTAATTAAACTTAATAGACACTACAAAAATACTAACTTTTACCTACGACAAATGTGGCAGGTAAAAGCCCAAAAAATTGTAGGCAAAATCCCTACCTAAGACACTCCCTGCGGAGCGATGTTGTAGGTAAATCTTTACATACGCGATAAAATTCCGTAGATATAGAGTAATCAATCCCTACGACATCCTCGCGTAAATATAAGATGGTCATTACCTATGGATTTATATCACGTAGGTAAACTTTTACTTATGTAATTTTTACCTACGACAAATATTGTGTAATTATCTACAACGCATCATCGTGTAAGTGTTTATCTCACATAGGTAAAGATTTACCTACATAATTTTTTCCGACGACACTTATCGTAAGTAATTATCTACGATTTTTATCGAGTAAGTAATTACCTACAGTGTGTATATAATCCCTACACAATTTTTACCTACGACAAAAGTAGTACATAATTACCTACCATTTATGTCATGTAAGTATTTTCCAATGATTTTTTATCACATAGGTATAATTTACCTACGCAATCTTCAGCAACGATAATTATAGTAAATAATTGCCTACGACTTTTATAAACTTGGTATTTTCCTACGATTTTTTGAGTTGTTAATAAAATGTAGATAACGTGAACGAATCGTAGATAAATGTTTCTTTTAATATTAATCCTAGATAATCTATACTAATAGTAGGTAACCCATTTGAATCATAGATAACTTGAACTAATTATGTACGTAATAAATTCATGTATAATACCTATATAAACTGTAGGTAACCTGTACCTAAATTCATAGATAAATCATATACTTGTACACGTTCATAAAATTTACACACATTCAAAATTTGCACATTCATATCACTCACATATCAATATATCAAGAATATCAATATGTTGTGATGTACAAGTTTAGTATCAAATATCAATATGAGCGCAAAAATCCCTCTACACAAAACATACCATTAATACCAGCCTCTGAGGAGCTCTCTACCAATGCAAACACCCAAACATGGAACTGTTGCCCCTTCTCATTACATAATAGCTCGGACCATTCCAAATACCAGTCACGGGTCAAGGTCTTATAACAAATATTGTCCTTTTTTCTGATCTATTTCATGTCTCAAGTAATGACATTTCAAAATTTTCATGAATGAACCAACAACTAATGGGAATCACCCACTAAGGAATCAAGGGATTAGGAACAGCTTAAAAGGAGCATATTCGACAAATGATAGATTTGGCTCTCAGAATCGCTTGATAACTAATGATTGGCGACAGTACAGGCATTGAAGAAACAAAAAACAATCAATTTCCCTAGCTTACGCTTGAGGTGTGAAGTTTCATCTGGCTTCCATGCCCTGAAACAAACATTCCAACTGCAGTAGTCCAGGGAATACGATATAAGTATAACATCCAAATATCCAATGTCATCTATATTTGTGAAAAGAACTGACATCTGTGAATGCCATATGACCTTTGAGTGACACAACCATAGGATAGTCAACTTGCTGCATGGGGCAAATCCCAATTTTCTCATTACACTTCAAACAATTTCTTAAATGCTCAGAAGTGGCCATATGCTTATAATGCACCAAACCTCCATGATTGCAACAAAATATGCGTACCAATACTGGCCAAAACTTCCCCCGAAAAAAGTGTGACGTTCTATCACCTTGAGATTAGGTGGATATAGAAGATTAATATGAAGGTCGTACTAACTTCTAAGCATTTGATGGATTGCAGTTTTAACTCGACGCCAACTGTATTAGGCACTGGCAGAGGGAGAGGACGGTGGCTGGAGCTTCATTGGGAAGGGTAGAATATACAAGGTAGCTGGTAAGGGAGGAGCCAACGGTGATCCTTGGGAATCCAAAGAGAGGAGATCGAAGCCTCTGCCTGTTCAACCAGAGCTTTATATTAGACGTTTGGAGAAGGGCCACTGGGCCAGAAAATGTATGAGTGCAGTGAGATGCTCACGCCGTAACATTGTTGGCCATAGAAGGTGCAACTACAAGCAGGCTGTGAAGATAACTTCATTTTGGGCTAGTGGGCATTCTCCTTCCCTTCAACCTCTCGTCTAATGATACTCCAATTGTTGAAATCGCTAACTTCATTTTGGACTTGTACACTTGCCATAATTTGAATGTTTACGGATGGAGGCATCCAAACTTGTGTTCAAACTTAGTGTCCCAGAGTTCTTGGGGCAAAGTTCCCAACATTGCTAGCAGCACCATGGGAGTAAGGTGTCATTCAAGTGCCGCAATTGCCATGCCATCATCACCTGGTGGGGACACCGGATCCACTACTGGACCCAATGCTCGGAGCCGACGTCGCATGGCTCGGAGACTCGATTGAAGACCCGGCATCCTGAATACGTATTTATACGTATTTGTGTATCTGTGTGTACGGTGGTATTTGTATGATTAAACCACCATATCTTATTTTATTTTTACCAAGTTAAAGAATTATATTTTATTAGGGTCCAAGTCAAATATTGGTTGGTGGGTCTTGTTTTATTAGGCTAGGACATATGTGCTATTTGAAAAGTTTAAAAGGTGTATGTGTAATGGGCCTTTCCTATATAAGGAGGCCAAGGGATGTGTTACGTATGATGAATGTTGTTATATGAATGAAAGTTTGTTTGTGTGAGAGTTATTCCCTATTACATTTCCTCCTTCCCTCTTTCTCATTCTGTGAGTTTGAGTGTCGCCCGGTGTGAGACCGTCCGGCGTGAGGCCGAGCTGTGTGAGATAGCAGTTATCCGTCACGTCTTGTTCGCGTCTCGGAGTGCCGTCGATCCATTCCCACGTCCCCGCCGCGTCAAATTGGTATCAGAGCCCAACAACGGCGTCTCCGACGACCCGACGTCCCCGACGTCGTCTCTCTTTCTTTCTCTAGATTGCTAGAAGAGAAAAAAAAAGAAACAACAAAAAAAAGAAAAGAAAAGAAGTTGATAGAGATCAGTTAAAGAATTTTTTGAAAAAAAAATTTAGAAAAAAAAGAGGAGGAAAAAATCTCCCTCTGTTTCTCCCCCCCATTTCTGTTTCTCTCTCCCTCTCTCTGCTAATCTCTCTCCCCCTTAATCTCTCTCTCTCCATATATATATCCCTGTCTCTGTATTTCTCTCTCTCGTTCGGAGCTCAGCAGAAAGAAGAAAAAAAAAGGAAAAAAAAAGGAGAAAAGAAGACAGAATCGGCTGAAAGAAAAAAAGGTAAGAAAAAAAAAGATTTTTTTTCCCTTTCGCGGCACGGGCATCGTCGCCCGTGCCCGATTTCAAAAACGGCAGTGGCCGTTGCGGCCGCTTGCGAAGCCGCCTCCAGCGCCCCTGCGCGGCCCCCGCCGCTGCGCCACCGGCGCCCTGCCGCCGCGTCGCCACCGCCCGCAGGCGCCCCTGCGCGCCCGACCTATGCGCCAGCAGACGCGCCCGAGCGCGCGCCCGCCCGCGCCCCTTCGCGCCCGCCCGCGCCCGGCCTGTGCGCCAGCAGACGCGCCCGAGCGCGCGCCCGCCCGCGCCCGAGCGCGCCCCCGCCCGCCCGGCCCTTGCACCGCCCCCCCCCCCCCCCCCGACCGGCCACGCACCCCCGTGCGCTCCTACGCGCCCCTGCGCGCCCGGCCCCGCCTGCAGCGCCCGGCCCGCCGCCCACGCTCGCCTGCCGGCCTGGTCGCCGTCCCGCGTAGGCCGCCGCCCAGTCTGACCACCAACCGCGTGAGAAGCACGCAAAAGCTTTGAAAAAAAATTGAAAAGAAGAAAACGTGTGAAAAAAAAAGTCAAAAAAAAAAAAGAAAGAGAGTAGGTGAAGCTTTGAAAAAAAAAAGGGGAGGTTGAAAAAAAAATGTTACCTATATATAATATATATATATGGAATATATATATTGTTATATATATCTATTATTTGATTAAAAAAAGAGAGCTGAATATATAATATATATATATGAGATATATATTTATATATATCTTTTAACCTATTGAGGTGGCACCCAAAGTCCACAATTACGGCTCGGTCAACGGTTGAGTCGTCCGATCACTGACACCTAGTCCGTAATTCACGGAGTGTGAATACCCCTAAGTCTCCCTGCGCGGAGAAAGTCTGGAGTGATTTGTTCCCCTGCGTGGAAAAATTTTAAGTCACGTGGTTTTGCAATAATTGCGACCTCCCTGCGAGGAGAGAATTCTTTATAACCGGTGAAGCTTCTTCGACGCCGTGCGGGCACGCACGTCCCCGTTCGCCTTCGTCTCCGGTCGGAGTTAGACTTTTCAGTCTAGCTAGGTACGTGCTCCCCTCACTTGCTCATTTAATATCCTTTCAATTGCCGCGCGAAGTGAGAGAGAGCTCGATCCATGCAGCCAGTCTCCTGAGTGCATCGCTGTGGACGGAAAGCGAGAGCTTGTATGTACCCATCCCTAGGCCCTAGGCTGTCACATTAGGGCACCCTGATTGTCAGGAGGTAGTTTTACAACTACGTCGCCTACGGGCGAGCAACTTTCCCTGACCGGTCCCTTCAATTTGACCATTTGCAAATCAGTCGGGTCCACACCTTGCTAATTATCAGTCCCAGGATTACATCACCTAGGTCCAAGCTCGTGCATGTCACGTTGGTCTAGGAATTCATCTGGCCGTCTAGAACGCATGGAACAAGAAAGATATATGACCGATCCTGACCTCATCACCCAGTTTGAGGAAATGGATGTAATATTTGATGGCACGCATATCGAGTACATGCAGGTAGGAGATATTTTCGAGAGTTCTAGCCAGAAAAGGTTGGATGTAGTTCGCTGTATCTCAACACCCCAGGAGGACGATTGGCGTCGAACCTCTATCTTTCAAACGTACATCATGGTGAACTCTCATCCCTGCAAGATAATCCTTGACAACGGGAGCTGTATCAATGCAGTCTCTTCAGATTTTGTCTCCCGTTTAGGTCTACCTACGCACCCTCATCCAAGGCCATACAACGTGACTTGGGTCGATGACACTTCTATCCCAGTCACCACCACATGTGTCATTCCCATCCAATTCCAGTCCTAACCACCACATGTGTCATTCCCATCCAATTCCAGTCCTACCAAGGATAAATATTATGTGACGTAATACCTATGAAGGCCGGGAGCGTCATCTTAAGACGACCATGGATCTATGATGTAGACCTCGCTACCTTTGGTCGGTCCAATCAGTGCTCCTTCTCCCACAACGGAAAGAAGATTCTGTTGTACCCGGCACCCCCAAAGGTGACCTCGGGAAAGAGTTCCACCTCCACCCCCACCGGAACTCCTAAAATTCAGGAGAATTCCCAAACTCCCACTGAAGGGAAACCTCCCCTTCCCTCTTCTCCTACATCTATCACACCCGTTTCTGAGGCTCCTAAGGTTAGTCATGACCTAGTTAGGTGCCTTGACTCCATGAATGTCGGTGAGCTAGACATAGAGGTTGCTAAGTGGTGGGGACACCGGGTCCACTACTGGGCCCAATGCTAGGAGCCGACGTCGCACCGCCACTGCACCGAGCTTATGGCTCGGAGACTCGATTGAAGACCCGGCATCCTGAATACGTATTTATATGTATTTGTGTATCTGTGTGTACGGTGATATTTGCATGATTAAACCACCATATCTTATTTTATTTTTACCAAGTCAAAGAATTATATTTTATTAGGGTCCAAGTCAAATATTGGTTGGTGAGTCTTGTTTTATTAGGCTAGGACATATGTGCAATTAGGAAAGTTTAAAAGGTGTAAGTGTTATAGCCTCCTCCTATATAAGGAAGGCTAAGGGTGTATGTTTTCATATGATGAATTTGAAAGAAGTTGCATTACGTGAGAGGCATTTTCCTCTTGTGTGTTTCCTTCTCTCTCTTCTCTTTTGTGAGGATTGAGTGTCGCCCGGTGTGAGACCGTCCGGCGTGAGGCCGAGCTGTATGAGATAGCAGTTATCCGTCTCGTTCGCGTCCCGGAGTGCCGACGATCCATTCTCACGTCGCCGCCGCGTCAAATTGGTATCAGAGCCCAACAACGGCATCTCCGACGACCCCGACATCCCCGACGTCTCTCTTTCTCTCTCTAATTTGCTAGAGTGAAAAAAAAGAAACAAAAAAAAGGAAGAAGAGTAGCAGAAGGATCTGTGATCGAGAGGAAAATAAAAATAGAGAAAAAAAATTTAGCAAAAGAAAAATATTTTTTTGTGTTCTTTCTCTCTTTTTTTCCCTCTCTGTTCTCTCTCCCTCTGTTCTATTTCTCTCTCCCTTTCAGATTCTCTCTCTCCTCGTTAATCTCTCTTTCTCTCTCCCTTAATCTCTCTCGGATAATCCCTCGTTCTCTCTGCTCTCTCTCTCTCTCTCTCTCTCCCGTAAGTCTCTCTTTCTCTCTCTATCACGCTCCTTCTCTCTCCCTGACTCTCTCTCTCCCGCGATACCCTCTCTCTGTTTCTCTCTTCCCCTCTCTCTCCCGTTTTTTCTCTCTCCCGTGCTCTTTTTCTCTCTCACGCGAGCCCTCTATCTCCACCTCCCTCTTCTCTGCGAACGACCGGAGCCCCTGCGCGGCCGCTCGTGCACCGACCGCGCCGGCACCCCGCCGTCGCCGCGCCCGAGCGCTCGCCTCGCCTGGGAGCTCCGCTCCTCCCCCCTCCGCGATCGTCGCAGCGACCGCCCGCGGACGGCTCCGCCCAGCCCGCCAGCGACCCCCCCTGCGTCGTCTTCCCCACCTCCGGCACCCGCCGGAGCCCGGCGCCAGCCCGCAGAAGCCCCCCAGGCGCACCCACGGCCACCGCGCCCGCCTGTCACCGACGCCGCCCCGGCCCCGCCGCCGTGCCTGCTCCTCGGCGCGAACCCCTCCTGCAGCCACCGTCTCCCGGCCACCCGGGTCCGGCCCTGCGCCCACCGGGGCCGCCGCGGCCGCCCGCACCGGCGCCCTGCACCCGAGCCCCGTGCCAGCCCACCTGGCTGCCAAGCGTCCGACCCCGCGTCCCTGCGCGCCCACCGCGCCTGCACACCCAGCCCGCCTGCCGGACGGGTTATCCGGCCGCGTAGGCCGCCGCCCTGGTTGACCCACGAGCTCCGTGGAGCACGCAAGCAAGGGTTTAAAAAAAAAAAGAGAAAGTGGGTGTGAAAAAAAGTCAAAAAAAGAGTGGGTGAAGTGTTGAAAAAAAAGAAAAGAAGTTTGAAAAAAAAAGAAGAAAGAAAGTCATAAAGAGTAGGTGAGATTTGAAGGTGTGGAAGTTAAAAAAAAAATTTAATTTAAAAAAAAAGGGTTTGAAAGAAAAAAAGTCAAAAAAAGGTGGTTGAAATTTGAAAAAAAAAGGAACGTTGAAAATTAAAACGTGTGCAAAAAAAGGGTTTTTTGAAAGTTCAAAAAACAAGTATTAAATATATATATAAGATACATCTATTTGATATATATATAATCTTTTATATATATGTCTATATATATATTTATATATATAATTTTATATATCTATATACCTATATTATTTGATTAATTTCTTGTGGCACCCGAAGTCCACAACTCCGGCTCGCCCAACGGTCGAGTCATCCGGTCGCCAACAGACGGCCCGTAGTTCACGGAGTTTGAGTGATTGTGAGTCTCCCTGCGCGGAGAATTTTGACTGATTTGTTCCCCTGCGCGGGAAATTTAAGTAATTTGTAATAATTCAATCCTCCCTGCGTGGAGTGAATTCTTTGTAACCCGATCAAGCTTCTTCGACGCCGTGCGGGCACGCACGTCCCCGCCCGCCCTCGTCTCCGATCGAAGTTAGACTTTTCGGTCTAACTAGGTACGTGCTCCCCTCACTTACTCATTTAATATCTTTTCAATTGCCGCGCGAAGTGAGAGAGAGCCCGATCTATACAAACCAGTCTCCTGAGTGCATCGCTATGGACGGAAAGCGAGAGCTTGTATGTACCCATCCTTTAGGCCCTAGACTGCCGCATTAGGGCACCCTAATTGTCAAGAGGTAGTTCCACAACTACTTCACCTACGGGCGAGCAACTTTTCCCTGACCGATCTCTTCAAATTGACCCTTTGCATATCAGCTGGGTCCACACCTTGCTAATTGTCAGTCCTAGGACTGCATCATCTAGGTCCGAGCTCGTGCATGCCACGTCGGTCTAGGAATTCACCAGGCCGTCTAGAACCCATGGATCAGGAGAGATATATGGCCGATCCTGACCTCATCGCCCAGTTTGAGGGAATGAACGCAATATTTGATGGCACGCATGTCGAGTACATGCAGATAGGAGACATTGTCGAGAGTTCTAGTCAGAAAAGATTGGGTGTAGTTCGCTGTATCTCAACACCCCAGGAGGACGATTGGCGTCGAACCTCTATCTTTCAAACCTACATCATGGTGAACTCTCATCCCTGCAAGATACTCCTTGACAACGGGAGCTGTATCAATGCAGTCTCTTCAGAATTTGTCTCCCGTTTAGGTCTACCTACGCACCCTCATCCAAGACCATACAACGTGGCTTGGGTCGATGACACTTCTATCCCAGTTACCACCACGTGTCATCCCCATCCAATTCCAATCCTACCAAGGACAAATCTCATGTGACGTAACGCCTATGAAGGCCGGGAGCGTCATCTTAGGACGACCATGGATCTATGATGTAGACCTCGCTACCTTCGGTCGGTCCAATGAGTGTTCCTTCTCCCACAATGGGAAGAGGATTCAGTTGCTCCCAACACCCCCAAAGGTGACCCCGGGAAAGAGTTCCACTTCCACCCCCACTAGCACTCCCAAAATTCAGGAGAATCCCCAAACTCCCACTGAAGGGAAACCTCCCCTTCCCTCTTCTCCTACGTCTATCACACTCGTTTCTGAGACCCCTCAGGTTAGTCATGACCTAGTTAGACGCCTTGACTCCATAAATGTCGGTGAGCTAAACCGAGAGGTTGCTGAGAGTGTCCATGTTTTGGTTGTTGATGTCACCATCACACCCAATGTCTCAGTCCCAACTGCAGACCCGGCCATACTACATGACGTCCAAGGCAACGTCCCCGAGGACTTGCCTCCTCCACTCCGTCCCATACGTGATGTACAACATGCTATTGAGCTGGTCCCTGGGTCCACCCTACCCAACCTTCCCCTTGAGTTTAGAATGTCCAAGTCAACCGAAGAGTTTGCACATCACGTCATTAGTCTGCATGAGTCAGCTGATTCGCATAGGCGTCACCATAAGTTTCAAGAAGGTGGCTTGGTTATGGTACGGGCCCGGCCCGAACGACTCCTTTCTGGAGTAGTTAAAAAGTTACAAGCATGTAGTGATGGTCCCTTCCCAATCATGCGGAAGATTGACGCCAATGCCTATGTTGTGGACTTACCTCCCGAAGAGGGGATTAGCTCGACCTTTAATGTGGCAGACCTAGTGGCCTACAAGGAACCCACAGCGATTCCTAGTGACCCTTTCGAGCCTTCTCCTCCCATTGAGAGTGAGCCCACCCCTGTGCGTCCCACATCCTTGAGAGCACCGCGCGAGCATATTGAGAGGATACTGGATGAGTAGGTGACCACTACACGGAGCAGGGAGTACCAGCGTTACTTTGTCCGTTGGCGGGACCGTCCACCTTCTGATGATTCCTAGGTCAGCCGGGAAGATCTCCAGCGCCGCGATCCAGATCTGCTGGAGCACTACCACAGTAGTGTTCCCCCTTACTCGACGGAGTCGAGTTCCAACCGCCCAGGGAGGGTTGGTGGGGACACCGGGTCCACTACTGGGCCCAATGCTAGGAGCCGACGTCGCACCGCCACTGCACCGAGCTTATGGCTCGGAGACTCGATTGAAGACCCGACATCCTGAATACGTATTTATATGTATTTGTGTATATGTGTGTACGGTGGTATTTGTATGATTAAACCACCATATCTTATTTTATTTTTACCAAGTCAAAGAATTATATTTTATTAGGTCCAAGTCAAATATTGGTTGGTGAGTCTTGTTTTATTAGGCTAGGACATATGTGTAATTAGGAAAGTTTAAAAGGTGTAAGTGTTATAGCCTCCTCCTATATAAGGAAGGCTAAGGGTGTATGTTTTCATATGATGAATTTGAAAGAAGTTGCATTACGTGAGAGGCATTTCCCTCTTGTGTGTTTCCTTCTCTCTCTTCTCTTTTGTGAGGATTGAGCGTCGCCCGGTGTGAGACCGTCCGGCGTGAGGCCGAGCTATCTGAGATAGCAGTTATCCGTCCCGTTCGCGTCCCGGAGTGCCGACGATCCATTCTCACGTCGCCGCCGCGTCACTAAGGGTGTCTCTATTTTGGCTGTTGACGTCACCAACACACCCGAGGAGTCTCGAGTCTCTAAAGACCCGGCCATACTGTCGGACTTCCAAGGCATCGTCCCCGAGGCCTTGCCTACTCAACTCCCTCCCATGCGTGATGTACAACACGCTATTGAGCTTGCTCCTGGATCCACCCTACCCAACCTTCCCCTCGAGTCTAGACTGTCCAAGTCAGCCACAGAGTTTGCACAGCACGTCATTAGTCTGCATGAGTCAGCTGATTTGCATAAGCGTCGTCATAAATTTCAAGAAGGTGACTTGGTTATGGTACGGGTCCGGCCCGAACGACTCCCCTCGGGAGCCGTTGAAAAGTTACAAGCCTGTAGTGATGGTCCCTTCCCACTCCTGCGGAAGATTGGCGCCAATGCCTATGTTGTGGATTTACCTCCCGAGAAGGGGATTAGCTCGACCTTTAATGTGACAGACCTAGTGGCCTACAAGGAACCCACAGTGATTCCTAGTGACCCTTTCGAGCCTTCTCCTCCTTTTGAGAGTGAGCCCACCCCTGTGCGTCCCACATCCTTGAGAGCACCACGCGAGCATATTGAGAGGATACTGGATGAGCAGGTGACCACTACACGGAGCAGGGAGTACCAGCGCTACTTTGTCCGTTGGCGGGACCGTCCACCATCCGATGATTCCTGGATCAGCCGGGAAGATCTCCAGCGCCTCGATCCATATCTGCTGGAGCACTACCACATCAGTGTTCCCCCCTTACTCGACGGAGTCGAGTTCCAGCCGCCCCGGGAGGGTTGGTGGGGACACCGGGTCCACTACTGGGCCCAATGCTCGGAGCCGACGTCGCATGGCTCGGAGACTCGATTGAAGACCCGGCATCCTGAATACGTATTTATACGTATTTGTGTATCTGTGTGTACGGTGGTATTTGTATGATTAAACCACCATATCTTATTTTATTTTTACCAAGTTAAAGAATTATATTTTATTAGGGTCCAAGTCAAATATTGGTTGGTGGGTCTTGTTTTATTAGGCTAGGACATATGTGCTATTTGA
Source organism: Amorphophallus konjac (assembly GCA_022559845.1). Classification (NCBI taxonomy): domain Eukaryota; kingdom Viridiplantae; phylum Streptophyta; class Magnoliopsida; order Alismatales; family Araceae; genus Amorphophallus; species Amorphophallus konjac. The sequence continues at coordinate 8,867,739 of CM040124.1, forward strand.
AAAGTTTAAAAGGTGTATGTGTAATGGGCCTTTCCTATATAAGGAGGCCAAGGGATGTGTTACGTATGATGAATGTTGTTATATGAATGAAAGTTTGTTTGTGTGAGAGTTATTCCCTATTGCATTTCCTCCTTCCCTCTTTCTCATTCTGTGAGTTTGAGTGTCGCCCGGTGTGAGACCGTCCGGCATGAGGCCGAGCTGTGTGAGATAGCAGTTATCCGTCACGTCTTGTTCGCGTCTCGGAGTGCCGTCGATCCATTCCCACGTCCCCGCCGCGTCAAATTGGTATCAGAACCCAACAACGGCGTCTCCGACGACCCGACGTCCCCGACGTCGTCTCTCTGTCTTTCTCTAGATTGCTAGAAGAGAAAAAAAAAAGAAACAACAAAAAAAAGAAAAGAAAAGAAGTTGATAGAGATCAGTTGAAGAATTTTTTGAAAAAAAAAAATTTAGAAAAAAAAGAGGAGGAAAAAATCTCCCTCTGTTTCTCCCCCCCATTTCTGTTTCTCTCTCCCTCTCTCTGCTAATCTCTCTCCCCCTTAATCTCTCTCTCTCTCTATATATATATCCCTGTCTCTGTATTTCTCTCTCTCGTTCGGAGCTCAGTAGAAAGAAGAAAAAAAAAGGAAAAAAAAAGGAGAAAAGAAGACAGAATCGGTTGAAAGAAAAAAAGAAGGTAAGAAAAAAAAAGAATTTTTTTCCCTTTCGCGGCACGGGCATCGTTGCCCGTGCCCGATTTCAAAAACGGCAGTGGCCGTTGCGGCCGCTTGCGAAGCCGCCTCCGGCGCCTTGCCGCCGCGTCGCCACCGCCCGCAGGCGCCCCTGCGCGCCCGACCTATGCGCCCGAGCGCGCGCCCGCCCGCGCCCGGCCTGTGCACCAGCAGACGCGCCCGAGCGCGCGCCCGCCCGCGCCCGAGCGTGCCCCCGCCCTGCGCGTGCACCGCCCCCCCCCCCCCCCCCCGACCGGCCGCGCACCCCCGTGCACTCCTGCGCGCCCCTGCGCGCCGGGCCCCGCCTGCTGCGCACGCCCCGCGCCTGCAGCGCCCGGCCCGCCGCCCACGCTCGCCTGCCGGCATGGTCGCCGTCCCGCGTAGGCCGCCGCCCAGTCTGACCACCAACCGCGTGAGAAGCACGCAAAAGCTTTGAAAAAAAATTGAAAAGAAGAAAACGTGTGAAAAAAAAAGTCAAAAAAAAAAAAGAAAGAGAGTAGGTGAAGCTTTAAAAAAAAAAAGGGAGGTTGAAAAAAAAAATGTTACCTATATATAATATATATATATGGAATATATATATTGTTATATATATCTATATATATATCTATTATTTGATTAAAAAAAGAGAGCTGAATATATAATATATATATATGAGATATATATAATCTTATATATATATAATATATATATATATGAGATATATATTTATATATATCTTTTAACCTATTGAGGTGGCACCCGAAGTCCACAATTACGGCTCGGTCAACGGTTGAGTCGTCCGATCGCTGACACCTAGTCCGTAATTCACGGAGTGTGAATACCCCTAAGTCTCCCTGCGCGGAGAAAGTCTGGAGTGATTTGTTCCCCTGCGTGGGAAAATTTTAAGTCACGTGGTTTTGTAATAATTGCGACCTCCCTGCGAGGAGAGAATTCTTTGTAACCGGTGAAGCTTCTTCGACGCCGTGCGGGCACGCACGTCCCCGCTCGCCTTCGTCTCCGGTCGGAGTTAGACTTTTCAGTCTAGCTAGGTACGTGCTCCCCTCACTTGCTCATTTAATATCCATTCAATTGCCGCGCGAAATGAGAGAGAGCCCGATCCATGCAGCCAGTCTCCTGAGTGCATCGCTGTGGACGGAAAGCGAGAGCTTGTATGTACCCATCCCTAGGCCCTAGGCTGTCACATTAGGGCACCCTGATTGTCAGGAGGTAGTTTTACAACTACGTCGCCAACGGGCGAGCAATTTTCCCTGACCGGTCCCTTCAATTTGACCATTTGCAAATCAGTCGGGTCCACACCTTGCTAATTATCAGTCCCAGGATTACATCACCTAGGTCCAAGCTCGTGCATGTCACGTTGGTCTAGGAATTCATCTGGCCGTCTAGAACGCATGGAACAAGAAAGATATATGGCCGATCCTGACCTCATCACCCAGTTTGAGGAAATGGATGCAATATTTGATGGCACGCATATCGAGTACATGCAGGTAGGAGATATTTTCGAGAGTTCTAGCCAGAAAAGATTGGGTGTAGTTCGCTGTATCTCAACACCTCAGGAGGACAATTGGCGTCGAACCTCTATCTTTCAAACCTACATCATGGTGAACTCTCATCCCTGCAAGATAATCCTTGACAACGGGAGCTGTATCAATGCAGTCTCTTCAGATTTTGTCTCCCGTTTAGGTCTACCTACGCACCCTCATCCAAGGCCATACAACGTGGCTTGGGTCGATGACACTTCTATCCCAGTCACCACCACATGTGTCATTCCCATCCAATTCCAGTCCTACCAAGGACAAATATTATGTGACGTAATACCTATGAAGGCCGGGAGCGTCATCTTAAGACGACCATGGATCTATGATGTAGACCTCGCTACCTTTGGTCGGTCCAATCAGTGCTCCTTCTCCCACAACGGAAAGAAGATTCTGTTGTACCTGGCACCCCCAAAGGTGACCTCGGGAAAGAGTTCCACCTCCACCCCCACCGGAACTCCCAAAATTCAGGAGAATCCCCAAACTCCCACTGAAGGGAAACCTCCCCTTCCCTCTTCTCCTACATCTATCACACCCGTTTCTGAGGCTCCTAAGGTTAGTCATGACCTAGTTAGGTGCCTTGACTCCATGAATGTCGGTGAGCTAGACATAGAGGTTGCTAAGTGGTGGGGACACCGGGTCCACTACTGGGCCCAATGCTAGGAACCGACGTCGCACCGCCACTGCACCGAGCTTATGGCTCGGAGACTCGATTGAAGACCCGGCATCCTGAATACGTATTTATATGTATTTGTGTATCTGTGTGTACGGTGATATTTGCATGATTAAACCACCATATCTTATTTTATTTTTACCAAGTCAAAGAATTATATTTTATTAAGGTCCAAGTCAAATATTGGTTGGTGAGTCTTGTTTTATTAGGCTAGGACATATGTGCAATTAGGAAAGTTTAAAAGGTGTAAGTGTTATAGCCTCCTCCTATATAAGGAAGGCTAAGGGTGTATGTTTTCATATGATGAATTTGAAAGAAGTTGCATTACGTGAGAGGCATTTCCCTCTTGTGTGTTTCCTTCTCTCTCTTCTCTTTTGTGAGGATTGAGCGTCGCCCGGTGTGAGACCGTCCGGCGTGAGGCCGAGCTGTGTGAGATAGCAGTTATCCGTCTCGTTCGCGTCCCGGAGTGCCGACGATCCATTCTCACGTCGCCGCCGCGTCAAATTGATATCAGAGCCCAACAACGGCATCTCCGACGACCCCGACATCCCCGACGTCTCTCTTTCTCTCTCTAATTTGCTAGAGTGAAAAAAAAGAAACAAAAAAAAGGAAGAAGAGTAGCAGAAGGATCTGTGATTGAGAGGAAAAGAAAAATAGAGAAAAAAAATTTAGCAAAAGAAAAATAATTTTTTGTGTTCTTTCTCTCTTTTTTTCCCTCTCTGTTCTCTCTCCCTCTGTTCTATTTCTCTCTCCCTTTCAGATTCTCTCTCTCCTCGTTAATCTCTCTTTCTCTCTCCCTTAATCTCTCTCGGATAATCCCTCGTTCTCTCTGCTCTCTCTCTCTCTCCCGTAAGTCTCTCTTTCTCTCTCTATCACGCTCCTCTCTCCCTGACTCTCTCTCTCCCGCGATACCCTCTCTCTGTTTCTCTCTTCCCCTCTCTCTCCCGTGCTCTTTTTCTCTCTCACGCGAGCCCTCTATCTCCACCTCCCTCTTCTCTGCGAACGACCGGAGCCCCTGCGCGGCCGCACGTGCATCGACCGCGCCGGCACCCCGCCGTCGCCGCGCCCGAGCGCTCGCCTCGCCTGGGAGCTCCGCTCCTCCCCCCTCCGAGATCGTCGCAGCGACCGCCCGCGGACGGCTCCGCCCAGCCCGCCAGCGACCGCCCCTGCGTCGTCTTCCCCACCTCCGGCACCCGCCGGAGCCCGGCGCCAGCCCGCAGAAGCCCCCCAGGCGCACCCACGGCCACCGCGCCCGCCTGTCACCGGCGCCGCCCCGGCCCCGCCGCCGTGCCTGCTCCTCGGCGCGAACCCCTCCTGCAGCCACCGTCTCCCGGCCACCCGGGTCCGGCCCTGCGCCCACCGGGGCCGCCGCGGCCGCCCGCACCGGCGCCCTGCACCCGAGCCCCGTGCCAGCCCACCTGGCTGCCAAGCGTCCGACCCCGCGTCCCTGCGCGCCCACCGCGCCTGCACACCCAGCCCGCCTGCCGGACGGGTTATCCGGCCGCGTAGGCCGCCGCCCTGGTTGACCCACGAGCTCCGTGGAGCACGCAAGCAAGGGTTTAAAAAAAAAAAAGAGAAAGTGGGTGTGAAAAAAAGTCAAAAAAAGAGTGGGTGAAGTGTTGAAAAAAAAGAAAAGAAGTTTGAAAAAAAAAGAAGAAAGAAAGTCATAAAGAGTAGGTGAGATTTGAAGGCGTGGAAGTTAAAAAAAAAATTAATTTAAAAAAAAAGGGTTTGAAAGAAAACAAAGTCAAAAAAAGGTGGTTGAAATTTGAAAAAAAAAGGAACGTTGAAAATTAAAACGTGTGCAAAAAAAGGGTTTTTTGAAAGTTGAAAAAACAAGTATTAAATATATATATAAGATACATCTATTTGATATATATATAATCTTTTATATATATGTCTATATATATATTTATATATATAATTTTATATATCTATATACCTATATTATTTGATTAATTTCTTGTGGCACCAGAAGTCCACAACTCCGGCTCGCCCAACGGTCGAGTCATCCGGTCGCCAACAGACGGCCCGTAGTTCACGGAGTTTGAGTGACTGTGAGTCTCCCTGCGCGGAGAATTTTGACTGATTTGTTCCCCTGCGCGGGAAATTTAAGTAATTTGTAATAATTCAATCCTCCCTGCGTGGAGTGAATTCTTTGTAACCCGATCAAGCTTCTTCGACGCCGTGCGGGCACGCACGTCCCCGCCCGCCCTCGTCTCCGATCGAAGTTAGACTTTTCGGTCTAACTAGGTACGTGCTCCCCTCACTTACTCATTTAGTATCTTTTCAATTGCCGCGCGAAGTGAGAGAGAGCCCGATCTATACAAACCAGTCTCCTGAGTGCATCGCTGTGGACGGAAAGCGAGAGCTTGTATGTACCCATCCTTTAGGCCCTAGACTGTCGCATTAGGGCACCCTAATTGTCAGGAGATAGTTGCACAACTACTTCACCTACAGGCGAGCAACTTTTCCCTGACCGATCTCTTCAAATTGACCCTTTGCATATCAGCTGGGTCCACACCTTGCTAATTGTCGGTCCTAGGACTGCATCATCTAGGTCCGAGCTCGTGCATGCCACGTCGGTCTAGGAATTCACCAGGCCGTCTAGAACCCATGGATCAGGAGAGATATATGGCCGATCCTGACCTCATCGCCCAGTTTGAGGGAATGAACGCAATATTTGATGGCACGCATGTCGAGTACATGCAGATAGGAGACATTGCCGAGAGTTCTAGTCAGAAAAGATTGGGTGTAGTTCGCTGTATCTCAACACCCCAGGAGGACGATTGGCGTCGAACCACTATCTTTCAAACCTACATCATGGTGAACTCTCATCCCTGCAAGATACTCCTTCACAACGGGAGCTGTATCAATGCAGTCTCTTCAGAATTTGTCTCCCGTTTAGGTCTACCTACGCACCCTCATCCAAGACCATACAACATGGCTTGGGTCGATGACACTTCTATCCCAGTCACCACCACATGTGTCATCCCCATCCAATTCCAATCCTACCAAGGACAAATCTCATGTGACGTAACGCCTATGAAGGCCGGGAGCGTCATCTTAGGACGACCATGGATCTATGATGTAGACCTCGCTACCTTCGGTCGGTCCAATGAGTGTTCCTTCTCCCACAATGGGAAGAGGATTCAGTTGCTCCCAACACCCCCAAAGGTGACCCCGGGAAAGAGTTCCACTTCCACCCCCACTAGCACTCCCAAAATTCAGGAGAATCCCCAAACTCCCACTGAAGGGAAACCTCCCCTTCCCTCTTCTCCTGCGTCTATCACACTCGTTTCTGAGACCCCTCAGGTTAGTCATAACCTAGTTAGACGCCTTGACTCCATAAATGTCGGTGAGCTAAACCGAGAGGTTGTTGAGAGTGTCCATGTTTTGGCTGTTGATGTCACCATCACACCCAATGTCTCAGTCCCAACTGCAGACCCGGCCATACTACATGACGTCCAAGGCAACGTCCCCGAGGACTTGCCTTCTCCACTCCCTCCCATACGTGATGTACAACATGCTATTGAGCTGGTCCCTGGGTCCACCCTACCCAACCTTCCCCTTGAGTTTAGAATGTCCAAGTCAACCGAAGAGTTTGCACATCACGTCATTAGTCTGCATGAGTCAGCTGATTCGCATAGGCGTCACCATAAGTTTCAAGAAGGTGGCTTGGTTATGGTACGGGCCCGGCCCGAACGACTCCTCTCGGGAGCAGTTAAAAAGTTACAAGCATGTAGTGATGGTCCCTTCCCAATCATGCGGAAGATTGACGCCAATGCCTATGTTGTGGACTTACCTCCCGAAGAGGGGATTAGCTCGACATTTAATGTGGCAGACCTAGTGGCCTACAAGGAACCCACAACGATTCCTAGTGACCCTTTCGAGCCTTCTCCTCCCATTGAGAGTGAGCCCACCCCTGTGCGTCCCACATCCTTGAGAGCACCGCGCGAGCATATTGAGAGGATACTGGATGAGCAGGTGACCACTACACGGAGCAGGGAGTACCAGCGTTACTTTGTCCGTTGGCGGGACCGTCCACCTTCTGATGATTCCTGGGTCAGCCGGGAAGATCTCCAGCGCCGCGATCCAGATCTGCTGGAGCACTACCACAATAGTGTTCCCCCTTACTCGACGGAGTCGAGTTCCAACCGCCCCGGGAGGGTTGGTGGGGACACCGGGTCCACTACTGGGCCCAATGCTAGGAGCCGACGTCGCACCGCCACTGCACCGAGCTTATGGCTCGGAGACTCGATTGAAGACCCGACATCCTGAATACGTATTTATATGTATTTGTGTATCTGTGTGTACGGTGGTATTTGTATGATTAAACCACCATATCTTATTTTATTTTTACCAAGTCAAAGAATTATATTTTATTAGGTCCAAGTCAAATATTGGTTGGTGAGTCTTGTTTTATTAGGCTAGGACATATGTGCAATTAGGAAAGTTTAAAAGGTGTAAGTGTTATAGCCTCCTCCTATATAAGGAAGGCTAAGGGTGTATGTTTTCATATGATGAATTTGAAAGAAGTTGCATTACGTGAGAGGCATTTCCCTCTTGTGTGTTTCCTTCTCTCTCTTCTCTTTTGTGAGGATTGAGCGTCGCCCGGTGTGAGACCGTCCGGCGTGAAGCCGAGCTGTGTGAGATAGCAGTTATCCGTCCCGTTCGCATCCCGAAGTGCCGACGATCCATTCTCACGTCGCCGCCGCGTCACTAAGGGTGTCTCTATTTTGGCTGTTGACGTCACCAACACACCCGAGGAGTCTCGAGTCTCTGAAGACCCGGCCATACTGTCGGACTTCCAAGGCATCGTCCCCGAGGCCTTGCCTACTCAACTCCCTCCCATGCGTGATGTACAACACGCTATTGAGCTTGCTCTTGGATCCACCCTACCCAACCTTCCCCTCGAGTCTAGACTGTCCAAGTCAGCCACAGAGTTTGCACAGCACGTCATTAGTCTGCATGAGTCAGCTGATTTGCATAAGCGTCGTCATAAATTTCAAGAAGGTGACTTGGTTATGGTACGGGTCCGGCCCGAACGACTCCCCTCGGGAGCCGTTGAAAAGTTACAAGCCTGTAGTGATGGTCCCTTCCCACTCCTGCGGAAGATTGGCGCCAATGCCTATGTTGTTGATTTACCTCCCGAGAAGGGGATTAGCTCGACCTTTAATGTGGCAGACCTAGTGGCCTACAAGGAACCCACAGTGATTCCTAGTGACCCTTTCGAGCCTTCTCCTCCCCTTGAGAGTGAGCCCACCCCTGTGCATCCCACATCCTTGAGAGCACCACGCGAGCATATTGAGAGGATACTGGATGAGCAGGTGACCACTACACGGAGCAGGGAGTACCAGCGCTACTTTGTCCGTTGGCGGGACCGTCCACCATCCGATGATTCCTAGATCAGCCGGGAAGATCTCCAGCGCCTCGATCCATATCTGCTGGAGCACTACCACATCAGTGTTCCCCCCTTACTCGACGGAGTCGAGTTCCAGCCGCCCCGGGAGGGTTGGTGGGGACACCGGGTCCACTACTGGGCCCAATGCTCGGAGCTGACGTCGCACCGCCACTGCACCGAGCTTATGGCTCGGAGACTCGATTGAAGACCCGACATCCTGAATACGTATTTATACGTATTTGTGTATCTGTGTGTACGGTGGTATTTGTATGATTAAACCACCGTATCTTATTTTATTTTTACCAAGTTAAAGAATTATATTTTATTAGGGTCCAAGTCAAATATTGGTTGGTGGGTCTTGTTTTATTAGGCTAGGACATATGTGCTATTTGAAAAGTTTAAAAGGTGTATGTGTAATGGGCCTTTCCTATATAAGGAGGCCAAGGGATGTGTTACGTATGATGAATGTTGTTATATGAATGAAAGTTTGTTTGTGTGAGAGTTATTCCCTCTTGTATTTCCTCCTTCCCTCTTTCTCATTCTGTGAGTTTGAGTGTCGCCCGGTGTGAGACCGTCCGGCGTGAGGCCGAGCTGTGTGAGATAGCAGTTATCCGTCACGTCTTGTTCGCGTCTCGGAGTGCCGTCGATCCATTCCCACGTCCCCGCCGCGTCATCACCACATGCTTTGTCTCCTCTAGAAGGGGACCTAAGCTATTGTTGAAAGTGAAGCACTATGGGGCCACCAATCCATCTAGCAAAATGATCATAGTAGACAACATCCAATAGAAGCAACTCCTCGATATCAAGAACCATCATATCCCCACATGAAATCCCATCCAACCTTAGAAGACAGGCCTCGATGAACACCAGAGTAGATTGCATCCACCCCTTTTGTCAATTAAAAGGCTTTACAAAGTCGTTTATTTTCGGTCAAAACTAGAAAATCAGATGCAAAGGGGTTGAAGATGGTCCAGTTTTTAGTTTTCAGGTTGGAACCAGTGAATAAATGAAAATACAGTTTTATAAGCAAATTATAGAGGCACAATGTTTTCAACTTCACTGATGTTGCCACCACTTGCCCATCTTTTTCTATTCCTTCTTCCTTTCCTCACCTCCTTACTTTGTACTTCTTTTTTCTTTATTCTCCTTTTCCCCACCCTCTAGGAACTGCCAGAAACAAAGATACTTCAGTGGGATGAGCTAGTTTTCAAACAAGAATAAACCAGCTAGGACTGATCCAGATCTGAAATGTAATTGCCAAGACCTTGATGGATCAAGATCAAGTCCCACAAATGCCAAGTGTTCCAATCATCCATCCTCCTCCATGAGCAAGTGGATTGCATAAGACAATGTGCATGAACTTTGCAGTTCCATTCACCCTATGAAGCATGTGATAGAAGAGGATGAGAACAAGACTTCATAATAGATGCTCCCACACTCCACTAAGCACCGTAGAGGACTAACTCATTTGCATCTTGTATGAAAAAAAAAAAACTCAACATCAAATTCAAGATGGGAAAGTGTATGAGATGCGCAGCCAAGAAAATATGTACAAGAGGAAAGTAGGTCAGTGAATGAGCTTCATACTCGAGGAACAACCTCTTGAAATTGTTGACAAGAGCCTAAGAATGGATAATGATAATGGTTGCCCTTGCAAGACCGGATCGAATTAGAGCTAACAATGTATAGTTAGATGCACACTTTGCTTACAAGCATAGTCTGTATGTTGGGATTTAACTTAGGAAATCATGCTTCCACTAGTTTGATAATGAATGCAGTAAGTTTGTTGCCAGCTGGAATAACAAAAACATTGTCCAAGTGAGGAGTGGTCAATGATCAATCATACTGGCATAGTATCCAAGCCAAACTAGAGGCATTGAATTCAGATGCACAGCATGATTGAGCCAAAAATTTATAAAATCTTGGTATCCATGTATTTCCTAACATGGGACAACATGCCAAAATGGCACTCTGCCAATCATATAAGCTTTTAATTCAAGATAGGAAGAGAGGGAGGGATTAAGTAATTTCCTCGATGTTCTTTTCGGACAAGAATAGTAAACTTCTACGATATGTTTTATCACTGTATTCTTCTAAGGAACAGACATTTCGGGAAACTAGTTAAGCCAGAAGAAAAATCACCACAGTTGTCTGAGTTTTGGTTGGATATGCAATGTAAATTCACATCCCAATAGAAACCAGGAAAGTGGATTCAAACTGCATCCCACTAGGGAATGAGGTTATTACAATATCAGTCCAATGCATAAGGCTGTAACAGAATGAATGAACAAACGTTAACCCAGAATGCTAGACAATGTCATTTAGCATACAGCTTCTTAATACATACAAAAGATATAGTTAGTAAATTGTCCAAGGGTCAGAGAATGACCTGATTTATTGAGTCTATCATCCAAATTGAGAAATTACTATTTGTAAAAAGGCCGTGGAAGTTAAACAGAGCATGATTTAAACAAATGGGGATTCTACCTTAGCTAGCATGCAATGCACCAACCTCCTAATCAAGGATCAGTCAAAAAATTATTTTCTGGTAATCTTCAATGCATGTACATAGCATTGGTGAATGATGGTAATAAGCAAAACAACCACAACAACAAAATTAGCTGCAGGCACATCCCGCAGTAGCTGCAATGGCAGCACACAATAAGTGTAGCAGCACTGGCAACAGCAATACAAGAATAGCAGCAGTAGCAGCTAACAGAATTAGCAGTGACAGCTAGCAAGAATAGCTACAGTAGTATCCCAATTGCAGCACATAACTAGTGTAGTAGCAACTGACGGAAGCAGCATCAATAGCTAATAAAAATGGCTCCCAACTGGCAGCAGTTAAATATTTATAAGTAATTTCACTTGAAAGTTAAACAAGACAATATTTTCTTAACAAATAAGAAAGACACTTTACATATTCTATGAGCCAAAGAATATGGCTCCCAAGTGCATCTATAATTTTCTTTCTTTCTTGATATTTAATAAAAAGGGGGGCTCCATTTAGCTTTTGAACCAGGCTGTTTCAAACCAGAACTGGCCAAACAAGTGACCTCCATCTAGCTTTTAGGATCAGAGCCATTAAAAAATGTCTTAAGGTTTTTTTATATTTTAAAAGTTGTTTTTGTAGCAATAGGGATTAATATGCAATCACCTCCGCTCATCTAAAACACGTACATTCTTCTAAAACCATGCTGCCCTCTTCTGCCAATAACGGGCGGGGCGGGGGGTTGACCAAAACAACTCACTGCAGCAGTAGGATGGTGTCTGACCAAAACCACTCACTGCACACAATGCATGCTATATCCCCATTGTTGCCGCCATGCCACCTGTTATCACCAGCTCATGTCCCTCCACCTTGACTTGAAGGTTTGTTTCCCTCACCTCTCTTATTCTTCTTCCTCCTCATCCTCTTCTTTGCCAATGGTCTAGTTTAACAGCCTCCGATCTCCAGCAACTAATCTGGCACCTATGGACCGGCTTTTATTATCTAAAGTTTCATCATCTCGCTCCACAGTCCCCATCCCAACCCCCAAAAAAGACCCTTTCATGTGCTCTTGGCTACCATTATCCATTAACCAGAATAAAGTGCCTGAGTCCTACTGAGATGCTGATGGTAATGCCAGAAATAGGTGATTGAAATGGTCTAGTGACACTTTAATCTGGAACAAAGAGGTCAAGTGCTTGTAATGACATACAGCTCAATTCCTCTACCTGGAACAAATATGCTAGGCCCAAAAGTAGCCATAAAAACCACAAGCACATGGTTACTAACTCATTTTTCTGTTCAGATACTACATAGCACAAAATCAGAGAAAAGCAAAACGGATCAGTCAATTAGGATCACCTGATCACAGCCTTGCATCCAAGGCAAGTAAGTTGTCTCCTAGCGAACTTCATTATACCATTGTTTGAAGGAGTTGAAATGGAGACTGCTCTTGTATGGCTTCCATGAAGAAGTTCTTCGCTTGCATTCATTAGAATGGGTTCAAATATTGTCAAAAGTGGCTACAACATCAAGGTCCCTCAAAAGTTCAAACCAAGTCATAATCAATCAATAATGAAGAATTGCACAATCAATGAACAAACCTTGCTTATTTGATTCTCAAGATAGTACTGAGGATCTATTGGAATGTTATTCTCTAGGACAAAAATAGGATCTTCTTACCTTTCATAAGCCTGTAGCCATCAATAAATGTATTTCACACTTCTCACGGTGGTCTGATGTGCCTAGTACTTAGATAAAAAATATATTGCTACACTACCTTGGCACCTTTTGCAGCCTTATAGAACACGGTCACCAACATTTGGGGTAGTAGCTTGATCCCGCTATTCAAAAAATCAAGAATCATGAGAGTGACGTTCATTTTACAAAAACATCATGGGTATATAAGGATATCCAAGATATTTAAATAGCATAAAACCTGTATGGTCCTAGCATCCCTTCATTTTCACACCATAAAACAAGCATCATGTTCATCACCCGACCATATTAAAAGAGAGCCCATACCCAGCAATTGCAGGATAAGTAGGTAATATTTGGTACGGCTAGCTAAGATACTAGCACATACCCTGACATGCAAAAGCAAGCACAATGAAATTTTTAAATTTCACAGCTCTTGTATGGAACTGAAATAGATGCACAATATTAATGTGTTTCCATTACGAAAAACTTGTATGGAAGATGAATATTGTATAGTTGGATCCAGGATGCCAGAATTGGAAAAAACATAGAGAACAATGAGGAAAAGGTGCATTGTCCACCCCAGGTTCACCATATCATACGAGTTGGCAACAACAAAGGAGCAGTGTTACAACAATGGCCCACAAGTTAAAACAAACAAGAACAATGCCTCATGTCTAACGGTCTTGATTAGTGGCATAAGGATATGATGCATAAGACAAAAAAGGTCATGATGCACGAGACGATCACATAATAGATAACGCATTACTCAAATGCATTTCCAGGGGCCTAGGAAAACTGCTTGCCCTTTGATCTAGAAAAACAAGTTAAATCTCATAAATTTGGCGAAGCAGATATCAACTTACTTTGCGCATGCGTTCAGCAAGTTCAACATGTGTTTCCTTTACAGCATAATCATCCCCAGTTTTTGTGAGACCATGTCACTCAAAATTATTAAAAATTTCAAGTAGTTAGTCCTGATACTGTTGGATTCGATCCTTTTTAAGCAGTAAACCAAGAAAAGAATCTGAAGCACAATTCGTTTACCTTTGTTATAACCAACAAGGATAAATCCATGTGATTCATGAGGTCTGAAATTGTATTTTTAACATACTGAACAGCATCAAACTGGACTCTAAAGAAAAGCAAGAACCTAGAATAATTAAGCATTCACGTAAATAAATAATCCAAATCAACCATAAGCCCAAAGAAAAAGACAATCCAAATCAACGTTAAGTCCAAAAAACCATTTGACAGCATGACCAAAAATATATATATAGCAAGTAATCTGGAGAGTGTTAGATCCCATCAGAACATAAATCTTCAACATACAGAATGTAGAAAATTAACCTATTGACAAGTCTAAACTTTTGGCACCCACGAAGGAAATTAACGTAGTTGGAGAGAAATGGAAGAACAAAGGACCTCAAATTAAATTTGAATTCCAAAGAAAATACCTTCATGAAAGTGTTATGCATTCCGCTGCTTCTCTCCCCAGCTTCATGGCACCTTCCACAGTTGGGACACCAAATTGTACCATGACAGAGTATGTATCCCCATAAATAACCTGATATGATAGACATGAACTTTCAGCAATCAAAAATCATGGTGAAAATAAGCCAGCATATGAAGCCTTGTATAGTACTCCAGATCCTTACTGAATCCAACTCTATTTGCATGTACATGCACTTTATTTTTAACTTTACATGCACCAGCGCTGGCTGGTTGATTGACTGATCTTAAGGCTATACATGGAAACCCAGTTTCCAATTATTTATTAAACTATCAGAGACGTCAATTGCATCAAGTCCAAGGCTTCATTTCAAAATGCATTTTTATGCATACAAAATATATATTATACTTTATAATAAATAAGTGAAAATAACTTAATCAACTGTTTACCTATGACGAAAAAGGCATCTGATCAAAGATTCAAATAGTTATCATTTGAAGTGTATTGCACAAAAATTGCAGCCCCTATTTGTAAAATAACATCCAAAAGAACCATTTCCAGATAATTGTTCCATCAAACACCCATGTGTGGTGAAGCTCTCTACCAAGCATGTGGCATTGTAGTAGTTTGAGGTCATGTCCTATTTTTTGAAACTTATTAAGTTGATGAACTTCCAAACAATAAAAATGGATGAGCAGTGAGCGTTACTCATATCTAATTGTGTGGAGACTCCAGCCATCTCCATCCTTCTCAATGGCTCTCTAATGGGGTTCTTCAAAAGTAGTAATGGGGTGCGCCAAGGCGATCCCCTCTCACCTTATCTCTTTACAATAGCTAGAGGGTTTCACTTGTTTGATGAAGAAGTTAGAAATGGCAACATCAAGGTTCCATCGGTAGGGGGGGTGCAGGTATTGCACATAATATTCGCTGATGACCTTATTGTTTTCTTTAAAAAAAATATGCACTGTATCTAAAACATAACTGTAGTTTTGCAATTTTTTTCTAAAATGTCTGGCTTGAGATATTTGAACTCTGACAAAAGCAAACTTTACATTGGAGGAGGTGAACAAGCCAATGATGAAATCATACAAATATTAGGGGTCCAAGAAGGGCGGCTGTCTATGCCATATCTCGGGCTACCTCTGCTCTCTACTTCTCTCAGCGAAAAGCCATTGTGTACCCATCCTGGAGAAGATTAAAAGAAGGTTGCTACTCAGCTCATACTCATCATATTGGTCTGCGACTTTCTCTGATCTCCCAGCAGGACTTATTCATGATATTGAAGGTTTATTATGCAATTTCTGTTGGGGGACCAATCAGATAATCATGCTATGGATATGGTCATCGGGGACAAGATATGTAAACCAAAAGATGAAGGATGATTGGGTTTGAAGAGCCGAAGAGAATGGAGCCAATAAGCTTGTTTTGAAGCTTCTTTAGGAGATAATTCGGTAGAAGAAGTTGCTTGGGTTTGATTGGGTGCAACAAAAATAGTTATGCAAATGCAACATTTGGAAAACCCAAGCCAAAGTGTGTCACTCCGCGGGGTGGAAAAGTATCTTGAAGGCTAGAGAATTGATCAGAGATCATGTATCTTATGCTATTGCTGATGGATCTGCAACAAAGCCTTTGGTATGGCCCTCAGGTGGAGGGCTAGAGCATTTCCCATTTATATGGAGATCGAGTGATGCAAGACTTGGGGGCTAGACAAGCATGCCAAAGTATCACAAAAACTAAACTCGCTAGACTTGCTAGAATTATGGTTGGTTATCACAAGAATAACCATTGAGAGTGGTAGAAGAGATACAATTAGATGGAAGCATAATCAAAATTAGAGGAGTTATTTGGGAGTAGATTCGGAAACGCTATGACCGGGTTCGGAATGGATTGAGTGTTTAAAGTGCCTCACTTTGTACCTAGCAAGCTGTACATCTAAAACAACCAACTGTTGACAATCTGAAATCTTTTATGCAGGAATGATGAAAAGTCCTCTGATGACCATGTTTATTTTGCCTGCTCATATTCACATTGGATATGGCAGTAGATCCTCCTTAGGTTCGATGTGCATGGACAACCTAAGAGTTGTATCCACCATGAGATGGAAGCATTGGTTATGAACTTTCCTGGGAAGCGAGCAACTACTAAGTTTGCCAAATTGTTATTTCACATCACAGTGTGGAGAATATGGAGAGAAAGGTGTGCATAGATCTTTGATGACACTCGAACCTCAAAAGTGCATCTGCTTCTACAAATACTACAAGACGGCCGATCATGCATTGAAAATCATAATCTTTGGTGCTTCACTAGAAGGGAAAAATAGATGTTTAGTGCATTCAATGTAAAAAAGCATCAAAATCCCTCTTCTAAGGCATGCTCAGAGTCCACGGGCTATGTGGTCATGAACATTCTTAATTTTTCCCACCAGTTTACTTGTCTACAACTTGTGTAGATAGTAGTTTTCTATACAGTTTTATACATTAATACAATTGCTTACTTACCTAAAAAAAACTCAAATGCAACAATCTGTCAATGTTACCTTGCAGTTTTGGGATTCAACTAATAACATTTTGAATTCTATTTCCTATAGATTGTTTAGCTTTCTCATATCTTTAAATAACTCAATGCGGAGGTTGTGGTAACACAAGTACAGACACTTTCAACTTCTTCAATGCCCATATGCACCTTGGTGTCGCGTCTTCAACATCATTATCTCTCAAGGAAAGAACTTTGAGATACATATTTTCAAAACTATTTGGAATCAGACAATTGAGATTAAGTGTTGAAACCAAAATCGATTTTATTGGGGCAAGTGATATTGAACAACAAAAGAAGACATGTAGAATTGAGATAGTTCCGATAGAAGGCAAGGATAAAACGTGAACAGAGTTGACATGTGGTAGTGGTGGGAAGGTTGAGGAGTTGACATGTGGGAATTCTAGATGCACATAATTGGAAAATAAATGGAAGCATCACTTTCTTATTCAAACTTCAACAGCATGGCTTAGTAAATATTTGCAGCACATTTGAAGATGGAAATGCGACGCCATTATACAATTTGACAGATATTGTCATACTAAAATATAAAACACGTTATTTCTACTTTCATCTCAATCATTTATTACAATAGAGCACCCCTAACAACATGAGTAGGCCACAATAATCAACCAAGTCCTAGACTACCCGTACATCCATGATGATATCTTGAGCTTCAATCTTGCAAAATGGATGACAATCATGACATATAACTCATCAGCCACATAATCTATGAAGCTAAAATACACCACTCTCTTCTTCTCCATTGCTAAGAGCATGCCAAAAAATCCCCAAAAGCCAACAGCAAATCCTGTTCCAGTGCCAATATAAAGCCATATCTTGTATGGCTCATGCTTATCCTCATGCTCTTTACTTGGTTGCAAAATTGGATCTTTAGAAATAACATCATCGGGGCAAGGCTTTAACAGTGGGGAGCCACATAGACCAGAGTTTCCAATGTAAGAAGATTGGTCAAAAGTTTGAAGTTGGCTCCCAGAAGGGATTCTTCCATATAGATTATTGTATGAGACATTGAACATGCTTAAGTAGTGAATGGTGGATATGCTTAAAGGAATATTATCAGAGAGCTGATTGAAGGAAAGATCAAGAGATTCTAGTAGTACCATTCTACTAATACTTGTGGGGATTATTCCTTCTAGATGATTCCTAGACAAGATTAAGAAACGAAGTCCCTCGAGACATGTGATTTCTTCTGGAATGTGTCCAGAAAGACTATTGTTAGATAAGTCGATGATGGTAACAAGAGAGAGAGTTTTTGTGTATTCAAGCTCATTCCCCTTCGGAACAATTCTAATGCTTTCCTCAAAGTTGGAGAGAGCACTTGTGAAGTTAGAAAGAAGAAGTGGCCCCAAAGTCTTTTCAATCCTTACCATTGCACTGAAATTGTGAAAAGAAAGGAGTAAGTTTCCTGAAAGTTTATTACATGCAAGGTCTAATATCCGAAGTTGCTGAAGCTGAGATAATGACTTGGGAATGGTACCATAAAACATATTGGATCGCAGACGCAAGACTTGAAGTGATGACAAACTCTCCCCTAACCATGTTGGTATTACACCAAACAAATGATTGTCACCAAGGTCGAGTGTTTCTAGTTGTGTAGAATATTTCAAAAATGGTGGAATCACTCCAACAAGGTTATTTTTATCCAAGTGCAATGATGTCAGTTCAGGCAACATCCTAGGTGAGCTAGGGATGGGTCCCGATAGGTTATTATGTGAAAGTTTCAAAACAACCAAGCTAGAATTCTCCCAGCATCCAGGAATTTCACCAGTTAAGTAATTAAATGAGAGATCAAGCGCTTTTAAGCTCTTTATTTGACAGATAGACAGGGGAATCCTACCATTGATGTTGTTTCGTGACAAGCCCAAATATTCAAGCTGAAAGCCACCAGCGTGGACATGGAGTGTTCCTGAAATGTTGTTATCAGATAGATCTAAAAGCCTCAATGATGATCCAGAATGCAATTGAAGTACTTCCGATGTCTCAAAATGGTTAAAACTTAGGTCAAGAATGACAAAGGGAGCTAACGAAAAGGAAAGTGGTAGGGTGCCACTAATTTGATTATTTGAAAGATTTAAGCTATACATGTGTGGGAAAGAGTGAAAGAAATTGTCCGGTAGGCTCTGAGAGATAACATTGCTAGAGAGGTCAAGCAGGGATAATGTTTTCTGAGTTTGAAGCCATTGAGGAAATTCAGGGCCCACGCTGCAACCACTCATGCTGAAAGAAGAGATTTGAAATGGTGGAATCCATGCCCAACTAATGTTGAGAGACAAGGCGGGATTGGAGGACATGTCCAAACGTTCTAATCTAGATAGATTAGCAAAGTGAGCTTCTGAAAGCACACCCTCAAACCTATTAGATGACAAATCCAGGTCTGTAACATTGGACAACAGACCAACACTTCTTGGGACAAGGCCGCTCCAATATTTGTTGTCCCTTAGCATGAGCATTGTCAAAGATTTTAACTGACCAATGGATGCAGGAATTGAGCCAACAATTGAAGTACCCCGAAGGACAAGAGATTGTAGGTTCTTGAGTTGCCCCACCTGATCAGGCAGATGTCCACCGAATCCATTACCTTCTAGATCCAATGTTTCCAAGCCACTACCTCCAGTGCATTGGGATAAGCCTTCTAGAAGCTCGTTAACTTCTGCTCCACATGCCATGTTTCCAGATATATCCAACCGAGTCAACTTGCAAAGATGACCCATGTTCCTCAATAGACCTCGACTGATGTTGCCTCCAGACAAGACTAACTCCTTCAAGTTGACCCAGTCTCCCAGGGACTCCGGTAGATTGCCGGGAATATTGTACCAGCATAACTCCTTCAAGTTGACCAAGTTGCCCAGGGATTCTGGTATCTCCCCTGTGGCATCTAACATCAAGGATTCCAAGTGGCTAAGGTTACCGAGAGATTCTTGCATCTTTCCGGGAATATCGGACAAGTATAAATACTTCAAGTTGACCAGGTCTCCCAGGGACTCTGGTATCCCTCCTGTAATATTGTTGCCATCTAACGCCAAGGAATCCAAGTGGCTGAGGTTTCCGAGGGATGTCGGGATTCGACCATGGACGCCCTCCAATTTTAGTTCCTGCAGATTGCTGAGGTTTGCCATATGATCAGATAACCCAAGGCGGAGGTTGCGGCAGGACAAGTGCAGAAGCTTCAACTTGTCCAGCGCCCATAAGCTCCTTGGTATCACGCCATCAAAACCAGTGTACTCGAAAGAAAGGACCTCGAGATGCTTCATGTTCCCAAAACCGTCTGGAATCGGACCATGGAGAAACCAGTTGTAACTAAGATCGAGCTTAGTGAGGCTCGTGACATTGAACAACCAAAGTGGCCATGTAGAATTAAAAAAGTTCCAGGAGAGGTCAAGGGTGGAAAGAGAAGTGAAATTGAGGTATGGCAGAGTACTGGTGGGAAGATTGGGGAGTTGACATTCTGAAAGGCGTAAGGTGGACAGAGAAGGGAGCATATTGATCAGTTGGAACCAATCAGTGGCGGCAGCGAGATCAACCCTGCTCATGTCCAGGTACTGCAAGTGGGTAAGGTGCGAGAGCCAACGGAGGTTTTCAACTTTTAGACTGGACCGACGGGAAAGATCAAGTGTACGCAGGTTCTGCAGACCCCCGAGTTGAGGAGGAACAGGTCCAGCAAATCTTGCACGGGAGAGGTTGAGATACTCCAGATGCACCAGGAACCGATGAAGCTGGGGATCTGAGCTCCATCAAAATCATTGCAGCTCATATCCAAATACTTGAGACTCGTCAGGTTGAGCAAGGAAGGATTTACCTTACTCTTGTCCTCCGGGTGCCCATAATAATTTGCAGAATAATATGGGTGCCGCAGGTCGAGCTTCACCACATGGCCACTCTGGTCGTCGCACCCCACTCCTTCCCAGTGGCAGCAGTCGCCATCCCTCTCCCAAGAGGAGAGCCACTCGTCGATGCCTCCGATGTCAGCTCTCACAGTCAGAAGCGCCGTCCTCTCCCCTCTATGCACTTGTTTTCCCCCACACCCACCTGGGCACCATCATCTAATTCTCTGCCGAGGCAGGGATCAACAACAACCCAGCAGCAGCAGAAGAGGAAGAAGAGAAAAAGTGGCAGTAAAATATGATCATTTTTCCACACCCGCCGCCCCTGGGGCGTCGGAGTACCACCCCGTCCAATACCCCCAGCTCTAATTCCCCACATGATGATCCTCCAGCTGCTCTTGGGTTTGTCGTGGAGTGTACGTGTGTTTTGGGTTGGGTTGGGGGTAGCTAGCGGTCTCCCGGCGAGGAATATTTATAGTGTTAACATGCGTGGGCGTGATGGCCACGCCACTTCCATCACCCCACTCAAGTGATCAGATGCTTGAAATTATTCACAAGGACCAAGAGTACGTACGTGGAGACAAATTGACGGAAGAGAATTAACATGTGTGTAACAAAATTAACTATTAATTTTAATGTTTGATGTTAATTAAGTTTCAAAAAGACGAGGATAAATGATTTTCATTAAGAACGATGGCCAATAGGTCATCCTTCATTTTATCTCCAGAAACTTCAAAAAGGTGGATCGAGAATTCGAGATAACATCGGAATAAACTTGAAAATGGGAAAACGGCATCTTAACAGAAACTTCAAAACGGTGGATCGAGATAACACCGCTCGGGGACGTCGATAATAATCGATAATTTTGATAAATTAATAGATACGAAAATGGATATATCCGATTTCTTAATAGATATGGATATATATACATCTCATTCCGAATCTGTATCCGTCTGTTACTGTTAAACAAATTTATATTTGACTCAAATAATTTAGTGTCTCGAAAAAAATAATATTGAAGATGAGATATATGCATAATTTAAGTCATTTCTATTTTCACGATGGTAAAATATTTTGTAAATTATAAGATATTTTTATATTTTTTTTAAATTATCAAATTAATATATTCTTTATTTTCATGAAAGGTACGTAAAGAATGAGAATACGATATAGATTAAAGTCCAAAAGAGTTAGTTTATTTTATTATTTAAATTTTATATATTTCATATTATCTTTGGGGATATTGTAATATTATATATGTGTATACTTTAGTTGCATTATAGGTTAACTCATGAAGTAATGATGATACGAGAACTAAATTGAAATGTGTTTATTTATCATATGGATTGTTCTTTTCAATTTAAAATTTTTTCTAATTGAGTTAATTTACACCTTAAATTTTAATCTTATATGTACATTTATATCTGGTAATTATTCGCTAACCGTCCGTTAACCATATTTTTTGGATAGTGGATAACGATTTCAGATACATCATTTTTTGAATACTTAACGAACATCAAACGAATATGGTTCTTCTTTGTCGGATACGGATTCAGATTGTCCACTATCCACACTGTACCCGACCCGTTGACGTCCCTAGTCCCGCTCTGTCTCGCTCCGTCCCAACATGAGAAGGACTCTTTATATATATAATATATGTTAAATAATTTAACAAGATTTGTAGTTCAATAGGTTAAGTGGTTTGTGTGCTCTAATTAGAATGTATGAGGATCAAATCTTCCGAATGATTTTGGGTTTTTTAATTAATTTTTTAAAAAAAAATCGCTTGCAACCACTAAGTTTCAAACCCAAATCGATGGAAACACTTGACCATCTTACCTACAAACTATTTTATATATAAAATAAAATATTAAATATATGAAGTGTCTCGATTGCGTCTCACATACCAATCGTCTCAGTCTACGACCGGGACGAGACGGTAGGTTTGGACCGTCCTATCTCGATTTGTCAAACCATGTCTATGAGTGCCATGTAAAGACCAAATATAGGTGACTCATTTGGGCATTTTCACTGCCCCTCGCCCCCCTTCCAAAAGCCCGTAATTGGGCCGCTATTTCGTTCTTCCTGTAATTGGATGAGTAATAATTAATGCAGACACGAGATATTTACACACCCCAGGTGTGCATTAACTTTTTTTTTAATGAGTCACCTTAACTTGTGATATAAGACACACTCTCATCCGACGACTTAAAAAAATTAACATAAATAAATAAATAATTCAAAAAGTTAATATATGTCTAACAATATTTATTTGATCTGATTTTTTATATTTTTTTAACAGTTCGACGGAGGTGTGAATTACACCACAATTGAAGGCTACTTAAATCTTACGTTATAAAAAAAATTAAAAAATATTAAAAATCAAGATTTACTTAAAAAGTCTTTCAAACCTCCATGAACTCGTGAGGTCACAATTTAATCGCATAGAAGCTTTTCAAAGAAATCAGACTTACAAAGTGAAACAACTTCCTTATATATTATACATTTTAAGGCCTATGTAACTAATTAATTTCTATGTACTAAGAAAATGGAAAAATTTTAGTTAGTGCCCAGTCTCCGTTAGGAAATAGTTACCGTCTTGTCCGACCTTTACTTTTTGGCAGGACTCATTAACCGTCGTTAGTTGTTGATATTAATATGTTAAAATGTTTTAGCATATATGTTAATACTTTAACATGTAACTATAACGTATTAACAACAAGGGCTAACACATCCCAATATCTTAACAATGTTAGCACTGCTAATGACAGTTAATGGCAGGGATTACAAAAATAAGTCTAAAAAAGAAGAAAGGGTCTAAAAGTGCTTAATTTTCTCATACACACCAGACAATAAGTTAGATTTTTTAATGGGAGTATTAACTAATTTTTTTTAACAAAATAGACTCTTATTTCGCAAACTTTCACAAAGTTTACACTTGATTCTTTGGTCGATTCTAATATCTTTTACTAAAGCTGGGATTTTCTCCAAAACTAGAATATGTTTCATAATATTTCTTTTTGATAACGGAGAAATTTAGTATAGTGATACTTGGGTTCACACGAAATGTGAAACATGTCGGTTCAAATCGAGTGATGTTAAATTCACATTGATCTTTTTTTTCTAATAGTAAATAAATCTTAAGTTCACATCTCTTCTTGAGAATTGAATGTGAGCGAGATAAACGCATCTGTCCCAATTAATCTTACTTTCCTTGAGAATTAAACGTGAACATCTCCACCATGAGACGACGGTCCATAATGTTTGACCACGAGATCAGATGAGAAACAAGGGGAGATTCTATAGCGAATCATTATGCATCATTAATTGTGCTAGTCAAGCAATAGTGGGGGCCTTAATTAGATGGACTTGAAAGCATCACCACGTATTGGCAAACTAAAGCATGTTACCATCCGACCTTCATAAAATCCCAGCCACCTAATGTAAACACTGGACCACATTGAAATTAACATGAGGCTAGTAAGTAGGATTTTCAACCAATTTTTTTTTTAAAGAAAAGGTGTCACCATCCTTCGTCAAAATTCCAACGACCCCAAGTAATTAAATGCCGGGCAGCATTGATGAAAATAACGTGGATCTATCTCGTCACAATGCAGACAATTTCTTCGTCTTAATATATCCTCTCGATTTCCTCGGAGCAATGCGCACTATAGGTCCAAGTCTAACGCGTTGGGACGAGTCACAACCCAACCGGGCCACATCCAATGTCAAAGAAAGATATATATATATATATATAAAGTGGGGTCTTGCCGTGGAATACCCGGCGAGGAGACTAGTAATTAATTTGATTTAAGGTGTGGCATGGGTTTCTATCTGTATATGTGCATAATTAAGGTAGGCTACCATTAATATCAACCAAGAGGGTTAATTAATTACTTAGACACCACATCTTCATCATACGTTCATCGTTCCTTTTCCACGGACGGGTGGCGTGTGCCCCACCGACCGTTGTTTCCTGATTGTCATAAAGGCAAAGAATAATTAACCCGATCCAAAACTCTCCACTAATTATTTAAAGGTTGGGAAACAAATTAAGGACGATGTCATGGTGTGAATCATTTCCCACTGGCTTTCTTTCGGCCTATCACGTGACCCAAATGTCATGGAGCCGAAGCGCCACATAGGGGGTCATGCATGGTGTTGGTTAAAAAAACCTCTCGAGATATATACAACAAATATATATAATCAAACGAGTTCAGAGTTAGAGGACGTACTTCGCAGCGGAAACGAGACGTACACATGAAACAGCGGAAGCAGAAATAAAAACACGTGCGTACCTGCAATATCTGGGTACAAGATCGGCTACCAGAGTCGACCCCTACCCGTGAATCATCGCGGAGTCACAGAGCCGACTACTAGAGTCGACTCCAAAGGTCCACGCTCTAAATCCAGGGACTACGGTGATGGTTCCCCCAGAGATGCAGACCATACTCGTCACAGGACTAACCCGCAACTAATATCACGCGGTCGACACACCGACGGGCTACCCTCGTCGCTATTTCATCTAACATATAGATGAGAAGACGAGGAGAGAGAAGGAACAGAGAGAATCGAGAGACGAGCTGTCACCGCCATCACGGACGCTATGTTCTCATGTACACATCCTTTCTCTAATACACTTATCCGTCAATTCACAAACATACCTTGGCCTATGGAGACGATCTCCCACCATGGTACATCTTCTGACGTCCTCGTATTCAACGGACCGACGCGGGCATCGTGATGTCGTCCACCGACACGTCGTCTCTCGAGCCTCGCACACATAGTATCATCTCCTCTCCACATATAATATACTCTCTCCATAATTTTCCCTCTATTTTTCTTATTTTTTATCAACCCCCTTAAGGGGTATTTATAGAGGGAAAGGAGAGGGCGAGAGGAGGAGAGAGTGAGGAGATCGGGTAAGAGGAGGCGGAGGCGGATAAGGAGGAAGAGGAGGTGGATAAGGAGGAAGAGGAGGGGGGCAACGCGGTGGCGCCCTGCGAACGCGCCACGCAGGCGCGTGTGCGCGTTCGTGGGAGGCCGCAGGCGGCCGCGCGCAGGCGCGGGGGGGCGCACGCGGGCACGCACCCCGCGGGCGTCTCCCGCCACCGCGGCAGCGCCCCTGTGGCGGGCCCAATGGGCACATGGCCAATTAACACACGGCATACGCGTTTCTTTATCCTCGTCGATGCAACGAAGAATCTGTGGCCCCTTAACAAGTAATTGGTCATATGATCGTTAATATTAGTATCCTTACCTTTAGATTGGAGAATATCTATAGTAGATAGAGGTCAAGATCTATTTATAGCGTCCCGTCTAAACACCATGCTCGATCGGCTGCACGAAATTATCAAATCAGGACGTTGTTGTTGTTCTTCTTCTCTCGAGTCGATCCCATGGGACACGTACGCCGAGTAAACAGATAGAACGGGTCAAGTCTACACTTTAATGGATCGACGTACGACCTACAACCCCATCTCTCCATCCCATATCACGATCAGGCTGTGGAAGACCCGATGGGATGGGAAGAGTACTTGCAATTCCTAATTATTTGTAATATGAAACTATGAACCAACTATATATGATGGAGATATGCAACTTATTAGACACCATAAATCAATGTTATGATGGTTCATCACCATGTCATAGAGTTCCTTCCTTCGTGAAATGATGTCAGTCACTAAATTGGCAGAACCCGATCCACGCACACGCTCTCTAGTTCCAATTAAAGTTGGTAGTAGACAGCGTGTGGATCATAATATCACATATATATTGTGGAACACCACTGTTCCACAATATGATATTTGAGACCTGATGACCATGGCAAATAGTCATGGTGCCGGCCCCATGTGAACACTTATATATATATATAAAAGCGTGACAGTGATACATGCCGGGCCGTGGAAGACCCGCCTCATCTTGTAATCGACTGATCAACGCTCCAAAGTAACTGGCATTAGCCTTAGTGGTGAGATCCTTTCCTTAAATCAAATTAATTACAAGTGATCTCCTCGTCGGGTCTTCCACACGGTTAGACGACGTGCCCCCACTTTATATCTGCTTGGCATAGGATGCTGATGATGGGTTGGGTTGTGACTGATCATCCCAACGCGTCAGACGGACTTAAAACCTATCCGCATTGCTCTGATGAGGAAATTGAGAGGATTAATTAAGACGAACAAGAGATTGTTCTGCTAAAGTAGCGACATCAAGCATCTTTTTCATGACACAGCACTGCAGGTCACTGGGGATACATAAGGAATCACACTAATGTGATTCATGAGCTCACACAATGATGAAGAGGGATCCATTCATCATTCTCATATGCGGTCATATTACACATGCGGTATGATACGCATGCTGCGGTGTTCTTCCATTTTCATGGGCGTGTCATTAGTATGATTAATTAAACACCGCACGGATACCAGTCTAGTTGCGACTTACGCAGCTAACCCGAGTCTCGTAAATCAGTCGCTCCCACTCGGCGCCTTCTTGCGACTCACGTATCCGGATTTTCAGGCTCCATGGGATTGCAGCCAAATCCTCATGGCCGATCTGTGATAGATCTCATCTTAGCCTCAGCCAAGGCGGCATATCAATGTTGTTTTGGGGGACATTACGCTCGCATCTAGACCTCCAGGGCGACGTAGTATCAAATGCCTCATCTTGCACGCTATCTGTAGCGCCAAGGTGAATCACCCGTGTGAGACGGTCGATTCTAGCCTGGTGACACTCTGACGATGTGTAAATCAACCATTCAATCCAAGGACACTCATTTGGAGAATGATCTAACTATATTAATGATGTCACATAATGATATTTAACTAGAACAAATCTGTCAGATCAATAACTATGACCAGAATAAATCAGTCGAAGCTCTACTAACTCTTATACTAGATGTAATGCAATTATGCTTTCTAACGTCCTTGGCGAAGGCCAATGCCCACTGTAACCTATATACAGTTATACACCATTATCTCAAGGTGTATTCATGTGGACACCAAAAATCGCACACCCAGATATCCTGCTCGGCCCGGCATCAACAATGGGACCGAGCGAAGAAGCCCCGAAGAGACTGGTCATCCGGACTCCACAAATATGCACACTGCCGTGAAGCCGTCCCCGGAGTCACGACAGCGAAGAGAAACCAACTCCCGGGAAGCTCATAACCCATGGGCCTCGAAGAAAATCAAATGGGCCACAACTCGTGCCCACAACGGGCCCAAAACTGCCCATCCAGCCTTCAACGGCACGCCTTGGAAAGCCTCCAGCGGCACGCCCCAAAGGGCCTCCAGCGGCACGCCCTGGAAAGCCTCCAGCGGCACGCCCCAAAGGGCCTCCAGCGGCACGCCCCAAAGGGCCTCCAGCGGCACGCCTTGGAAAGCCTCCAGCGGCACGCCCCAAAGGGCCTCCAGCGGCACGCCCTGGAAAGCCTTCAGCGGCACACCCTGCCGCGGCCTTCGCCGGCACACCCCTATGGGGGTTCACTGGCACACCCCCAAGGGGGGACCTTCAACGGTACGCCCCCCAGGTGGCTTCACCGGCACGCCCTGCAGGGGCTCCAGCGGCACGCCCTTCAGGCCGTTCAGCGGCACGCCCTCGGCAAGCCCTTCAGCGGCACGCCCTGCAGGGGCTTCAGCGGCACGTCCTGCAGGCCGTTCAGCGGCACGCCCTGGGGAGCCCTTCACCGGCACGCCCCCTTTGGGGCCTTCAGCGGCACAGCCCTTTGAGGCTTCAGCGGTACGGCCTTTGGGGCCTTCAACGGCACGCCCAAAGGGGTCTTCAGCGGTACAACCTACAAAGGCTTCGGCGGCAGGCCTTTTTGGCTCTTCAGCGGCACAGCGGTGAAGTTCTTTCAACGGGCGACGTGAGGCCCATACCCTACGCATCCTTGGCGCGCAGTGGAGCCGTCTGAGGTGGCAGCCGATCGTTGGGCCACGCAGGCTACCCCACTGACAGCCAGGACGGAGGGGAGTCAAACCCCATCATCACGGGCTGCTTCCCGCCCTCGACAGCCATGCTCGAGGGCTCCCCGCTGCTGAGGGTATAAAAGACGCTCGTCTTCCACACAGGGCAGGGGGGAGAAGAAAAAAAAGAAGGACAGACACACGGAGGCAGACGGGGAGACACACAACACACACAGGAGAAAGAGGAGGAGAAAGAAGAGAAGAAGAGGCCCTCCCGGCCTGAGCTCCGTCGGACGGCCGCCGGGAAGAAACAAGAGTAAGAGAGAGAGAGCTCGTTGTATTGGGGGAAAGGGTTGGGGATAGTGGCCAATGTCTTAGGCCCGGATGTTTTCTTCCCTCTTGTATCCCATTCCTCCTGTGAATTCTTTGTCTTTCTCCCTCTTGTCCATGGCCCCATTTGGGGAGTTTGCTTTTGCCATATGTATGAAGGGCCTCGCCCTCTTGATTCTCATGAATGAAAGCCACCCTCTCCGGGTTTCTTTTCGATCTTCGATGTTTTATGCTAGGCTTTGCGGGCTTTTTGACGGACAATCCGTTCCTCCCTCTGTCTCCTTACTCCTCCGGCGTCTTTAGGGTCCTCCACGTCGATGTAGGTTTCCCCCTTCTGTCGGCCTTGGCTCCGTGAGCTCCTCACTCACTCCCTTCTATGGCCATCTACCGTGTTCCCGGGCTTGAGGAGAAGGGGAGGTACCCTTCTTTCTTCCCAACCACTCAGTCACTAATAGGCCACTCCCGGCCTTGAAATCCCCCGTCTTTCTTCCTCTTTTCCTGAACAGCCACCAAGCCCCCCCCAGTTGCTTGCAACCCTTTTAAGCCTCCCAGCGGTGCACCTTTCCGGCCCTTGGCCGGCACACCTTCACAGCCTTCAGCGACACACCCAGATCAGCCTTCAGCGGCACACGCCCAGATCAGCCTTCAGCGGTGCGCCCACCTTTGGCCTTCAGCGGCACGCCCATTGGCCTTAGCCTTCAACGGCACACCCTGTTCAGCCTTCAACGGCACACCCTGTTCAGCCTTCAACGGCACACCCAGATCAGCCTTCAGCGGCACACGCCCAGATCAGCCTTCAGCGGTGCGCCCACCTTTGGCCTTCAGCGGCACGCCCATTGGCCTTAGCCTTCAACGGCACACCCTGTGCAGCCTTCAACGGCACACCCTGTTCAGCCTTCAACGGCACACCCTGTTCAGCCCTCAACGGCACACCCTGTTTAGCCCTCAGCGGCACACCACCCTGTTTAGCCCTCAGCGGCACGCCCTTCAGTCCCTCAGCAGCTCACTCCTTGTCCAGTCCCAGTCCAGGCCCCTTAGATGTCTTCGGTCTGTCGTTCTCCTTCGCGTTTTCCTAGGCTCTATAAAGGTGTTGCCCCCCCCCGGGGGCCCACCTCCAGATTGTCGGGTTCCGCCACATCATGTGGGCGCGTTCCCTGTATCTCCCTTACGCCCTGGGTCGAGGGGAGATGCTGCCGAATTTTTGTGAGGAACTAATAAACAATTAAAAGAGGCAAAAGGAGGCAACAAACAAGCAAGATAACTGACGAAACTTTCCAACTCATCAAACCACTGCCGGCACCACGACGAGAACTGAACCGAGCTAACTAACCACCCGGCAGCCCGAGCCTCCGACCCACAAGAAAAGAGATCGAACCGAACAAAGAGAACAAAACACGGGAGGGTTTTGGTATAAAACCACACGAAATTCAAGATAAGAAGAAAAGAAAAGCCTTAAAACAAATAATCGAAAACTGATCGAGCCTCTACCCTCACGCCCCATTGACCTTCAGCGGCACGCCCCTTTGACCTTCAGCGGCACGCCCTCATTGGCCTTCAACGGCACGCCATCATTGGCCCTCAGCGGCACGCCCCCTTGGCCTTCAGCGGTACACCCCTTTTCTTTTAACCCTTCAGCGGCACACTCCCCCTGAACCCCCCTCAGCGGCACACTCCTCTTGGCCCTTTCAGCGGTACACTCCTTCCCTTCGCCGGCACACTACATGCATGCATATACACATACCACAATAAGGGTATCAACAATAGCAAATAAATCAATAAAAATCACACTAATCGAAGGACTCCAAGTGCGCAATATTGATCATAATAAAAGAGGTGGGAGGGGTAATAAAAAATATATAAATAACAAAAGAATGACAACAATAAGAACAACCATGAATAAAAGAGAAGAGAAATCATCCCGGTCAAAGGCACGAGTAAACATTACACTCCAGATCGGAAATCCCAGAAGATATGACTAAGAAAACCCCAAATAAAAGACATCAAGGCTCGCACTGCAGCCCCTACCCCTCCCCGTGACCCGGGACAAAAGGAACAACAACGCTGCCCTTTCAGGTCAAGCCCGAGTCTTGGGAATTACCCCGACATGGCCAGGTCTTGATCTAACCTCGGGCCGACAGCTTAATCGGACCGGATTTGTTTCTCGCTCCGGATACCTTCCGAGTCCTCATTGAAATTGCCATATGCTCGGCAGACATTTGAAGGGAGCTACCACGCTTTCTCGCCGCGTTCCTGTTATGGGCCCGTGTTCGAATATGAAAAGGCCCCCGAGCGGCCTATGCGGCCGGCAATTTATGGCTTTAATAAAACTCTCAGTGTGATCTACCTATATCTCTCTCGCATAATTAGTATTACTCTTTTAGGCCGTGGGGCCCCTAATTTCGGCAATTAATCAAGGGTCTTCCCTCGTATGGGGGATGTAAATGACGTCGTGACCTTTATGGCGCGACGGGATTCGGTCCCGACACGAACCACACAATCATCTGACGAAGTCAGATCGAGCGCACCACGGGCTCTTCGGAGTCCGAATAAGTTGTCACTTCGGTGACTGGCACGCCCACGCACTCAATAAACCGAATAAACCAAAAAGAGAATAACCAGCGACGAAAAGTGCGTCCACAACTCTGGCACGCCCGGTGGGACCGATCCACCCTTCATCTCTTTGCCGAAATTAGGGGCCCCGCGGCCCCCTTCTTGTAATGCTAATTGTACTACTTTCTTAAATGCAGAAAAGAGAAAGGCATCATGGAGCCGACAATGGCTGTTGTCTGCAGCCCTGAGGTTGTGGAGAATCATGTGCGAGGCGGCTACCTGGCGGTGCCCCTCACTTTCGGGAGCTTCCCTCCCACCGTGGGCTTCCCCAACTTCTTGGGGGTGACCTTCGTTGACATCCTCGACGCACGAGCGCCCGAGGAGCCTCAAACCAACGCTCCCGCTCCGGGAGCCACTGAAGCTGCTGCCGGCCAAGGTGCGGCCAAGAACAATATCAGCATCCCGACAACGACACTGAGCTGCAACGTACACCACATGCACCAAACCACCGGCCCATCTTACCAAGGGTCGGCGTCCCACCGGAGAAGGCTCCGGAGAAGCAACACCAGCGCCGGATCAGGGCGTCGCGCCTCCAACTCCGGGAAGTCCATGACAGTTGGGGCCCTCCGAGTCCGCCTAGACGGGCAGAGGTCCCAGGTGACACCGGACCGCATCGTCCCAACCGTTCCAGTCCGCAACTCCTTTGAAGGACTGGCGAAGCTGAAGGAGAAGACGATGCCCACAGCCCAGATCGTAGCACCAAAGGGGACGCCGGCTCACAGGCCGGTTAAATTGAAGCAAGTCTGGGTACCTAGGGAGACCCAGCCCACTGTACTCGCCCAGGCAAGGCCCAGCACTTTTCGCCCCAGGAGGGCCCGACGCGATGACAGGGTCGAGGCAGTGACCCCCACTCTCCGACAGGCACCTGTCATTCCGGTGCCGTCCGAGAATGCTCATCGCCGTCGCCGAGGGCGCCGGCACAATGCCGCCCGCCCTGCTCTCACGGCCTACTCTCCTCCTGCCGCTATCATCGACGCGCAACCCTAGGTCGCTCTCCCAGACCAGGAGTGGGAAGGGATCGAGCAGGCCATGAGGAACTACCTCCGAGGCCCGGGTAGCACCCCCGCTGGCCGCCAGAGACTACTGGGGGCAATGGCCTCCGCCTTCCAAGAAGAAAGGGGAGGACCTGCACCTAGTATGGAGTCGAGGACCAGCCCGGAGGAGCCGCGCCAGTCCCTTGTACGGGAGGAAGCGCCGCCCCGACGGTCTGTCTTCGACAGGCTGACATTCCCAGGAGGACCGTCCCGGAGGGCGTCGAGAAGAAATAAGAATAAGAAATGGCAGACATTCACCTGCAATATGGCAGGAGTTCATGGTCGGTATGGGGCCTTACCCACCGACCCGGAAGAATTGGCCAGAATAGCCGCCAGGCCGGGACCCCTTACCAGAAGAAGAAGAGCGGCAGGCGGCGCGACGCCCACAGGAGTCGAAGGGGCCCCACCTGAGGAACCCC